>NW_021024795.1:148614-249507 GCF_004153795.1 Camellia sinensis | reverse complement strand
GAATGTAGTGTGTCAGATGTGATCTATAGATGCAGTGTATCAGTGCAATATGTGGAAGTGTTCAGTTGAAATGTTAGTTCAGTGTGTCAGCAGAAATTTGATGACTAGAATGTAAGAAAACTAGAGAAAGTACCTGAATGCCATAGAAGCCGAGTAGTGCCTCTCTCCTCAATATCATGCTCTTGAATGAAGCTACTAGCTTAAGCAATCCCTCGACGTACCCTGCGAGTGCCTGCAAACGTATTGGGAATGATCAGGGTTCAGAATGAATGAATGTCTGAGTATCTAAACGAGAATGGAAAAAATGAGAACTGTAGTGCATACCGGAGGTGAATCAAGCGCTCTGACATATCTGTGCCTGGCTGGTGAAGGCTCAATAGGATTCTGATAAGCCCCTCTAGTGTGTCAAAAACATGTCAACTCGGGCGGAAGCCCCAGCCAACTGAAGCCCTATTTGACGGAAGACACCCCTCTAGCCCTGCCCCTCGGCGCTCGAGCCTTGCTCGTCGAAGGGGCATTTGTTGCTTTCCCTGCACGAGCATGACTACCCATCAAGGCAGGCATGAGATGCATCTGGATATATGTTGTATAGTTCCCCTCTCCAAGAAAGTAGTCGGCATCCATGCCTCGTGTAAAGTCGATCACCTCCTAGGAGGAGAGACTCTCTGTAGCCAGCATGGATGGCGGAGGTAGCATCGGAACCGCCTGCAACAGCAAACCCAAGGTCTAGCGTAGGAAGCGCTCGCCTAAGAACCAAGCTCAGCCTACTGGTCCCTCGAACAAAAGCCGATAACGGGAAGCGCCCCCAGCGCCAGCAAGCTGGTATCTGACACCCTTAAGCATCATCGCCCAGGGTTGCCATGAGATCTGCAGACAGCAAATATGCAGATTGTTAATTGCCATTAGATATGCAATATGAATCAGAGTTGAAGTAAAGTAGAAATAACTGTAAGTTTTGAGTTACCTACGCTGCAATCACCGTGTCAAAATACCGGCAAAAGAATGAGAAGGTCTCCCTAGTCCTCCTCACGCACCTACCATCATATCAATGAGAGTAAGGTGCAACAGGAGGCATCTCCACCTCCTGCTCTGGGGCGAGGGTCAAAAAATATGCATATACCAAAAAGTGAAAGGGCAACAGTGAGTGTACAACAGATAAACACAGGTAATACAGGAAATAGAATATGTGTGCAATGTGTAGAGAATGCAAAGCGTAGAAAGCAGAGTGTATAGTACAGAATACAGAAAGTACAAATGCAAAGCAGAGATCAGACTATGTGTGTGCAGTGTACAAAAAGTGCAAAGTAGAAAGCACAACAGGAAATGCAAAGCAGAAAAGCAAAGCATACCTCCCAGGCTCTCCAATAGCTGCCGACTCTATTCCCGCTCCTGCAGGATGTCGAACTCATGTACCCATATAAGGTGGCCAGGCCAGCGCCGCCCTAGTCATAAAGTTGGACCTGAGACAAGTCCACCAAGGCACTTAAGAGATATAGCCAGACGGTGTTCTCCCGGTCGGCGAACAAAGTGCTGCCGAAAAGGAACATCAACAAGCCTTGGGCATACTGCTCGATCTCCTCTAGGGTCTTTGGGTCTGTCCCTCTGAAATGCTCTAAGAACCAAGTGTATCGCACCATCCCTAACCAGAAGATACACGGACGAGCCCCCACCAGGTAGATCTTGGTGGCCTCCTACTCGCCCATGTCTGTATTGTAAGGGATTGGACGACCCTATACCTCTATGCTAGTGAGCATAGCAAAGTCATGGGGAGTCATCGTCATCTCCCCCATGGAAGAGAAGTGGAAAGAGTTGGTTGTATCCCACCACCTCTCTACCAGTGCGCCAAGTAAGGGCCTACTCACTATGAGACGCGATAGCCCCATGCAGAACAAGCCAAAGCCGGCCTCATCAACAATCTAGCGGGCGCCGACGGGGAGCTCCATGTACCACTCCCTCGCAGATGTGGCTCCATATCCTCTGATAGAGTATGAGTCCTCCTGTAATCAGAGACAAGCAAATGAAAGGCAGTGTAAGAAATACAGTGCAAGAATGTATTTGAGATAAGCAAATGGAAGGCAGTGTAAGAACTACAATGCAAGAGCATGATTTATGCAAGAAATGAAAGGTACATTGAGGAAAGTGTAAGAACACAGTGTATACCTTGGTGGCGCTGTAGGATAAATGGGACTCTGGCTCTCGTAGCAAGAGATCCTCTGGCATGCCTCGTGCAAACCCTCTGAAATGACGGATGGTGTCGAGCGGTAGTACATGTGTCTCAGGATGATATGTCTTTGGGTCAAAGGGTTGAACCCTGGGTGGTAGTGGTACAGGCTCGGGATCGGCCTCCATTCCCGGGGAAGCTCCGTCATGTGGAATGTTGTCTGCCATCTGGAAAGGAGATGAGAAAGTGGGCGAAAATGAGGAAAATGGGTGAAAAATGCCAAAAGTCAACAAAAGTCAACCCTAAGAAAGAGAAATGGAAGAAAAAGTTAAAGCCCGGAAAAAGGCACCAAACCCAAGAGAAACTCGAGGTAAACAAGCCTCAAGTGGTGAAAATGAAGAAAAAAGTACCGAAATCAAATTTCGATCGGTTCAAAACGAAAGAAATCAAGAGGTTTTAGCGTATCAACTTCGCGTGGGCCATTTGAAAATGCGTATAAAGCTCGGATCTGGAGAAAAAAAAAGATCTAGAGTGAGAGAGCGATGAATTTCGGCTAGGGAGGTGTGAGGAAATGAAGCTTGGGACCTGAATGTAAAAAGACTAAAATAGCTCGAAACTGTCATTGGTGGCCGATAACCTTCATGTGTGGCCAACAGGTTCCCAATGCTCCTATATTGGGTCTTTCTACTATTTTGTGTCTTCTATTTTCACGACGTGCAAGAAAAGTTCCATTTTCGAGTTCAAATTGCCGCTGCAGAAGCTCCAAATCGTGTCTTCGGCGCATGATGGTTCATCGCTAACCCACATCAACGAGGTGTATCCTTTTTGAACATATTACAACTCTTCCGAGAGGTAAATCGGGAGTTGCTGAGTTGGTTTTATCAAGCATGCTTTTGCCATTGCATAGAATATGCATTTCTCTGTTTGCTGCATAGAACATGCTTCTACTTTTTCATGCATAAAACATGCATAGAACATGCCTCTAATTCATCTAGCATAGAACATGCTTCTACTTTTTCATGCATAAAACATGCATAGAACATGCTTCCAATTCATCTCACATAGAACATGTTGTCACTACATTTGCATAGAACATGCACTCTTACTATGTTATGCTTGTTGAGTTTCTTTCTTATGCAGGCACGATATTGTATGTACGGTTCATTCATGTCCTTCGATTCACCCCCTATTTTGGTTAAAAACATTTAGATGTGTTCCGATGTTTATCACCACTCCCTGTTTTGGTTAAAAACATTTGAATGTGTTCCGATGTTTATCACCACTCCCTGTTTTGGTTAAAAACACTTGGTTGTATTCCAATTTTTTTCACCACTCCTTGTTTTGGTTAAAAACATTTGGATGTGTTCCGATGTTTATCACCACTCCTTGTTTTGGTTGCAAACATTTGGATGCATTCCGATGTTTATCACCGCTCCCTTTGGTTAAGAACAATAGGGTGCGTCCCGATGTTCACACCATCCCTTTTCTCCTTTCGCGTGCAGTGCGTTAGGATCTTGTTTGATGCCTTGGGTGCACCCGATAGTTGTGTTGTTCTTTGCTTTTCTTGCATGATACGTAGTTAAGTTTGCATAATTTTCTTACATCCTTGCTGTATGAAATGTGGTTTGGCTCGTGATTCTCACGCGTGGCGTGTTTGATTATTTCTTTTCATGCTAGAGGTTGCTATACCTTACTTCGGTTTGTTTGACTGTAGCATTTTTTTGCATAACATTTGTATCTAGATATTTCATTATAACCTCATTGCATGATCATAAGTTATGTTTTTGCATCGGGCATATAATTTGCATCTTGCCCCAGAACTACGCTGGTTAGATTCCTTGCAAAGGGATACGTAGGTAGCTGCGGGCACAACTGCCTTTCTCTTGCTTGTCTGTTTGTTCAAGTCTTTGGCCTTGTCAAAAATGGGTCGTCTTTGGGCTTTGACATTCACTCCCATCATGTCATGACTTCCAAGTTCTGTCAAAGAGGGGCAACTGTAAACACCCCATTTTTGACCGTTCTCAAGACTTGGACGTCATCATTTGTACACTCGATGATTGTGCTTGTTTGTGTTAGTTTTGAGCGCCTGAAGTCTTCGGTAGAACGCCTTGTCTTTGAGCCTCTAAACCTTAACTGTTTTGTGCATGTTTTTGGACCAAGAGCTTGTTGCCTCTAGTCTGGAGGAGTGGGTGCCCTGTCGGCCAGCCCCCTAGGCTGTCAGCCAGGGCTTGTTTTTGTCGGCTACCAATGGTGGCTGACGGCCGTTGGTCTCTTTTTCCAGATATTTGTTGCCAGTTGTGCCAACTGTTGGTCCCTGAACTGCATCGTCATACACGTGTATGGTGAGATGTTCACAAGCTCAAGACTTGTTTTTCTATATGTAGGGGGTGTCCTCCCCCATTTTTGGGGGTTAGCATTTTTAGAACAAAAATATCTCTTTCGCTCTCTCTCTCTCTCTCTCTCTCTCTCTCTCTTGTTATTTTGCACATATTTGCTTAGTTTCTCTTAGCTTTTACATATCGACCCTTAACCAAACACTCTCACCTTTGGGTTGAGGTTACTTGGGACCTAATTTGTGCTTTAGAAGGAGGTTTGAGCTTGAATTTGTGGCTATTTTGTGCTTTGCTTCAAAGGTATAGAACTTACCTTGCTTAGACTTGTTTTGTATACTTATTTTGCCATCCTTTCAAACTATTTTTGGGCTGGTTTTGACATGTAAAAAGTTCTGTTTTGGTGACCTAAAAGTGGTGGTTTGAGCCCTTTTGAGTTAGGGGGTGGTCCACCCTTCTTGCTCTTTTATTTGTTAAGCTCTTGTACCATCTTTTCATCACTTTCAAATCAAATTTTTTGGGCCTTTTCACCACCAAATTTCAAAGGTTTTTTAGTGGTAAAAACCAATTTTTGAAGTCCAAAACTGGAGGGGTTAGCCTTCCCTCATTGTGTCTTGTTTGCATGCCTAGTTAGCTTTGTGAGTTAGCTTGTTTTTGTAGCTTAACTTAACTCTAGTCCAACATGTTTTTGCCTCTGAAATAACCTGTTTTGGCTTTGTTTTGGGCTGATTAGTTCAGGTGAGGCTTGTATTGCATAGTTGTAGTGCAATTTCCTTCACTAGCTTGGTGTTTTAATACTTTAATCATCATTGCTTTGAGTTAATAACATATTTTAGTGTTGTTTTGCACATCATTTCAGCACTTTAATCTCTGCAACCTCCCTCCATTCTTCACTCTTTTGTTTGCTTTGAAAGTGGTTTTAAACCCCTTGTTTGCCTAAGTGTGAAATGGAGGTGTTGCACCTAATGGTTTAATCCCTTACGGGGTTCATTACCAACAGTGTAATGCCTCTTTCATGCCTAAAGCTACTTGTGGTTTGAGCCATCTTTCCATTAGAGAACACTCACTTTTGGACTTAATCGATAAAAGAATGAATCGGTAATGTAAAATGAGTAAACAAAATGAACAAGTAAACGAAGCAAGATAAGTATCTTTTGTGTTGCATTGCACATGTTTGAATCGGACGTTAATTCAAACACTAATGGAAATGGGACATTTCATACTCAAAAGTGATGAAATGTGCCACTTTCCTTGGTCACCATCACCCTTGATCATGCATGATAGAGTCGTGGTCTTTTCGAGTATTGTTTTGCACACATTAAACTTGTACAAACTTGGTTCTTTGGCCATCATGCATGGAAATTGCTTGATTGATGGTTTGAGGGCCAAGAGTTTCTCTCATTTGAGCTTGTGTGATGATAAGGAGTGTAAACAGTGCAAACAAACCTGCAAAAGTACACTATTTTACTCTATTGTGCTCTCTATTGCAATAGGGAAGTCCAAACCAATGGTGGTCGACAGCCACCACCAATGGTCGACCGGCCACCATCAGTAGCCGACCGGTCACCTTTGTTGGCCGACCGACCATCAGCAGTGGCTGACCGGTCCCCCTGTCAGTCACCCATGAAATTAAGCAGATTGTTCCTGAGGCAAAACAGATGTGATATGGAGGAGGAAAGTGTAAGTGCTCCTGCGCAACAGAGGCTCGTAGTAGCAAAACAGTGGCCATTCGGGTGGAATACCGAGTATGCATGCATCCCTCACTTCTCGAGGCCTTTTAGTTGCTTTGCTTGCTTAGTTAGTTATAGCTAATTCTTGCAAGTGATGTAATTATCCAAGTAGATTAGCTAGTTAATTCATGTTGTAATTAATTAGATTACTTGCTTTGTAATTAGTTAGTTAAGTGTTTAGCTAATTAATTTGGTTTGTAATATTTAATTAGCTTATAATAGATAGTTAATTCATGTTATGTTGTAATAGTTAGCTTAGTTTAGTGTAGCTTAGCTTATTCATTCGGACCCTCCTTCGCGAGGGCATAATGTTGCAATAAGTGTGCGTGCATGTGTGTATGTCTTCAAATCCCACGTTTTTTTCCCTTTTATTTAATCGATTTTGATGGTTAGATTAGGGACATTCTCGATTAGCATACCTTATGCTTGCATGTTTGCGTCCACTCATTTGTATTGCATGCACTGAGGCTGGGTGCATCATTCAAACTGCATTGTCATTTCAATAATTCTTTGAATATGTGTTTAATCGCATGTTGTTCAAATCAATTCATATGTCATATTAGTAGCCGAGCCTATTAATTGCATCTTTCTAACTAGTTTCTGTTTTGGCTTGGAGTACTCAGTGAGTTTTATGCTTTAGCATACTTGCATGAGTGTGATCGCCCTGATGCCATGATTAACATGCTTGCCATGAGGCTATGTGTGTTTTAAGCCCACTTTGTTGTGGCAAATCATGTTTTAAGTCCATTATGTTTGGTGGCAAATCCGCATCTTTAAGGCCACTTGAGGTGGCAAATTCAAACCCTTTTCGCAAACAAACATGAGTTGAATTGTTCCAAATTAGGCAAACTAGTCTATACTTGCTTGTGTGTGTCACATAGTAACGCTAGTTTAATAACCGGAATAAGAACGCATAATGTTTATAAAAAATCATATCATGATTAATAGAGGCCGATCTTTGATCGAGCGAGCGAGGGTGCTCATTTCAGGACCTTTCCCTTTCGTACCTAAGTTCCTAAGCCGATGCAACTTTGGTGATGACGGACGCGTGGCCTTTGGCACGAGTCAGGGTTTCCAAAATTTTTCCAAAAGCAAAATATCTAGGTGGTGACTCTGTATTTGGCAAAGTAGTCAAATTTTGGCATTATTTGATTAAAAATCAATTTTCCAAAAAGGTTAGCCGGATTTGGACTCTTTGGTATTTATCAGTTTCACATTGCACTTGTGATACTAGATTCAGAACCGTGGGAGTCCAAACTGTGAGGCCTTCTTTTCAAACCATTTTCGAAAGGCGGGGGCGCGGAAAAATGCGAGTACACAGAAGGCCATTGTTAGGGATAAAGCAACTGCCACAACTACCATAAAACTATAGGTGCTAGAACAAGAAGTGATATTGTATGAAGAAGTATAGTTGTACACAGTATGTAGAGTTAACCTAAAGACTTGTTTGATGATCAAAACATTGTCGTTGAAGTAGAGGCCTTGCGTTAAGAAAAATGGCCACATTTCACTGTCACAGTGTCTAACAACATTCTGCATGGAATCCCAATCTAGGAAAATAGCCAAAGAGAGTTTCTACATCTATACAATTATATAAAGCACATAACTTAAATAATTTTGATTTCCCAAAAAATTACAGCAATATTAAATTTTTCTCAAATATTTAGAAGTTATTGTAAAGATATAAAAAGTAAAAAATAACTTATGCGCACTACTCAATACAGATTCTCTTTTCACTCTGAACCACCCATGATCTCTGCATTGAGAGTTTCAATTACATACGTAGTGTGATCTCTATATATACACATTTGATAAGCATTTTCTCTACGAGATAAAAGCACCAAAACAAAGAAATTAGTGTATTTAGAAAGCAACAAAGAATAGGATCATTGTTGTATTAAAAAATGAGTCAGAAAAAGTTTTTTTTTTTTAAAAAGGGTCTCTTATATATCATTTATTTATATCACTGATGTACTTGATAAGATATCATTTGTTTGCATTAATTTCTTAATAAATTATCTTCAAGGAAACTAATCATAAGTATGATATAGAAGCCTAGGAGGTGACACAAAAAAGTGATAAATAATCAGTAATATATCCACACACACAAATAAAATAAAATAAATTAAATTAAATTAGATTAAATCAACAGAGGATTAAAAAGGGTTTTATTGATTGAAATGGATAAGTTTCAGAACACAAAATTCGACCACTCCTTTGATTATTTTTGTTTGCCTTGCCCATTGTAGCATGGGTGATACTGTAGCATATCCCCACAATCTATCATATGCATGACTCTCCTACATCTAATATACTGATATACTAGTATAGATATTAATGTATTTTAGTGTTTTCTTGTACAAGTAATGTATTGTATTATCAAAGTGAGACCACACATATATACAAGTATATCTATATATGTGTGTGTGATTGTGTGAGGGGTACTAATGAATTAAATACGTATATCTATATGTGTGTGTGTGATTGTGTGAGGGGGTACTGATGAATTAAAATTAGGCTTTATTAACTCATCAAGCGTACTCTTGTTTATGGTCTTAATTTCCAAGTCAACTAGTGGGTTAGCCCAGAAGAATGCAAGGAAGGTTCAATGACTTTGAAATTTCACTTTCCACAACATTCAATTTCAATTTCAATTTCAATTATAAAAAGGCAAACAAATTGTCAATTCAACTTCAACAATTTTGTTTCAACATTTTGTCAAACACATGGTGAGCAAGAGGGTAGAAAACAACAACAATAAAAAGCATAGACCAAACAGCAATAACAAATAAACTACCAACAACAACAATAGCAACATCATCACACACAAACTAATTGATTGAAAGAAAATTAGAATTGAATGGAAGTACGATTAAGAATCATTACGTAGGACAATAGAAGAAAGAATTGGATTTAACAAGGTGTGCTCCAATGGTTGAAAGAGAGAGAGAGAGAGAGAGAGAGAGAGAGAGAGAGAGAGAGAGAGAGGGATGAAGGGGAAGAAGAAGGCGAAATACCAAGGTGTGCTCCAATGGTTGTTGCGAGTGAGAAATAGAGAGAAAAAACGATGCTCTTGTGAGAAATAGATATAAGAGAAGCTCCAACCCTCTGATTTATAACCAAAAAAAAAAACCTTTGTTATAAAACCCTAAAAATTGGGTAAAGATATATATATATAGAGAGAGAGAGGCCGAAAATACCTGGTGTGCGCTAGAGGAGACACAAATCAAAGTAGCAACTGTTGTCCATCGCTGGTAGGGAGATGGGTGGTACAATTGTTGATGGGGAGGTGGGTTGTACCGTTGCCGGTGAGGAGGTGGGTGCTCGTGTGCGATAGTGGTGGACGGTGGCCGATACGAGGGTTGCCTGTGATGGAGTGAGAGAAAGAGAGAGAGAAGAGAAATGATGAGAGAGTGAAATGAGAGAGGACTGGCAGAGTAGTCTTAATGACATAGTTTGATCAATGCTGACTAAATTATTTTTAGTAGCCAAAATCTTAACTAACGGCAACTAAATATATTAGTCGCCAATTTTATAAATTGATTCAAAATTTGAAATTTTCCCTCCAAATATTTTAGTTTTTTGGTGACTAAAATATTTTTAAAATTTTTGACAACCAAAGATAAAAAGTAAATTTTTATTTTCTAGTCGGCAACAAAAAATTTTAGCAACCAAAACTAGCTACACAGCAACTAAAATATTTTTTAGTTGTTGAAAATAAATTTTTGGCGACCAAACATTTAGTCGCCAAAAGTCTGAAAGTAAATTTTTATTTTTCATTCGTGACTAAAACATTTTAGTAGCCAAAACTATCTATACAACGACTAAAATATTTTCTAATCGCAAATTGTGACATTTTTAACGATTTTTTTCCCAATAAGAAAAAATTACTAGCTAAATATTTTATGTTTGCCGACTAAAAAGAATTTTGGTCGCCAATTACACAAGTTTTGGCAATTAAATTTTTTTTAGTTGCTAAATTTGATCGCCAAAAGTGCATTTTGTTGTAGTACTCTTTGTTTGGTTCTTAGTTCTTAGTTCTTTTTTAATTAAATGAGTTAATGTAAACATTAATTGGGTTGAGATTTTCTTTAATAATCAATGGGTTTTCAACACCCACTTCTCTCTCTATCAAATGGGGATTAAGGAAAAATGGGTTTCATATTAACAATGGATTAAGGGAAAATGGGCCTCATAGCTCTTTGTCAACGCCCATTGTTTGGTCCTTACCTCTTCGTTTGGTTCTTAGTTCTTTGTTAAAAATCTGAAACAAATATATATATATATATATATATGTGTGTGTGTGTGTGTGTGATGTGTTGTGTTTTGTTCTTAATTCTTTTTTTGGTTTCATTTTTTCAATTAAATGAGTTAATGTTAACATTAATTGGGTTGATATTTGATTACATTTATGTGTTCTCATTGCCTAAAATTTGTTAGGCTCACGTTAATATTATTTAATTTTTATCAATTTAATTCTACATTGATTCATTTAACACTTTTTTTTTTTATTGACACATAATAACATTTTATCAACAATCAGCTCTATCCAAAATCAAAGAATCATGGGATTGTTGATAAAATGTAACTATTTATCAAACAATTCAAACGATCCATTGGGCCCATTTAAACTATCCAAACAATTCATTTTATAGGACTTGTTAAATATATTATTCATATCAAAAATCAAATTGATCAGACATTGATATCCACTTGATCAAATTACATTTGTCTGAAAAAAATATAGATATTGTATGATTTTGAAGATACTTCAATTATTTTTGTTCAAATAAATGTGACTTGATCAAGTAGTTATCGATATTTGATCAACTTGATTTTTGGTGTATGTAATGGAAGATTTTTATTTCAAAAGGGTGAGATATTTGAAAAGGGACTTTGATTGATAGTTCAATTATTTTTGTTCAAATAAATGTGACTTGATCAAGTAGTTATCGATATTCGATCAACTTGATTTTTGGTGTATGTAATGGAAGATTTTTATTTGAAAAGGGTGAGATATTGGAAAAGGGACTTTGATTCTCTCCATGTTGTATGCAGGGACAGAACTAGGACTTCATTACCAGATGGGCCAAAAGACAAATAAAATTTTTACCATATACATAAGTACACATATATGTACAATATGATATATAAATTATATCTATACACATAAAAAAATTCAAATACCATAGAAGCGATTTCTAATAGGATGAAAAAGTTTCTTTGGTGTAAAATAAAAAGAGAATGCAAGACGGGATAAGAATAAGATATGTATTTTTTAAATTGGGGGTCATAAATAAGATATATATTTTTAAAATGCCATGACAAATCATATTTTTCACAAAAATAAGGGGGCCATGGCCCTCCATTGTTTTCTCTTGGTTCTGTCCTACATGTATTTAATGGAAGATTTTTATTACATATCTAATACCTATGAAATAGAATGCAAATTTATAATTATTTTAAATTAAAAACGATCACTATACTCCATATTGGATGATGTAATGGAGCCTTTCTCTTATGTAATAGAGAGGATCCCAAATATATCAAGACCAATAAAAAATTGGATACCACAAAATGGCAAACAAACCATTACAAAACATTGAAAACATTTAACAAAATAACAAACAATCCATTACAAAACATTGAAAACATTTTAAAAATCATATTTATGTAAAAGTTAATTTTTTCGAAATTCACTCATTTTCCATATATAGAGGGTAGTTGGAAAATATAAATCATGAACCTTTGCAACGTCTTTTTAGGGTGTGAGTTTCAATACCATTTTGTTTTAGTTTTAACTTAAACCGTTACATTACATAACTTATGTTAAAAAATAATAATTTTTCAACAATTTTAATACGAAATTAAAGTAGGACCTAACCGCTAGTTAAGATAGGTCCGAGTAGGGCTTGTATTCTCTTAAATGAGAAGGTTGCAATACAAAAATAATGAGCTAAAACCATTACGTTGTGAATGAGAAATATCTCATAAAATAGGCATCATTAAAAATTGGGTTTAAATTTGGACTTAGTTTTAGTTTGGAATAGACCTAGGCTTGTGTTTGTACATGCGTTGAGTTTAGTTTTGGACATGGACTTAGATTTAGTCTTGAGCTTGGGCTAAACTGTATTGTGTTGGGTTTAACTTATGCATGTGTTTGAGATTGGGCTTGGATCGGATTGTGATCCAACACCCATATCCGTTTTGCAATCCATCGGGTTTGAATAGCATTATATAAATATTTAATTATATATATTATGCACATGGGAGTTTTGCACCTTTATAACTCTAACCCTAATGACTAGAGTTGATAGTCATTGATGCTAGGCTTTATTATAGCTTTCATGGCTAAGATCTCTTCCTTACAAGTATAAAAAGGGCTTTTCCCCTCCAACATAGATGGATGATATAGAAATATTTTTGAGATGAAAATTTTGCAATTTTCTTTAGATAAAGTTAGAAATGGTTTTATATGAAAGAATTTTTTTCTATGCTCATTTTGCTAACATCTTCTTTGGTTCTTGTTAGAGAGAGAACACTATCATTGTGAAGTTCGTCGAAACTATTCAGAAGGTGTTTCTGCATGAGATGGTTTCAACCGTCGTATCCTGAGAGACAGACGTCGGCGTACCTCTAGCACCCATCGAGAGGCGGTGAATCTGTTTTAAAGAAATTGTGATATCACACAGGTTTCGGTTTGCATCTCTTATCTTTTGTTCTTCAAACTTTTAGATTTAAACTATGTCTTGTATATTATTTTGTATGTCTATGTGGATCCTTCTTGTAATATATTCCGTGATTCCTATATTTTTAGTTTTGTAATTTATTCAATATTTCGTTCTTTAATTTTAAAAAATTATTTTGTCATTTCTATTTTATTTATTATATATATATTTTTTAGTATTATTATGAAAAAATACCAACAATCTTAAAATAAATTCATATAAATATTTTTTTGATAAAACAATTTAATTTTATTCTAGTGGCTCTTGGAATTAAAATTAATTTAATTGTTTAGAGTTATTGGATTGTTTTGAATTGTTTGTTTCTTGTAATTTATTCATATAATAATAATAAAAAAAAATTGTTTTGTCATTTCTATTTAATTTAATTTTATATATTGTTTCTAGTATTATCACGAAAAAATACCAACAATCTAAAAATAAATTCATATAAATAGTTTTTGATAAAACAATTTAATTTTATTATAATTTTATTCTAGTGGCTCTTGGAATTAAAATTAATTTAATTGTTTAGAGTTATTGTATTGTTTTGAATTGTTTGTTTCTAGTAATTTATTCATATAATTTATTTTATATTAATTAGTTGTTATTGCATGAGTTATTTGATGGTTAGTGCTTAAGTTGCTAGGAGTTTATAAAAAAATTAAAAAAAAATATATGAATTTTGTTTCTTAAGGTTCTTACTAATTTATTTAATTTGTTTCTTTTATAGTTAACTTTCTCTACAAGTTAACCTAATCGCAAAATAAGGATATATAATACCAATAAACAAAACAAATTAGAACTAGTAAATTGGACTGCTAATTTTTAATTTGAACATGATTACCTTTGCATGCAATAAGGAATAAGATTGGATTTTCATTTTTTATTTTTTTTTGGGACATATATGTGAATTGAAATATTCGCTTTAATGTAGAGAATTATATCAGATTTATTTCATATGTTGTATTGCAAGTTGGTTAACCATTTCAATTTAATTCGATTAATTAAATTCTGAAAAAATAGCAACAACTTACTGATATGTTTTGTTGTGTTAAAAAGTACAACAAGATCATTATACGGAAATCATGGCAAAGAAACCAAACTTGAAAAATATTAGAATAAGTAAGAAATTAAAAAGATTTCATGAATAGGCTTGCATGGTATGGAAGGAGAGAAGGACTGAACGACAAAAGGAAATACCTGTTTGTTTGCCTTGGAATGAATTGGTTTTATCAACTACTGAATAGGTTTCGGAGCTTCACTTAAGTAAGTCTTCAGCACGCTTTGTTTTATCTACTACTTAGGTTAGGTTAGGTTAGGTTAGGTTAGTTCATCTACGATCTTTCTTAAGTGAAGATACGAAGGGATAAAATAAAATTATTTAGATTATAAGACGAAATCAAGTTTACTTGAGTTTATACTAATATATTATAAATACTCAAAAACATTTATGTCCACCCCTGAAACAGTGTATAAAATTCAAACCCAGCTTCGCTCAATGCAAGAAAAATATGTGGTTCTATATGATTATAAGCCTTACAATCTTCTGAACGAGAGAGAGAGAGAGAGAGAGAGAGAGAGAGAGAGAGAGAGAGAGAGAGCAATGTACTTTGATATTATTTGTTCAAATTAATTTATTTAGCTTTGTAAAAAAATGCAAATATATATATATATATTAAAAGGTGTGTGCACTCAGTAGGTTTATTAAGAAAATTAGTCAATTTCATGTTCGGATACCGAGAAGGCTTTCAATTAACATAACAAAGCAGGATTCTGAACAGATATTTCTACAGCTAACAGATAGGAATGCAAAACACATACAAAA
Organism: Camellia sinensis; assembly: GCF_004153795.1. Taxonomy (NCBI): domain Eukaryota; kingdom Viridiplantae; phylum Streptophyta; class Magnoliopsida; order Ericales; family Theaceae; genus Camellia; species Camellia sinensis. Next base: position 234,733 of record NW_021024795.1, on the reverse strand, counting down.
TGCACAATTAACACATAATCTCATTCTTAAAGCTTAATTAACATTCTTAAGTGCGGGTTATGGGCTAATTACGGAGTGGGGTTGTTACAATCATTTGCTTGTAATTGAAAAGGAATGGTTAGAATCACTTTGAATTTAGTAAAAATGAGTTAAGTTGGGACATGCATGCACTTGACTTGAGCGACCAAAATGTGGCTCGAGCCCACTTTAGCACTATCTAGTACTTTTCCAGTCAAGCCACACTGTTCGAGTGACCAAAGGTGTGCTCGAACGAACATTCTGTTTTCAGCCATTTTTGGGAAACACTCTTATGTGCATGTTTTCATCCCCATGTTCTTTTAGGCGTCCTTGGGCATTGTTTAGGCATCCATAATGATGCAATAAGCTAGAAACATGTGTAAGAGAATTGAATTAAGATACAATGCTTGTTTCCTTTCATATACTTCATTGTGTATCTTTGTTATGTGTTTGTGTAAGTTGGTCACCCAAAGCATAACGTCAAGACAAGCCCACTGTGAGTAGTATCTTTGTAAAGATATATTCAATGTATTTTGAATTACTTCAAGAATTCTATTTTGAAACATTATTTTGAATGAATACATGAATGTCTTTTTTGAAAAGTATTTGTAGCATCCTTTAGTGAGGCCCTCACCTGGAGAGAAACAATACCATGGCCTTTCGTTATTGGATACAGAGATCTCTAATAATAGACCCGCGCGGTCCCTTTACTTGACCTATATGGTCCCTTTGTCTTGACCTACATGGTTCCTTTGTTGACCATAATGGTCTCTTTGATTTAAGCTTTAGGGGCTGCTCGACTCGCTTCTTCCCGGATTCATGCCGAAGTTCTCCCAAATTAGTTTTCTCCTCTCCTTTCCTCTCTTATTCAACTCCAAACTCCTAAACAAAGTGTTTTGAAGGATTTGCCTCTCTCCTTGCCGAAGAAACTGAACATTTCCCCTGCACACCTGTCTCCACCAAGTAAACCATCAGTAACGCCCAAGTCTTAAGGGCGGTCAAAAATGGGGTGTCTACACCCACTGTGAGTAGTATCTTTGTAAAGATATATTCAATGTATTTTGAATTACTTCAAGAATGCTATTTTGAAACATTATTTTGAATGAATACATGAATGTCTTTTTTGAAAAGTATTTGTAGCATCCTTTAGTGAGGCCCTCACCTGGAGAGAAACAATACCATGGCCTTTCGTTATTGGATACAGAGATCTCTAATAATAGACCCGCGCGGTCCCTTTACTTGACCTATATGGTCCCTTTGTCTTGACCTACATGGTTCCTTTGTTGACCATAATGGTCTCTTTGATTTAAGCTTTAGGCCTCTTTGCTTTGCTCTATTAGATGTATCACGTATGAGATATGATTCATGAATTTTCGATATGTCAAATGTTTGATTATGATTCGTTTGAAACTCATGAGTTTTGTTTTGTACTATGCTAGACATCATTCATTTAACCACTTTATTATGATATTACTCACTAGGTTTTAGCTCACCTTCTCCCTTATATATATGTAGGTGAGCAAGTGGAACATTAAGTGTAATGATAACTCAGGAGCCCACCTTTTTGTGAAGCCGTTTTTAAAGAGCATCTGTGATGGGACGTACTTGGACTCAAGTGGAGCCAAGCTTTGTCAACCCTTTTACTTTGTTTTGTTTTTGTTATTTGGAAAGTCTTAATTTGTCGTGATGTATCTATGTAAGAAAATTGGAGTTTTAAATATTTATAAAATTTGCTATGTATGCACCGCTCAATGAACTAATCTTTATTTTAATATTGCTTCCGGTAGGCCCCATTATTAATTATTGATTATTGATTACTTGTTTGTCTTTGAGGCCAGGTAATCTGGGATTACTGGCCGATCATGGCCTAAACCTCTAGGAACGGGTTTGGGTCATCATACTAACTTTACTCATTTTTATAATATTAAACCCTTAATAACAAATTAGGCTTTTTTTCCACAATCAACATAGACATGATTAACTGCCTCCCAACTAAGGATGGTGTAGACACCCTATTTTGACCGCCTTTAAGACTTTTACGCTTCATTCTGAACACCTAATGATGAAATGTTACACTGTGCAATCTTTTGAATCTTTAGCAAAGGAATTTGAATTCGAGCTCCAAATCCAGACCTTGTACCCTTTTTTGATCAAAAACCTATTTTCTAGCCTGACTACACAGAGAACAGCAAGCCCTGACCACATAGAGAGCAGCAGGCCAATTAATTTGGCTGGTCATACAATCAGTTGGCCGGTCGGCCAGATATAGTGTCAGATTCTGCATTTGCAGCACAAGCTGCTCCCATACACGGGATTTAGCCACCTACCCTTTTTTGAAGATGTTTTCGATGGAAGAAGGCTGCAAATCTATAAATAGACTATCTCCCTTCAGAATTTAGGGTTAGAGAATTGTTTCAAAAGCTTAGGAGTTTCTTCAAAGCTCTTCTTTTTGATATTCAAAATAGATACACTATAGATACACCATTGGAGCTCAAATTTGAAGCATTTTGTTGAAGTTTTGAATCATATTTCAGATACTTAAGGGTGTTTGGATTGAATTTTGCTAACTAAGAATCTTTTCCTCTCTCAAAGAGGTTAACCTTTGAACTCCTTTTCATCACCTTTTCTTTTACTCTCTTAATCTTCATTTCTTGTCATAATACATTGATTTTCAGAGTAATTTTAGGCTTAAAAATGTGATTGAGCTTTGTTAAAAGTAGAAGGGCTATTCACCCTTCCATAGGCTAGTTGTAATCCTTTTATGCTCTTTCATCTTTGGTTTTTTTTTTTCACTTTTTTTAGTTACTTTTCAGCACAGTTTTAGGTTATTTTTTTGTGATATGAACTGAATATGGGCTTGTAATAGTGTAATAGTCCTCACAGATTTTGTGTGTTTAGAATATAGTCGGCAATCCGTTTGAGTCTGTGGTTAGTATATTGGAACCTTGTGGTCATGGGGGTGTTTAGGGCTTAGCCACCCCACCACAAGTTTGATCAACTAGTTGTAAATCTTTCGCTTTCATAATATCGTTGTTTACCTTGAAGCTAAGTGATAGCTTCCGTGTCAAAAGTGTTGAAAAACTCTCTTCCCGATCATTTTCAAAACATGGAAATGGATGTTTCATCCTTATTCCATGAATAAAAGAAGAGTTGTCAAACATTTTGACGAGCTGTGTGTTTAAACTTTGATAGTTAGCTTCTTCTTTTTTTGTTTTCTCCCTTATTCCCATTGTTGCTCATATAGCGCTCTTTATCAAAAAGTGTTGAAAACTCTCTTCTGGTTCCGCTTTGAAGCATGGAAATGGATGTCTTATCCTTATTCCATGGGTAAGAAAAAGAGCTTATAATGATTTTTGAGTTGTTATATTTGTTTTCTTTTAGTTTTGATTTTGTTCTCTTCAAAGATAGTTTTCTCTAACCTATTCTCTCCAAATTTGAGTATTCATTTACTCTTATTCACTATGAGATGTAGTAGGTTCCAACTATTTCTTTGAATGATTTTGTTTTTTTAGTTTTAGTATTGTACTTATTACCTCTTTCATCCCATTGTTTCACTAATCATCATGTAATACCCTTAGGATGTTTCATGGAGGGTTTAGAGCTTAGCCACTCCACCACAAGATTGATCAACTAATTGTAAATCTTTTCGCTTTCATAATATTGTTGTTTACCTTGCAACTAGGTGATAGCTTCCACGTCAAAAGTGTTGAAAAACTCTCTTCTTGATCATTTTCGAAACATGGAAATTGATGTTTCATCCTTATTCCATGAATAAAAGATGAGTTGTCAACAACTTTGACGAGAAGTATGTTTAAGCTTTGATAGTTAGCTTGTTTTTTTTTATTTTCTCCCTCATTCCCATTGTTGCTCATATAGCGCTCTTTATCAGAAAGTGTTGAAAACTCTCTTGTTACCCAAAAGACAACCTAAAGGGGGGGGGGGGGGGGGTTGAATTAGGTTTTTACAAATAAAATAATAATACCTTAATAAAAATTATGACTAGCACAATAAATAAATATAGTTAATGAAATAAAAATAATTAAAACAAGTGTTCTAACAACTATCTCAATTAATGATTTTAGCACAATAAAAATATGAAATATAGCTATGGCAATTTAAATAAAATAAAGAGATAAGGGAGAGAGAGGCAAACAAATTTATAGTGGTTCAGTTTCAACTCGGCCTACGTCCACTCCTCAAACTTCACTTAAGATTTTCCATTATTCTCTAGCTTCACAGGGTACTAGTAACCTTTTCACAGATGGAGCAATCCTCCACAAATTTTACACAGACTCTCTAAGTCAAGAACACTGAGTGTACTACACTCTTACAAGGTTGAATGTGTTTTTGCTTACATAGAAAGGTACAAGAATTATCTCTCAAAGATAGATATAAAAATGAAGTTCTGGTTTTTCTGTAAACCTTACACAGGAAAGATGGGTTTAAAATTATACGTCTCAGTGAATTGAAAAACACTTCTCAGAGAATTTTTTTAGTGAATAGATGTGAATGATTATAGATTAAAGACTATTTTCTGGTTTTTTTTATAACTTATTTACATTAGAGGTTTTGGTATATATAATGAAACTTATAGCCATTTATAGTCGTTGTATTCATTTGAATTTATAGCCGTTTATAGCCGTTGTATTCATTTGAATATCTTCCACTCCATCACTACTAATTTGAATACCTTTCACTCCATCATTATAAATTTGAATATCTTCCACATGAACCTTTTGAACCTTTTGAACTCTTGATGTGCTAGGTTGTTTGAACCACTGTTGTGGGCTGTTTCAACTCCTGATTTAATCAAATATTAAATACATTCTAACAACATTTAGGATAAAGGTTTAGGTGAGAAATAATGGGACAAAATAAATTTTGATTCTATTTTTCTCTTTCAAATAAATTAAAACATAATTTAAATAAATCATCAAAATAAATTTTGATTCTATTTTTCTCTTCCAAATAAATTAAAACATAATTAAATAAATTATCAAAATAAATAAGTCTAACAATCTCCCACTTTTTGATGATGGCACACAATGATGTTTTGATTTGATTTGGGAGTAAGAAAAGTTCACCCTCAAGTCATGCTCCCTGAATTCATTTCTAAATACATAGGTTAGCACATGTGTAATAAATAAGCTTTAATTAGAGACATGATATGAGACTAGATATCAAACTATAAATACATAATCATCATATTAGTTTTCAAATAATACCATAATTTGAAAATAATACCATAGTACATAACATCATAACAAAATAATACCATAATACATAACATCATAACAAAATAATACCATAATACATAACATCGTATAATTTCTCCCCCTGTGACATTATCAAAAGGAAATCATGGGTCAGAATTTGTAGGAGGAGGAAAATGATAGTGATAAATGGCATCTATACAATTCAAAACATATATATACATATATTTATGATTCGCGCGCCTCTCTCTATTCCGTCGAAAATCTCGTCGAACACGCGTCCTCACTTTTGCGTTAGCTGACCAACAAAAGCGAGACGGGTCAATCAACGGCCTCGACTCTCTCTCCCTCTTGTCTTCTTGTCCTCCGTCGTCTTCTTAATCATGCTATTCTTCTTTTTCTTCCTTATTCGCTTCCATTCCTTTCTTCTTCTTTGTAAGAGGGATAGAATAGAGAGACTGAGCAGAGTAGAAAGACTGTCAAAAACTACCATCCTTTCGATTACAGCTCTTTTTGCGAGCACATGGCCTCATTGTAGACACCCCATTGACCGACCTTAAGACTTAGACGTCATCGATTGAGTGCTCGGTCATAGTGCTTGTTTGTGCTCGTTTCGAGTTTCCGGAGTTTTCAGCTCAATGCCTTGCCTCCGGGCCTCTGAACTCTTTGTGTTTTGGCTCGGTTTATGGACCAGGCCTTGTTGACCTTCCCTGGAGGGAGAGAGAGGTCCGTAGACCACCTTTTGTGGTCGTAGACCACTTTTCCCTCTGGTAGGCTAGTTTCCGATTTCCGGAGCCTTTGGCCGAGCTCCTTGTCTTGTTTCCCTTTTGGTTTGGTTTTGAACCAAACCTTATTTTCCCTTCCCTGGAGGGAGAGAGAGGTCTGTAGACCACTTTTTTGTGGTCGTAGACCACTTTTCCCTCTTGGAGACTAGTTTTCAGTTTCCGGAGCCTTCGACCGCGCGCCTTGTCTCGGGACCGCTTATTGTTCTCCTTGTGGCCTGGTTTTCGAACCATGCCTTGTTGCCTTGATCTAGAGGGGCACTGAGGTCTGGGTGACCACTTTTTGTGGTCGTAGACCACTTTTCTCTCGTAGACCATTTTTGGTGCTTGTAGACTAGTTTTCGAGGCTTCCGGCTGCGTGCCTTGACCCGCAAACTCTTGTCTTGCATCCTTTTTGGTTTGTTTTTGGCACAAACTTTGTTTTCCTTGCTTGGAGGCTGGAATGAGGGTTGGAAACCAGTTTCTCTCCCTAAAAACCACATTTCTTCCCCGTCAGCCAGTTTTCTTCCATGTAGACCACTTTTGGTGGTCTACAAGTGGTTTGTAGCTGGAAAAAGTGGTCTCCCACCATGCCACCACCTTGCTTTCTTGGTGTAGACCACATCTCCCCCCTGGCTGACCACTTTTCTTCCTAGGAGACCACTTTTCTTTCTGGGAGACCACTTTCACTGGTCGGCTGACCAGTGTAAGTAGTTGGCCGACCACTTGGCTGCTTTCCTGCAGTTTCTTGAAGATCTTTTCTTGCCAGCTATGACAGCTAGTGAGCACAGAAACCATCCTCCATACACGTGTATGGAGGGATGGCTTGGAGCCCTTAGCTTCCTCAACAAGCTTGAGGCTTGATTTTTCTATATAAGGGAGGCCCTCTCTCCCTTCTCCAGGTTCAGAATTTTGGCATTAAGCTATAGATACACACCTATCTCTATATTTGCTCATTCCCTCTTGTTTTGTGCTTAAAACTCCCTTTTCTTCTTACTTTTTCACACAAACACATAGTGAAACACCACCTTTTTGTTACTGAGACACCTAGGAGCTGGTTTTGGTGTTTTTGGATTGGTTTGAGCTCAGAAAGGTTGCTGGAGTTGCAGCTTTGAAGTGGTTCTACAAGGGTAAGTTTCTAACCCCTTAAACCTTTGTTTTTTATTAAGCTTTTAGCCCTTTTTTCATGGTGTTTTAGGCTTAACTTTCAACTGTAAAAAGTTCTACCTTTCAAGGCTTAACATGTTTGTTTAAGGTCTCTTTGGTGTTTGGGGTGGTCTACCCCCTCTTGTGCCTTGTTTGGTCTTGTTTTTGTGCTATCCTTTTAAGCTATTGGGACCACATCCTTTTGGCCTTCTCACCACTGAAACTTAGAGGAATTTTAGTGGTGGAAAGGTAGTTTTGAGGTCCCAAATAGAAGGGGGTCATCCCCTCTCTCCTTGTATCTTGGATGCTTGCCTTATTAGCCTCATGTTTGAGCATGGTTTTCTAGCATGTGTTGGCTTGTTCTCAACTTGTTTTTGGTGTTATTTTGACATGGCATACCTCTTTTTTAGTTTGGTTGAGTCACCACTTGCATGCATTCTACACATGTAGTGTAATCTTGCATGCTAACCTAACATGCATCATGCTTTTGGACCATCATTCTAGCATGTTTTGGCTCAACTCCAAGAAGCTTTTGTCCATGTTTTAGCATGCTTAAGCTCTGATTTATGTTGTTTTGGTCATGCATGTCATGCTTTGTATAGCCATAGTGCATTCTAGCTCACGAGCTTTGAGTTTCCAAGCCACTACCATGCATTACTTGGGCTATTTGCATGATTTGGCATCTTTGGTTATGTGATTTCAGAGCATGCTTCATTTCCATGCATTCACATCTTTCACTCTTTCAATGCGTTGGAGAGTTTATGCTTTATGCCTCTTAAAATTGAGCCATTGTGCATGCCATCTTGCCTAGCCTTTTGGACCACTATTTCAGTGTGTATTTGGTCCTATTTTGCCATGATACCACTTTGATTTTTGTTGGTGGAGTCACCTCATGCTTGGTTTTGGTAGGTGTAATGTAATCCTCCATATTGGCCTTGCATATTCCATGCTTCATGCCTTCATGCTAGCTTGTTTTGGCTCTGGTCTATACATGTTTTAGCATCATTTTGACATGCTCTAGGACTGTTTTGGGTTGCCTTAGCCATATGCTTCATATATTGCATAGCTATAGTGCAAGTGTCTATGCTAGTTTCAAGCTATGAGCCTCTTAGCATGCTTCATTTGTAACATGTGCATGATTTGGCATCATTTTACATGTTATTTTAGAGCATATAGCATTGCCATGTTCCCATTTCTTTCACCCCTTGAGTACCTCTAAGGGTCATGCCTTTGTTGCCTTGTTTGTGGCCTAGCTTGTATGCACGCATGCCTAGACCTTTGAGCTCCCATCTCAGCATGTTTTGATCTTTGTTTTGACCTATTTGAGCTCTGTTTATGGTTTGTTCATCCATTTGTGCCCTGCATTGCATGCCTCTTGTGTAGTCTCATTCACTAGCTTTTATGTTTAAGGGCTCTTGCATGCCATAATTGTGTTGTTTGAGTGGTTTGGCACCATTTCATACATGATTTCAGTGCATTTAGTGTTGTCACACTTCCATGTTTGTCACTCCTTGATCATGTTTGAGAGTTGTGTTGTTATGCTTAGTGGATGGGCCCTCACATGAGCATGTGTTCTTGGCCCTTTTGTGCCTTAGTTTTGATGAATTTTGGCCACTATTTTGGGCATGATTGAGGTCTGTCCATATTCGGTTTAAGTCCATTGAGCATGTTTGTTTGCATATTGTGAGCATGTTGTTACATTCCATGTTGTTTGCATGTGCATGCATTGCATAGTGTGTGTGCATGCCTTGCATTGTGTTTGAAATTTTGTGCATGCCATCCTAGCATTGGTAGAATAGCATGTTGTATGCTTGTTACATTGCATTATGTTGTTGCATGCTTGTTGCATTGCATTATGTGGTTGCATGCTCATGTTGTTTACATTATACTTGTCATGCTCATGTTGCATTGCATTGTATTTCCATGTGCATGCATTGCTGCCTCATTTCTCGGTCGCCAACCCTCTTGACCATGCATGATAGAGGTTAAGGCTTTATGTGTTATTTGTGCATTCATTTACATTAAATTGTGCAATCTTGGCATCTCGGCCATCGTGCATTGCAATGCTCGGTTGGTGACCCGAGAGTCAAGAACCGCACTCCCTTGAGATCATGAAATGCTAGGGAGGGTGGTTGTGTACACATATCTTGCAAATACATTGTCATGCCCCATCTTGTTCTCTGTTGCAGCAAACTGGAGAAGTGCAGCAAAAACTAGTCGGCAGACTAGTAAAAGTGGCTGGCCAACCACTTTTTCTGGTCTGCAGCAAATGCAAGTGGTCGGCAAGTGGTTGGCAACATCAACAAGTGGTCGGCCATGCTCCTGGGGGTTCCCATGGTGGAGTAGAAGCTATCTGGAGGCTTGTACAGTGTTTTGAGAACAAATGAAAACAGAGGCAAGTTGGTGCATCGCGATGGATTTCCGAACGAGGCGACCGAGCATGCATGCACTTCTCGCCCTGAGGACCTCTTCTTTTACTGCCTTACTTAGCTTCTTTACTTAGCTAGCTAGTGCTTTGGTTTTGTACTTAATTAGTTAATGCGCTTAACTATTCAATTTGTATTGTAATAACTGATTAGTTAGCTTGTTAGTTAATTAGCTTTGTTTTGTAATAATTAGTTTAATTAGCTTAGATTAGCTAGTTAGCATATTATTCGGACCCTCCGTCGAGAGGGCACAACTGTTGTAATAAGGGTGTGTGTGTGCGATGCAAGTCTTCCAACCCCCATTTCTTTCTCCCTTTTTGTAACAACCCTCACCTTGTCTTAGTATGCTTGCATGCATTTGCACGATCCTTGTCTTGATTAAGCTTGCCTATTTGCAGACTTTGATTTGTTTTATCTAAGTGTTGTTTGCAAGCTTTGTTCCTTGCTTGTGTGTGTTAGGCGAGGTCATCTTAAGCCTAGGTCATACCTTTAAACCTCTTACACCTAGGACCATCTTGGAACCACTTTGGTGGACCTCTACCTTCGCTGTCATGCCCCAAACTCGACCCTAAAAGTTTGGGCATGACCTATTTAGAACCGGACACTTAACCTAATATAGAAAATATATGGGGCTTGAACGGAAGCATTTAACAACATAATTTAATATAAATAAAAGAACTACATCCATTGAGCGACCACTATCATGCCAAGATCACAAACAGAACATAAGGCAGATAAACATACAGCGACGTACATCAGAGAATTTAGCTATGTACATATATATATATATATATATACAGACCCAGCCCTCAAGATTGGGCGTAACAAAACATGGCAACGTATACGGATTATATACTCTTCAACCTTAGACAGACAATCAGGGTGCAAAACCAAAAGCTTAGCAAAATCCCATAAAATGAGCTGCCTTCACTTAAATGCCTGGACACTCTGAGGTTGACAAAAGAGGAACGGATGCCATGGGTTAAAACTGACCTCCAGGTGGAGTGCCTATAGAAAAGGACATAACACAAAGTGAGTCAAGCTCAGTGAATAGTAGTACATAAACAATTTAATGGTTAACTTGAATTATAATGTACATATATAAGTGCAGAGAACATATAGTTAACTTTATCTCGTAAGTATTTCCAGAATGGCCTTAGGCCTAAACTTTAACAAAATGGCTTCAAGCCCATGAATAGAGTATGGCATTAAGCCCTTAAACAGAATGGCATTAAGCCCTTAAACAAATCGGCATTAAGCCCTTTTCATGCATGTATGAACTCAAGAGGTGGCTCGCACGGATTCTAGAGGTGACTCGCATGGCAGCACTTAGTTCCGTGCAGCACTTTGTTTCATACTAGCGGATCATACAGAATGGCCATAGGCCTAGATGTCACAGATTGGCCATAGGCCTCACATATGTCACAGAATGGCCATAAGCCTCATAACGTTCACAAAATGGCCATAGGCCTCATAACTTTCACAGAACGGCCATAGGCCTCATAACTTTCACATATGTATGTACTCAAGAGATGGCTCGTACGGATTCTAGAGGTGGCTCGCATTACAGCACTTAGTTCCGTACAGCACTTTGTTCCATACTAGAAAATATTAGGTATTCAAGACCGAACAATTCATATCATGTCATAGTATGAATGGAACGAATAAACAGAACAGAATAACCTCATGGTTTATTGCAAGTTAACATAAGAACATTAACAATATTCATTAACATAAGACACATATATTATTAGTCTCAAAGTTATACAGAGGCACACAAATTCTTCCAATCATTCACATGAGTTAACATAGCTAGTTTGCGTTTAACAGAGTGTTCATGATAATTATTAACAAATGGAACAATTTCAGAGATACATAAATACCATAATTCCATAATGCACATACATTCCATTTGCTTGTCATGAATCAATACTGCATTCTTGTCTTGCAATTAGCAGAACGTTAATATTAACGATAATCCGATGGTAAAGGTCCCATTACATTAATAAGTCAGAACAATTCGCGCACCATAACATGAGTCACGTAACAATGTTATTGATACTTCCTTTCTATTAACCAACTTCACAGTGTTAATAGTTTGTACGCAATTCTTATACGGAATCATAGGTAATTTACAGATTGGTACATTAACGATAATCATTAACCTTAACCGGAATACAGAGTAGGTTCAGCGTCGTACCGATGTATGCCAAAATCTTTCAATGTTCACACTAATTCCCAATCAACATAAGGTTAACATAACCACTTGTGAAAAGCAGAGCGTTAATAAAAAGAATTATTAACAGTAATCAGCAATCAAATATGCGATTATAGTACTATTACTCACAATGCTTTAGCAGAGTGCTTGCCCCTCCCGGCTTATGACCTACACACATGCACAACTTATTCATTAGTTCTTTTTTTCTTTCTTAATTCATTTCCTGCTTCATTTTATTTCAAACGAATTTACAGGCATCTTAGGGACAACAAACACATATTTCAAAAATACCAGGGCATTAAGCATGCAAAATGGAGCGAACAAAATTTTGCAGCTTGGGCCGCATGTGCGGTTGTGAGCCCCGCACGTGCGGCAGTGATCCCCGCACGTGCGGCGATTCTAGGCAGTTTGCAATTCGAAAATCCAACAAAACCCAATTTTCGGTACGCTTTGTCAAGGCTCAAAATAGGTTCTTTAATTGTTAGAATATGGTTCAAAAATCATGTACAAGATTCACAAACACACCACAATCTAACTATGATTCAAGTCTTTAATTCCTAAAGCTTATAACAAAATTCAATTACATAATATTCCCAACTTCGTCACACACACACACACACACACACACACACATGCAACCATTTGTTCAAATATATGAATTCCATTACAACTCCAACCCACACCACACCAAGAAATTCCTACTCTAAAGCAAGGAAAAAAAAGTGACTTTTTCATCAAATTTTGAATTTGATATCACGTTTGCTGAAGCGTTGGAGATGGTCTTAAGCTTAATACTCTTGAATTCCTCTTAATTCCCCACCCTTAGATCTTGAGGACTTTCACCTCTTTTCTTCAAACCCTTTTCCTCTCTAATTTTCCTCCCAAGAGATATTTTGTAAGGTTCTAAGTTCCTTATTCAAAGAGGCACATATATATAATATAAAGAAAAAAAGTTGAATAGGACAAAAATTAATCAATTTAATCGTTCCAAACCAAATTTCTGCAAAAATGCTTAGTATTACTTAAAAATTATGTTGATTCCAAATATAAGGTCAATTTCAGATTATTAAACTCCTAAGGCTTCCAATTCCTTATCCAAACATTTTAATTGTGACATATATGATTTCTTATTAAACAGATATGAATCTATAATCATAAGGTTCACTTAATTACACTTAATTCCACATGAAATTTTACAATAAGCATTTAAATGCGCAGAACAAGGGACTGAAAATATATCAGAGAACATGTACGAGGGTCGGGTTATTACATTCGCCCTGGCATATTGGCTGAGATGTCATCATCTAGGCCAAGGTGTGCATCACCTAGGCCGAGGTGTGTATCATCTAGGCCGAGATGTTATCATCTAGGCATCCTAGATCTTTGATCCTTGCACCTAGTGATCTTGTTCCTAGACTGGTATGACCTAGACCGAGGTGTGGCACATCTAGGCCGAGGTGTGGCACAGCTGGGCCAAGCGTATGTTGATTCCAAATATAAGGTCAATTTCAGATTATTAAATTCCTAAGGCTTCCAATTCCTTATCCAAACATTTTAATTGTGACATATATGATTTCTTATTAAACAAATATGAATCTATAATCATAAGGTTCACTTAATTACACTTAATTCCACATGGAATTTTACAATAGGCATTTAAATGCGCAAAACAAGGGACTGAAAATATATCAGAGAACATGTACGAGGGTCGGGTTATTACATTCGCCCTGGCATATTGGCCGAGATGTCATCATCTAGGCCAAGGTGTGCATCACCTAGGCCGAGGTGTGTATCATCTAGGGCGAGATGTTATCATCTAGGCATCCTAGATCTTTGATCCTTGCACCTAGTGATCTTGTTCCTAGACTGGTATGACCTAGACCGAGGTGTGGCACATCTAGGCCGAGGTGTGGCACAGCTGGGCCAAGCGTTATTCTTCCTAGCCGAGATCATCGAAACCTTGCTTGCCAAAGCCTATGTCTTGACCCGAGGTCCTTACCTTGTTAGAGTGCTCATGTCACCCTGCTTGTTGTATACACTTTGTCATGCACTTGTCTTGTCAGTTAGCCACCTTTTTTAGGTGAACCATCGTTACCACGTGTCCCAACAAAGGGTTAAGTCTGCTGGCAGTAGAGAAACCCACATCTTTTGTCACATCTTTGCCTTTGAAGAGAGAGAAGCTCTAGGAAGAGACGAAGAAGGAGTTCTTGAGAGAGAAGTAGATTTCCAAGCTTGATCCTTAGAGTTTGAACCGTTAGATCCGTGTTTTGAGGTTAGATTCTTGGTCTACTCTTATTATTATTTATGTTGATCCGATTGCATTGCATGATCTAGCATGATTCATGAGCCACGCATTGATTTAAAGTTTGGTTTTAGAAAGAGAAAATGTTGTTCTTGTGTTCTTGAAAGAAAACCATGTTTTGATCCAAAAGTTTGTATCAAGATCCATGTTTTTGTGTTTGTTTTCATAAGACCTTCAAGTATGGATACCCAGGTCCATGTTTTCGAACTCATCTCATGAAATCTCAGATTTTGTAATAACAAGTTAAGATTTTAGCATTCATGTTCTTCATGTCCTTCATGTTTTTGTTCTCCATGTTCCTCGAAGGGAAACCCAGATTCTCTCGACTTCATTTCCCTAAGCATGGTCATCGAGACCACACCTCGGCCAAGAGGTGTGGGATCTCGGCCAAGACTTGGTTGGTACCCAACATGTTTTCTCGAGATGAAAAATAGTGCTTGATTCCCAACACATGATTGCTTTGTTTTGACTTGGTTTTGGAAAGAAATGTCGAGATCATTCACACTCATGAAAAGCTTGTTTTAAGAATGCATTTCATACCCATCCTTGAGCATCTCTTCTTGACTTCTTGAAGTGCATTCAATAAACTTTGTTATGTGTTTGTAGGTCTTGGATTCTTGCCTTAATCCCTACATCCGAAGAACTATTGTGAGTGGTATTTTTAATAAAGTTATGTTATAAAGTTTTGATAAAGCTTTGCTTTATTTTGGAAAAGTATTTGATCAAGCATGAATGATTGTCCTCTAATTTCTGTATCAAGTATTACGTTTGTTTTGATGACATTCTTGGAAAGTCCTTAGTACTAGGGGACTATAATGCAACTAGTACCCTTGTTTTGAAAGTCCTTAGTGCTAGGGGACTATAATGCAACTAGCACCCTTGTTTGAGATATCTCCCTTGTTTTGCCACCGACGGTTTACCGCATGGATTTGTCCGGAATGTCATCCCTTCTATTATATTGATGTTAGTAAGCATCCCTTGAAGCTTTGAAAGACTTGATAGATGAACTTGGTTCATCCCTTGATTTTGTATAAGCTATGATATGTATTGTTTTGATAAAGATCTCGGGTATCATTCATTTAACCCTTTATTTCTAATATCATTCACTGAGTATCCAAGCCACCTCTTCTTATATATATATAGGTGTAGACACCCCATTTTTGACCGCCCTTAAGACTTGGTCACTACTGATGGTTTGCTCGGTGTTGAGAGATGTGCAAGGCAAAGAATCAGTTTCTTCGGCTAGAAGAGAGGAAAATCTTTAAAAACACTTTGTTTAGGGTTTGGAGTTGAAGAAAAGAGGAAAGGAGAGGAGAAAACTAGTTTGGGAGAAGTTCGGCATGAATCCGGGTAGAAGCGAGTCGAGCAGCCCTCGCTGAATCGGGCTTATCTGTCTGTACACTTGGAGTTTAGCTATGGGGCCACCACCATCGGAAAGCTTACTTCCGGGGCTTCATTTTGCACTCAAGAATATCCTAGAGCCAAGTCCGGGTGGGGGAGATATGATCAGTTGAAGTCGGGCATCTTCCTGGTTGGATCGAATCTGCGCGGCTTCACGAAAAAGGGCATAACTTTTTGCACAGGAGGAATTTTGATGCAAGGTTTGCGCCATTGGAAAAGCTAACTTCCGGGGCTTTCAATTTGCATACCCACCGGCCGTTTTTTGACATTGAAATCATCTATCGGCAATCTATTTTGCCGACCGGAAAATATTATGCCGACGGCACTTTATTTTGGCCGACGACCAAATTTTCTGGCCGATTTGCACCATTTGCACTCTCCAAGCCTGGTGCATCCCAGCTGTGCCAGTTGGAATGCACCAGCACACTCCCCCGTGCATATATGTTGCTATTTTGAACCCTTGACCACCTTTGGACCCCTCTTTTGCACCCTTTGATCAAGAGGCTTCTTGAGGAAGCCTTGACCCCTTATCTTGGCTTCCTCAAGAAGCCTACCAGCTGTCCAAGCTTCTCCAATAAGCCTTGACCTCCCTTTAAACCCCTTTGACCCTTTGAAGCTTGTCTTAGAAGCTTAGTATTGCCTATATAAGGGGCCTCTCCTCCTCCATTGTTGAGGTTGGATTTTTGGACAAAAAAACCAGAGATATATAGATATATCTGATATATACATACATATATCCTTCATCTCTCACTATATCTCTCCCATTCAACCATCAAACACCCTTGTTCTTGGGCCATTTCTTCATCAACTCATAGCACAAGGCATCCAACGCCCATTCCAGCAGCTTGAGGCTGTTCTCCAGAGCTTAGGAGCACCTAAACTTGGTCCAAGAGGTGCTGGTTTGCTGGTCTCCAAGGGTGAGTCCTCTTTCTTCCCTTTTCTAGTCTTTTCTTGCTTCATATCTAAGCCATAGTTGCTTGCATTTTTTGGGCTCCGACCCAAACTGTAAAATCAATATTTGAGGTCCTCTTCATGTTTGATTGAGGACCTCTTGCTGTTTGAGGACAGTAGCTTGCACTTGCTTCAATATCCTCCTTGAATGCCATAATCTTGCATAGAATTTTTGGCTTGCATGTGATCTATTTTAGAGCCTGATGTAAACTGAAAATAGGCTTATTTTGAGCCCCTCTTCAACATTGAAGAAGGGCTCAATACTGTTTGGGACCACCATGTTATACTTGCCTTTATATCCTCTCTTTGGTCCCCATTTTTGCATGCTTTGGCAGCCTATCATGCTTCTGTTTTTGGCCTTTTTACAGTTCTGTAAATGTGCATATTTTGGGCCCCTCTTCAATGTTGTTTGAAGGGCCCTAACCTTTTTGGGGTCAGCAGCTGTGAGTTGCTTCATAATCTCATGTTTAGGGCCGTTTTTGTTATGCCATTTTAGCCCTATCTTTGCTTGCTGTTTGGCCATGTCATAAACTGTAAAAATGCTTGTCTCAGGGCTGTCTTGCTTCTGTCTTCATGCTCATGTCCATATTGTGCATGCTTTGTATAGCTGTAAGCCATTTCATGTGCCTAATCTTGCATTTCGGGATTTATTCCATGCATTGAGTGTTGTTTCGTTATGTTTCGGGGCTGTTTTGCATCACCTATCGCCTCTGAAATTTTCATGCAAATTGTCATGTTTGTGCCTTTCAAATGCGTCGAAAAGTGGCTTCATTATGCTTAAGTCTTGGACCATGTATCTATGCATGTTTGCATGTCATTTGCCTCCATGCACTTAGCATTTTGGCCACTGTTTTGGGCCAACTAGAGCTGCCTAATTCATGGTGTTAAGACCATCCTTTGCTTATTTGCATGCTCACCTTGCATGTTTGCTTGTATCGGCATGTTGCATCCTTAGCTCGTATGCCTAAGTTGCATTGCATCTTGCATGCATCACCTTGCCTCTTGAGATGAGTATGATAGAGGTTAGGCGTCCTTGTGTGTTTATTTGGTTTGCATGCATTTTTGAAATTAAAGTTTCACACTTGATTCTTTGGGCCATCATGCATGGAAATGGGTGTTGGTGGTCCGAGAATTGGGGCACATCCTCCTTTGAGTCATTAACATGATAAGGAATGTGATGGGTGCATAAATTGCTTGAACTGCATTGCCATGCAAGATTTTGCCCTCTGCTGCTGTGGAGTTGCAGGTTCTGCAGGAATTTATTGCCGGCCGGCAGTATTTAGTGCCGACCGGCAGTCAATCAATGGCCGGTGGATCTATTTTGTGCCGTGACTAAATGCTACTGCCGGTGGAAATTATGCTCAGCCGATGATATCCCCAGTGTCCTGAGAGGCATCCCTGAGACTTTGGCAGTTTTCAGAGGAGCAGAGCAGGGAAAACAGAGGCAAACTATGCATGGCAGTGCAATTCCGAGCCAGTCCCGAGCATGTGTTGCATCTGGCCCTCGCCCCGAGGCGGTTTTACTATTTTTCTTTAGTTTAGTTAATTTGTTAATTAATTAAGCAATTTGTAATATTTAATAGCTTGCGTAGTTAATAATTTGTATTATTATTTTGGTCCTCCGAGCGAGGGCAAACTTGTAATAAGTGTGGGTGCGTGTGTGCATGTCTTCCAACCTCCACTTCTTTCTTCCCTTTTATTTACCTGCTTATGATGGTAGATTAGGGCACATTTATTTTAGCATACCTTATGCTATGCATGCGTGCATTCATGCATTTGTTGACATGCATCGGGCTCGGTACATCATACAAACTACATTGTACGTTTCAATTTCAAATTGAATACATGTTACTTGTAGCATTCATATGCCATTTTAAGGTTAGCCGAGCCTGTTTAGATTGCATCTTTGATGTGTTGCATTAGCCATTTTTAACATGAACTAGGATCATGCATATGATTACTGACTAGTTTCTGTTTTGGCTCGGAGTACTAGGTAAGCTTTTATGCTTTAGCATATTGCATGCGTGTGAGTGTTGCATGACAGTATGATTACCATGAGGCTAGCTGCTTATGTGATATAACCGCTTGAAATGCCTATGGGTGAAGGTTGGATTGTTTTGAGTTTGAAGAACTCATTGAAATCCGTGTTTTAGCCTACTTGTGAGTAGCAAATTCCAAAACTTTTTTTTCAAAACAAACGGATATGCAATGCTTATTTCCAAATTAGGCAATCTAGTCTATACTTGTTTGCTGTGCGCATAACATAGTAATTCTAGGCTAATAACCGGAATAAGAACACATAAAGTTTTCAAAAACGGATATCATGATTAGTAGAGGCCGGTCTTCAGACCGGGCGAGAGGGGGTGCTCATAGCTGACCTTCCCCAATCGTACCCTAGCTCCCGAGCCGAGACAACTCCGGTGATGACGGACATGTGGCCTTCGGCACCGAGTCAGGGTTTCCTAAATTTCCCCATTTTAAAATATTTAGGCGGCGACTCTGTATCTGGCAAAGCAGTCCATGTTTGGCACTACTTTTTCAAAAATCTGTTTCTCAAAACGATTTGCCAAATTTGGACTCTTTGGTAAAGATTAAGAACCGTGACACTAATCGAGTCCGAACTGTAGCATGAGGCCCATGGGCGCGTCTACAATAGGTGACGAGCAAGAAGGCGGTGATGCCTAGATGATTCTTTGCGACTTGTTTTGGATTCTTGTTTTGCTAGCATCTTGAATATTATGCTTCTTAGCTTTGTATTGCATGTCTTTTGTATATGTCGGCTTGAGAAGCCCTTTGATCAAGATGTAATATGCACTTTGTTTAATTTGTATTCAAATTGTAAAACCTTGTTAAATGTATGTCATTTCATTTGATCTATGCACAGCTCTTATAGACTACTTAGATTTTAATTTGTTGCTTCCGCACATGTAAGCCCTATATGTATACTCTGATTGTGTGTGAATCTTCGTAAGTTGGCTTTTGGTAATCTCGGATTACTGGCCATCACGACACCATTCTACTAGAGGCGGATTGGGGTCGTGACACTTTTACTTACCAGCTTTCGATGGTTAGTTTTAGGGCACATTTCAATTAGCATCCTTATGCTTCGCATGCATGCATCCATTCATTTGTCTTGCATGCACCGGGCTCAACGCATCATACAAACTGCATTGTATTTCAATACCAATTTGAATATATGTTATCAAGTTGCATTCATATGACATCTTAGAATAGCCGAGCCTATCTTAGTACATTTTTGAATGTGTTTCATTAGGCATTGTTGACATAGCTAGGGTCATGCATGATTACTAACTAGATTCTCTTTTGGCTCGGAGTACACTGTGAGTGTTTATGCTTTAGCATCCTTGCATGTGTGTAAGTGTTGCCATGATAGCATGCTTGCCATGAGGCTAACTGCTTAATTAATTAACTGTATGAATGCCTGTGGATGATGGCTTTGTTGCTTGAATTGGAACAATTTATCAAATGCGAGTTTAAGCCCACTTGAGGGTGGCAAATCCATATCTTAGCCTACTTGCGAGTAGCACTTCCAAACCATTTTCAAACAAACAAACATGAGATATTTTGTTCCAACTTGAGTGATTTAGTCTATACTTGTATGTTGTGTGTATCACATAGTAAGCTAGCTAATAAACTAGAATAAGAACACATGTGTTTTCAAAAACAACATATCATGTTAGTAAAGGCCGATCTTTGATCGGGCGAGCGGGGGTGCTCATTTCAGGACCTTCCCCTCTCATACCCAAGTTCCTGAGCCGACGCAACTTTGGTGATGACGGACACGTGGCCTTAGGCACGAGTCAGGGTTTCCTAAATTTCCCAAAAAACAAAATATTTAGGTGGTGACTCTGAAATCTGGCAAAGCAGTCCATGTTTGGTGCTTTTTGATTAAAATTGATTTTCCAAAACGATTTGTCCGATTTGGACTATTTAGTGATTTATCAGTCTTACATTGCACTTTGTGAGATTAGATTCAGAACCGTGACATGAGTTCGAACTATAGTAGCTAGAACCACAATTCATGCCCTCGCGCACAGAGCAGAGTTCCGGGCGGTCTACACTCGTCCCATCCGCTTATGCTCTTTCCGGACCTGAATGATCCTGTAAGCACTGCTGGGCCGAGCGCTCCGGCTCTTACTCTTCACAACCTCCCTATGATGTCAATTGAGCAAATAATGGTAGCTCAATCAGATATTGAAGCCTATCATTTCACATTGACGTCCTATATGGAGACGAGGACTGCAGTCACAAAATTGACTCATCAACTGCTGAACAGAACGAGTGAGCTCCACTAGGTCAACACCCAACTCTCTCTGCTCCAGCGCAAGTACAAGGATGCGCGAGCAGAGATTTGCGCGTTGAAGGCCGAAAATAAAGAGCTTAAATGGAAGACCACCTCCATGGCCCGATTTGGAGCAACATCGTTCTTGGCTTTTGATAATCAACGGGGAGTGCTCGCTCTCGACGAAAGCATAGGGACAGGGACGACAAGCGTCACCCAAGGTGATAAAAAGAAGAAGAGAGCGGTGGAAGAGGTGAGTAAATGAGGTCGGCCAATGGCCGGAAAAATGAATGAAGAGTTTTTTTTTTTTTTAAATGTAAATATTATTATTTTAAGTTGTTTTTGTTTTGTTCATTTTGGTTTTTGTTTTTATGTATATATATATACTTTTTTTTTTAAGCACGAACGATGAAATTAAAGTGGGGAAAATAATAAATAAAAATTAAGCCTAATGGCAAAACAACAAAAAGAATAATGGAAAAGAAAAAAAATAATGAGAAGAAAAGAAAAAAAATAAAAAATAAATAAATAAAGGAAATGAAGTCTATTAGTGAAATGGGAAAAAAATAAATAATAAAAAAATAAACGAAATTAAGCCTAATAGCAAAAATTTAAAAAAAAAAATCAATGTATGCAACATTAAATTAAGCTCAAGATGTAGAACAAAAATACATAGTTGTGAATAGTAAACTGTTAAGGATAATCAATGTATAAAGGACTTGACAGCTTTCAAGTGATAAAATGTTTCCATATCAATGTAGCAATACACATATATCATTTTAACAAAAATTCAAATTTCACAGTCACAACAAAACCTTTAAAGTAGAAATCAACATTCCAAGCTCGCCGCGAATAAAATTGAAGGATCCTCGCTTAGGGGTTTTGTGAAAATATCCGCCAATTGCTTGTCGGTGTTTACAAATTCAAGTATCATATCCCCTTTTTGAACATGATCTCTTAAAAAATGATGTCGAATTTCAATATGTTTTGTTCGTGAGTGTTGAACTAGATTTTGCTTAAATTGATGGCACTAGTATTATCACATTTAATAGGGATATGATCATAATGTAAATCAAAGTCCTCCAATTGTTGTTCCATCCAAAGTATTTGGGATCAGACTTCCGGAAGCTATATATTCAGCATCAGTCGTTGATAAAGTAACAAAATTTTGCGTTTTGCTAAACGAAGATACTAATGAGTTACCAAGAAAGTGACAAGTGCCACTAGTGCTTTTTCTATCAAGTTTGCATCCGGCAAATTCGGCATCCGAGTAACTAATTAA
This sequence comes from Camellia sinensis, assembly GCF_004153795.1. Taxonomy (NCBI): domain Eukaryota; kingdom Viridiplantae; phylum Streptophyta; class Magnoliopsida; order Ericales; family Theaceae; genus Camellia; species Camellia sinensis. Next base: position 212,712 of record NW_021024795.1, on the reverse strand, counting down.
ATCAAATGCAACACCTCTAGGATAAAACAGTCCCAAATTTTGAGTACCAACAAGATATCTAAAAATTCTTTTAACAACACTAAGATGTGATTCCTTAGGATTTGATTGATATCTAGCACACATACAAACACTAAACATAATATCAGATCTACTTGCGGTTAAATAAAGAAGTGAACCGATTATACCTCGATATTTTGTTTGATTAATGGACTTACCTTTTTCATTCTTGTCTAGCTTAATGGATGTGCTTATAGGTGTTCCAGCTATTTTTGAGTCATACATACCAAACTTTTTGAATAGTTCTTTTGTGTACTTAGCTTGGTTGATAAAAATTCATTTTTTACATTGTTTGATTTGAAGCCCAAGGAAATAATTTAGCTCCCTCATCATGTTCATCTCAAACTCGCCTTGCATACACTTAGCAAATTCCTTACACAAGGCTTCATTAGTAGCACCAAATATAATGTCCTCCACATATATTTGCACAATAAGTAAATCATCATTTTTAGTTTTAACAAAAAAAGTGTTATGTCAATCGTTCCTCTAGAAAAATTATTTTCAATCAAAAATTTACTTAATCGTTCATACCATGCACGAGGTGCTTGCTTCAAACCATATAAAGCTGTTCATAGTTTAAAAACATGATTTGGAAAAGCATGATCTTCAAAACCTGGGGTTGTTTAACATAAACTTCCTTATTTATAAAACCATTAATAAAGGCACTTTTTACATCCATTTGATAAAGTTTGAAATCTCTAAAACATGCAAATGCGAGTAACATGTGAATGGCTTCTAACCTAGCAATCGAAGCAAAGGTTTCATCGAAATCAATACCTTCTTTTTTATTGTATCCTTATGCAACAAGTCTAGCCTTGTTTCTTATAATTGTGCAGGATTCATTAAGCTTGTTCCGAAAGATCCATTTGGTACCGATAATGGTATGATCTTTAGGTTTTGGCACAAGTTCCCACACTTTGTTTCTCTCAAATTGGTTAAGCTTTTTATACATAGCTATCATCCAATGTTCATCGAATTCGACTTCTTGAAAGTTCTTAGGCTCAATCTATGAGAGAAAAACCAAGTTGCTACAAATGTTTCTAAGTGAAGAGCGAGTTTCAATACCGTTTGTAGGGTCACCTAGGATTAAATCCTTAGAGTGATTATGAACAAACTTCCATTCTCTTGGCAAATCATCATTGTTTCCTCATTCTTCTTGAGATGGGAGAATAGGTTGTTTAATCTCTTTCTTCAACTTACATAGTTGGTTATCTTCTTTGTAGATACTTGAATCTTCCACATTTGGTTCCAAATCTATATGATCACAAACAATTTGCTTTTGAGCAGAGATGTTAGTTTCATCAAATGCCACATATATAGATTCTTCCAAAACAAGAGCTCTTTTATTAAAAACACGATAAGCTTTGCTAGTTAAGGAATAGCTAGGAAAAATTGCTTCATCAAATTTTGAATCAAATTTACCTAAATTATCCTTACCATTATTATGCACAAAACATTTACAACCAAAAACAGGCAAGTGACTAATGTTGGGCTTTCTATCATGCCAAAGTTCATAAGGAGTCTTTTTGAGAATAGGTCTAATTAATGCATGATTTAAAATATAGCATGCGGTGTGAACGGCTTCGGCCCAAAAATATTTAAGAAGATTATTCTCGTAAAGTATTGTTTTACTCATCTCTTATAAAGTTCTATTCTTCCTTTCTACTACACCATTTTGTTGAGGGGTTCTAGGTGCTGAAAAATTATATCTAATACCATACTCATCACAAAACAATTCAAATTTCTCATTTTCAAGTTCTCTACCATGGTCGGTTTGAATATTAGTAATAAGAAAGCTTTTTTCATATTGAATTCTACGACAGTTTTGTGAAAGAAGAAAATGTTTCATTTTTGTGTGCTAAAAACATAACCCATATAAATCTTGAATAATCATCAACAATAACAAGACAATAATCTTTACCACCTAGACTAGATGTCCTTGAGGGACCAAATAAATCCATATGCAGTAGTTGTAAATATCTAGTTGTGGAAATGTCAGATTTTGATTGAAATGATGTTTTAGTTTGTTTTCCTTGTTGACAATCACTACAAAGATGATCTTTTTCAAATTTAATTTTTAGAAGTCCAATGACCAAATTCTTTCTTAAAAGTTTAGCAATTAAATCCATATGAGCATGACCAAGTCTTCTATGTCATAACCAACTATTTTCATTATTAACATAGACATTTAATATCACTGGCACAGAGATCATTGAGATGAAAAACATAAACACTATCGTGACGATTACCAACGAATAAAGCTTTATGATCATTTGAGCTTTCAATAGTGCAATGTGATTTATCAAAAATAACTCTATCACCTTTATCACATAATTGACTAATACTAAGTAGATTATGCTTAAGTCCATCAACAAGTAAAACATTTTCAATAGAAGGGTTAGGAGAAATACCGATGCTACCAATACCGATGATTTTTCATTTCTTGTTGTCTCCAAAAGTAACAAAGCCTCCATCTTTGGATGACAATGTAGTAAAGAAGGATTTATCTCCGGTCGTGTGTCTGAAACATCCATTATCAAGGTACCACTTTCCTTCTTTAGCTTTGGACTTAAAGCAAACCTACAAGATGACAATCAAGTGTTGGTTTTGGGTACCCATAGTTTTTTGGGTCCTTCTTGGTTAGTTTTGTTAGATCCCTTAACAATCCAAATCTTTTTAATTCCCATGTTTATATTATTTTTTAATGGACAAGAAGATATATAATGGTCTTTCTTTCTACAATAATAATAATAAGTAATATGAGGGTGAGTTATGAGAGGTGCCTTTTCAAAAATTGTATTGAGATTCATTTGTTTCTTTATAGGGTCATATCCAATACCCGTTTTATCAAAAACGCATCTTTGATTTCCAAGAAGCATGTTGAGATTATCTCTACCTTTTACAAAATTTTCAAGTCTTTTTGTTAAATCATCAACATTGTTTTTTAAAGTAATTTTCTCATTAGAGATAATATCAAAATCGTTTTTCAAAACAATTTTTTCTTTCTTTACTTCTTCTACATTAATAGATAAAGATGTAACAGATTTCTTCAACACATTATTTTTAGCACAAACTTTTTTAAATTCATCTTGTAGTTCATGGAATACACTTTCAAGTTCTTCATAAAGAGTAGTTACCTCATCTTGAATAGAGTCTTCATCTTCAAGAGCCATGAGACATAAGTTTGCTACTTCATTTTCAATTTCATCACTTGAGCTTTCATCTTCACTTTCTCCCCAAGCTGCTACAATGGCCTTTTTGTTTCTTTTGTAGTCTTTTCCATGATTCTTCAATTTTGGACAATCCATCGTCATATGTCCAGGATTTTTGCACTCATAGCAAATAATAGGCTCTTTTTTGTTATCTTTGTTGTACTCTTTCTTGAAAGGTCTTCTTCCTCCATAGTTTTTTTTCTTGAAGTGCTTTTTGAGATTTCTACTAAACATGGCATAGCTTTCATCCTCACTGGAGTTTTCATGTTCTTCTTCAATTGATGAGGCTTTGAATACAATTCCACTTTTCTTTTTGTTTTTAACATCCTCGTGTCCTTTCATAGTGATCTCATGAGTCATAAGGGAACCCATAAGCTCATCCAATCCAAGTGTAGAGAGATTTTTGGCTTCTATAATGGCCGTGAACTTTGCTTTCCAATTCTTTTGTAAACACCTAAGAATTTTTCTCACCAACTTACTGTTAGTATAAGTTTTGGCAAGAGATTTCAAAGAGTTTACAATTTCAGTAAATCTAGTAAACATACTTGAAATAGATTCATCAGAGTTCATTTTAAACAATTCATAACTATGAACAAGTATATCAATCATCCTCGTGTCCTTTCATAGTGATCTCATGAGTCATAAGGGAACCCATAAGCTCATCCAATCCAAGTGTAAAGAGATTTTTGGCTTCTATAATGGCCGTGAACTTTGCTTCCCAATTCTTTCGTAAACACCTAAGAATTTTTCTCACCAACTTACTGTTAGTATAAGTTTTGGCAAGGGATTTCAAAGAGTTTACAATTTCAGTAAATCTAGTAAACATACTTGAAATAGATTCATCAGAGTTTATTTTAAACAATTCATAACTATGAACAAGTATATCAATATAAGATTCCTTCACTTGGTTTGTACCTTCATACGTTACCTCAAGTTTGTCCCAAATTTCTTTTGCCAAATCACAACTTGAAATTCTATTATACTCCTTAGAGTCTAATCCACAAACAAGGGTGAGTTTGGCTTTAGCATTGGCTTGCAATAATTTATGACCTCTCTCATCACATTTATCTTCAGTTTTAGGTGCACTAATATTGTCTACTAATTTGGTAGGAATTTTTAGACCTTTGGTGACAATAATCCACATGGCATAATCAGTGGCTTGTAGGTATAGGGTCATCTCATCCTTCCAATGACTATAGTTGTTTCCGTCAAACAATGGTAGGCTATTTGCGGCTTGTCCTTCAGGTAAGGTTGCCATGGATTGAAACTCCCAGATGGTTAAATCTAAAACAAGAGTCTAGGCTCTGATACCAATTGTTACCCAAAAGACAACCTAAGAGAGGGGTGAATTAGGTTTTTACAAATAAAATAATAATACCCTAATAAAAATTATGACTAGCACAGTAAATAAATATAGTTAACGAAATAAAAATAATTAAAACAAGTATTCTAACAACTATGTCAATTAATGATTTTAGCACAATAAAAATATGAAATATAGTTATGGTAATTTAAATAAAATAAAGAGATAAGGGAGATAGAGGCAAACAAATTTATAGTGGTTCGGCTTCAACTCGGCCTACGTCTACTCCTCAAGCTTCACTTGAGATTTTCTACTATTCTCTAGCTTCACAGGGGTGCTAGCAACCTTTTCACAAATTGAGCAATTCTCCATAGATTTTACACAGACTTTCTAAGTCAAGAACACTAAGTGTCTCTTACAAGGTTGAAAAGAAGGTGTTTTTACTTTCACAGAAAGCTACAAGAATTATCTCTCAAAGATAGATATAAAAATGAAGCTCTGATTTTTCTGTAAACCTCACACAAGAAAGATGGGCTGAAAGCTATACGTCTCAGTGTATAATTTCTGAAAGACAATGTAAACAAAAATTGAAGAATATTTCTGAGAGAATAGATGTGAGTGATTATAGATCAAAGAATATTTTCTGATTTTTTTTGTAACTTGTTTATATTAGAGGCTATGGTATATATAATGAAACTTATAGCCGTTTATAACCGTTGTATTCATTTGAATTTATAGCCGTTTATAGCTGTTGTATTCATTTGAATATCTTCCACTCCATCATTACTAATTTGAATATCTTCCACTCCAACATTATAAATATAAATATCTTCCACTTGAACCTTTTGAATCTTTTGAACTACTGCTGTGCTGGGCTGTTTGAACCTCTGTTTTAGGTTGTTTGAACTCCTAATTTTTTCAAATATTAAATACATTCTAACAACATTTAGGATATTTCTCAGAGAATAGATGTGAGTGATTATAGATCAAAGAATATTTTCTGGTTTTTTTTTTAACTTGTTTATATTAGAGGCTTTGGTATATATAATGAAACTTATAGCCGTTTATAACCGTTGTATTCATTTGAATTTATAGCCGTTTATAGCTATTGTATTCATTTGAATATCTTCCACTCCATCATTACTAATTTGAATATCTTCCACTCCAACATTATAAATATAAATATCTTCCACTTGAACCTTTTGAATCTTTTGAACTACTGCTGTGCTGGGCTGTTTGAACCTCTGTTTTAGGTTGTTTGAACTCCTAATTTTTTCAAATATTAAATACATTCTAACAACATTTAGGATAAAGGTTTAGGTGAAAAATAATGGGACAAAATAAACTTTGATTCTATTTTTCTTTTTCAAATAAATTAAAACATAATTTAAATAAATCATCAAAATAAATTTTGATTCTATTTTTCTCTTTCAAATAAATCGTCAAAATAAATTTTGATTCTATTTTTCTCTTCCAAATAAATTAAAACATAATTAAATAAATTATCAAAATAAATAAGTGTAACATCTCTTCTGGTTCCACTTTGAAGCATGGAAATGGGTGCCTTATCTTTATTTCACGAGTAGGAAGAAGCGCTTACAACAATTTTTGAGTTATTATATTTGGTTTCTTTTAGCTTTGATTTTGTTCTCTTCAAAGATAGTTTTCTTTAATGTATTCTCTCCAAATTTGATTACTCATTTACTCTTATTAACTATGAGATATAATAGATTCCAACTATTTCTTTGAATGATTTAGTTTTTTTAGTTTTAGTTTCGTACTTATTAAATCTTTCATCCCATTGCTTCACTAATCATCATGTAATACCCTTGGGATGTTTGATGATTTATAGAGTAAACCTATTTCCTCCTTGAATAGTTTCATGATAGAATGGAGCAGGAAGGATGAACATCCTTTGGAAGCCCTTTGTTTGCTCTATTCTAGTTCTATTGCAACAGGTTTTCCAGAATTGTTGGCCAGCCGACCAATCAAGTGTACGGCCAACCAATTCAGTAGGCTGGCCGACCAAATCATTTGTACGGCTAATGTGTTTATTCTGCCATGCAGAGTAGATCTTGAGGATAAAATAGAACTATTTTCTGACTATGAATAGAGCAATTTCTGGCAAGAGGCAAAGTGGTTTCCGGAGGATGTTCCCATTTGAACGCGCGCGGTTTTCCGTCCTTTATTCAACTCCTTTAGATTAGCCGCTCCAAAATTTGTATATGTAATAATGAGTTAATTCATTTGGCGATGTAATAATTAGTTAATTAGGCCATTTGGACACTCTTGTAAAGAGGGCAAATTTGTAACACTTGATGTATGTCTTCCAACCTCCATTTCTTTCTCTATTTTATTTACATGCTTACCATGGTTGTGTAAAGCATCATGTTTTCCTTTATCATTTCCATGCTTCATATCCATCTTTGCATGCATTGAGGTTTGACTCATCACTTTGATGCTGTTATGGGGGTGCCAAGGATGGATCGAAGAGTTGCCGAAGACTACCGCAATCTTTTCTTTATGCGGGTATTTTACTAGTCGATGGATAGTTGAAGAAACCACTTTCCTCTAGTATAGATGTTACAACCCGAACCCGCCCTTATGGGTTAAGGCCATAACCGGCCACTAATCGTGTGATTACCTACGGCCTCAACCAAATAAGTCAAAACTCATCAGAGTAAAAGGGGCCAAACGGAAGCAATTTAAAACTTTGTCCATAGAGCTGTGCTTATATGCACACCATAACATTTCAAACATTTATATGTTAATAACTCACATCAGAATATGTACTAATACAAAACACTGTACATACAGGATCATCTAGATTTAAGTCAGTCAAACCCAAGAATTATATACAACAATGGTCCGATGATTTCGCCAATAAAACAAAGCTGTAAACAGAGAACAAAAGGGCGAAGACAATCTTATGCGTGAGACTTTTGGGCTGACTCTTCAAAACTCTGACTGTTTCTCATAATTCACCGGGGCTGGTTTTAGACTTCCCTTGGGTCACCTATATGTACATGAATGAGCGTGAGCGAATGCCTAGTGAATAATATCAATTAAAAAAAGATACATATGCAATTATTGAAACAGTTACAGCGAACAGCCTTTGGCCCAATCATTTGTGTCAATCGACCTTCGGCCTAATCATTTGTGTCAATCGGCCTTCGGCCCAATCATTTATATCAATCGGCTTTCGGCCCAATCATTCATATCAGTTGGCCTTCGGCCCAATCTTTTATGTCAATCGGCCTTCGGCCCAATCATTTATGTCAATCGACCTTTGGCCCAATCATTCATGTCAATCGGCTTTCGGCCCAATCTTTTATGTCAATCGGCCTTCAGCCCAATCATTCATGTCAATCGGCCTTCGGCCCAATCATTCATGTCAATTGGCCTTTGGCCCAATCTTTTATGTCAATCGTTGTCCGCCATTCAAACTAATGAACTTACATAACTTACATAAACAATAGGACAACAACATATTCTAGATATCTTATTAAGATATTACTCACAGTGATCGGTTTGTGGATTTGCCCTGGAGCTCGACCCTACACATTCCACGAACAAAAAAGGGTCACTAACAATTCAATCCGTTCTAAATTCAGATTTTCCTCTTTTAGGCTTTATTCTTATCTCTTTAACCCAATTATAATGCTTAATGCATGCCTAAGAGTGTTTGCAAGTGAAGGATAATGGAAAACGAAACACAGAATGCGAAAACAAAATTTCGAAAAACAAGGTCCCCGCTCGAGCATGGACTTCCCTGCTTGAGCAGACCCTTAAGGCCTGTAAAAGTACTGGTTGCATGAAAAATATGCTCGAGCGTGAAATAGGGTGCTCGAGCGGAAGGCCTGTCTACAAAGCTCCCCCGCTCGAGCGGACACCAAGTCTGCAAAAAGTACTGGGAGCACGTATTTCCTGCTCGAGCGGACATCAAAATTCTAGGTTTCCGAGATTGTGTTCTTGAGTTCAAATTCGACCTTCAAGCCAACAATTCTTGCATGCAATGGCTCAAATCTCAAATATAATCATACTAACATGGTATAAGCCCCAAATTACAACCCAATGAAGCTCAATTTCACAAATAAACCACATGCATGGCTCATTTTCCACCATACTCATTACCAACATAACAATTTCATGCATTCAACACTTACATCTTCATAAATTTGTACATGCATGTGGTATACTACTCTCATTCCCAATTTATAAGATGAATAGATGGTCAAGAACATGATCTTCAACTAAAAACTTACATGCATAAGTTCTAAGACTTCAAATTCGACAAAACCAACCCATTTCATGCTCTACATCATCACGCAACTTCGAACACACAAGATTACACATTAAATTCATGAATTCAAGAATCAATGCTTACCTAAAAACCCAATCTATGGTTAATTCTTGAACTAGACTTCAAATTCCCAAGCTTGAGTCAAAATTACACAATTCTCTCCCTCTCTCTCTCTAACAGCCGGCCCCTTTCTCTTTCTTAGAGTTTGATCAGCCCAAGTGGAGATACAAGAGGGAATGGGAGGTGTAGTGCTCTTACACAACAAATCCCACTAACCAAAATTACAAATATTAACAATTTGAGCACAAAGCCATTAAATAAATCAATTTAATTTGATCCAAATCAATTTTCAATTAAATTTCACCATAGGCTCTAAAAATTACACTAATCATAATGGCGCAATCAATTTCGGGTTCTGTGGCCAATAAGGCCTTCAATTTAATTTCCAAAGCAGATAATCAAGCAGATATTCCTACAGTGAACAGATAGAAATTCAAAACCACATATTTTCACATAATGGTGCACACAATCATGTCAAAACACATAATCACATTCATATTAAGGACCAATTAAAATATTACGGAACAGGGGTATCACAGTCTTTCTCCCTTTAGGAAGTTTGGTCCTCCAAACTTAATTTACCTTCGTCAGGAAACAAATGTGGATAGCGTAGTCGCATTTCCTCCTCTTTTTCCCACGTGGCATCCATCCCATAGTGTTCTTTCCATTCCACTTTCACCATTGGTATGGACTTGCTTCTCAATTGTTTTACTTGCCGATCTACGATTCATTCCGGCCATTCAGCGTATTCTATATTCTCATCAATAGCTACCCGGTGATAATCAATCACATGAAACGGGTCTCGGAGGTAACCCCTCAAAATCGACACGTGGAACACATTATGTATTTGCTCAAATCCCGGTGGCAAAGCAACTCTATAGGCAACTGGACCAAGCCTTTCCAAAATCTGAAACGGCCCAATGTAACGGGGCGACAACTTACCCTTCTTTCCAAACCTGACTTGGCCTTTCATTGGCGACACACGAATGAGCACATGGTCACCGACCTCATACTCAAGAGGTCTTCTTCGAACATCCGCATAGTTCTTTTGTTGGTCCTGAGCTGTCTTGAGCCTTTGACGGATGGTCTTGATTTTCTCAAAAGTGTCTTGCACAATTTCAGGCCCAAGCAAAGCTCTATCCCCGACCTCTGTCCAACAAATAGGTGATCTACACCTCCTACCATACAAAGCCTCGTATGATGCCATATCGATGCTGGAGTGGAAGCTATTATTATAAGCAAATTCTGCAAGTGGCAAATAGTCTTCCCAACTCCCTTGAAAATCTAAAGCACACATCCGAAGCATATCTTCCAAAGTCTGTATTGTTCATTCCGATTGCCCATCTGTCTGTGGATGGAATGCAGTACTGAACCTCAATTCTGTTCCCATAGCTTCCTGCAAACTCTTCCACAATCTAGACACAAATTTCGGATCTCTATCCGACACAATGGATACCGGAACTCCGTGTAAACGGACAATCTCATCAACATAAATAGTAGCCAATCTATAAGTATTAAATGTGGTTCTAACTGGCAGAAAATGTGCAGATTTAGTCAGTCTATCAACTATAACCCAAATAGAATCCATACCTCACGAAGTCCGAGGTAGGCCAACGAAATCCATAGTCACATGCTCCCACTTCCATTCAAGAATAGGGAGAGGTTGCAGTAGACCGCCAGGTTTCTGATGTTCGGCTTTAACCGGCTGACACTGAAGGCACTTAGACACATATTACGCAATTTCTTTCTTCATTTTAGGCCACCAATAGGTTTGTTTCAAATCCCGATACATTTTATTGTTACCCGGATGCATAGCAAACACAGATTTGTGGGCTTCATCTAAAACCCTCTTCTTTAGTTTCGGAATATCTGGGACACACATTCGGTCTCGAAATTTCAACACTTCATTTTCAACGCTGAACTCTGCTTTCAGACTTCTCTCAAACTCACTGATCACTTTCTTGAGGAACTCATCCTCTTTCTGTTTCTGCTTGATTTCATCAATAATCGCCGGCTCAGCTGTAATAGCGGCTATCAATTCGCCCTGTTCACACATTACCACTTCGATTTCAGATTTCTCAAAATTTTGCAAGATTTCTCTCTGTTCAGTAAGCAAACAAGCCATACTTCCCGTCAATTTTCTGCTCAAGGCATCAACAACTGTATTAGCTTTCTCGGGGTGGTACTGAATCTCAAGATCATAATCTTTTATCAGTTCCAGCCATCTCCTCTGTCGCATATTCAACTCCTTCTACGTGAAGAAGTATTTCAGAATTTTGTGATCCATGTAAACTTCACACCTTGCCCCATACAGATAATGCCGCCAGATTTTCAAAGCAAAAATGACTGCGGCCAATTCTAGGTCATGTGTTGGATAATTCTTCTCATGTGGCCTCAACTGTCGGGAGGCGTAAGCAATAACCTTTCCGTTCTGCATTAACACACAACTCAAACCTTTATAAGACGCATCACTGAAAATTACAAAGTTCTCCGTACCTGAAGGTAGTGTCAAAATTGGTGCAGTGGTCAATCTTGTCTTCAATTCATGAAAGGCAGCTTCTCTTTCTTCGTTCTATTCAAACGGTTGCCCTTTTCGTGTCAATTGGGTAAGAGGCACAGCTACTTTTGAAAAGTCTTTCACGAACCTTCTATAATAACCAGCTAAGCCCATGAAACTGTGAACTTCTGTCACATTGGTCGGTGCAGGCCAATTCACAATTGCCTCTATTTTCTGTGGGTCCATTGAAATCCCTTCCTTGTTGATCACATGCCCTAAGAAAACAACTTCGTCCAACCAAAACTCACATTTCTTTAATTTAGAAAACAATTTCCTTTCCCTAAGTATTTGCAGGACAGTTCTCAAATGCTGTTCGTGTTCAAGTCTATCTTTAGAATATATCAAAATATCATCGATGAAAACTACAACAAACTCATCAAGGTAGGTTTTAAAAATTCGGTTCATTAGATCCATAAATGCTGCCGAAGCATTAGTCACTCCAAATGGCATGACTAGAAATTCAAAATGACCATACCTCGTTCTAAAAGCGGTTTTCTCAACATCCTCTGCCTTTACTTTCAACTGATGATACCCGGATCTCAAATCGATCTTGGAAAACACTTGTGATCCCTGCAACTGGTCAAACAGGTCATCAATATGGGGTAAAGGGTATTTGTTCTTTATTGTTAACTTATTCAACTCCCGATAATCGATGCACAGACGCAAAGTTCCATCCTTTTTTTTCACAAACAATACTGGTGCACCCCAACGCGAAGTGCTGGGTCGGATAAATCCTTTGTCAAGCAGATCTTGCAACTGTTCTTTTAATTCTTTCATTTCATCAGTAGCCATTCTGTAGGGAGTTTTAGAAATGGGCTGGGTGCCTGGCACGGTTTCAATAGTAAACTCTATCTCCCTATCTACCAATTCCCCTGGTTATTCATTTGGAAACACATCTGGAAATTCTCTAACAATAGGGATGTCATTCAATTCAGCATTTACAGATTGTTCAGACAACACATAGCACAAATAACCCTGACACCCTTTCCTGATCAATTTACATGCTTCCATTGCAGATATCAAATAAGGTGGAGGCATTACCCCATTACCCACAAACACAATTTCCTCTTGTTTTGGTGGTCTAAACACAACTCGTTTTGTCACACAGTCAATGGTGGCACAATATTTAGTTAACCAATCCATACCCAAAATTATGTCAAAGTGCCTAAAGTTCAAGGGTAACAAGTCCACATATAGAATGGCATTTCCAATTCACATATCACAAAAATGACAGACAGATTCACACAATACAGATTCCCCGGATGGAGCAGACACACAGTGGATATGGCAATAATTCTAGAGGTCTACTCAGTCTAGATGCAAATGCACATGTTACAAATGAGTGTGTTGATCCAGAGTCAATTAACACAAAGGCATCCTGATTACATATAGAAATGGTACCTGAGAGAATTGCGTTGGCAATCTGGGTATCGCCCAGAATAAGCGCAAAAACTCTCCCTTGTCTCACGGTGTCTCCGACGGGAGTAGATCTCGTAGCATTTCCTGGTTTTGGGACTGATGCCGTTGAACTGGCAGCAAATTTTCCACGGTTCTGTTTGCAATCTCTGGCCATATGCCCCTTTTACCACAATTGAAACAAACTCCTGACACACGATAACAAACCCCACGATGCTTGTCACTACAAATATTGCACAACGGGGTTGTATCTCGGGAAGAATTAGAAGTATTCGAGAAGCCCGTATTTTGCTTCTTTCAAAACTTCTTCTTTGAGAAGAAGCCCTACCTTTTACTACCCTTCCAATTAGTTGTTGGTTTAGTTTGTCTGGCTATATTAGCCTCAGATATTATAGCCCGGTCTAGCACCCCAATGTAAGTCTCCAGCTTCAAGACATTCACTCTTTTTAAACTATCACTTCGGAGCCCACCTTCAAAATGTCGCGCCTTCTTATAATCCGTGTCAATCACGTGTGGCGCAAACCTGGCAATTCGGTGAATTTGGCCTCATACTCGGCTACGGTCATATTATCTTGCTTCAGTTCCATAAATTCTGCCACCTTCCTATCCTGGACACACTGCGGGAAGTGCTTGTCATAGAAGATTTCTAAAAATTTTGTCCAATCAGCATCTTTGTAATTCTCACGCATTAACATCCACCATCTTCTCGCTTCGTCTTCTAGCATAAAGGTGGCTAGAAGCACTTTCTGTGTCTCCGAACACGGGAAAACTTCAAACAGTTTTTCGATGCCAAGGACCCAAGCTTCAACTTTCAAAGGATCTAATCCACCATGGAACTGTGGTGGTTTCATTTTTTTGAACTCTTTGGTAAGAGCTATGACCCGGTCATCATTTTGATTATCTGGCACAGGAGGTGCCGGAGTTGGAAGTGGAGGATGTGGTTGCGGCCACTGTTGTTGCCATTCCTGTTATTGTCTCAAAGTCTCTGCCATTTCCTGTATCAATCTTTCCATTCTGTCCAGTCTGGCAGTAGAAGACTCCTCTATCTCATCACCTCTTGTTCTCACCATCTGATTAAACTTGCATTATATTTTATACAGAAGATATACAGGTATGCATATACTAACGAGCATACATAACCAGATAATTTGAAATGCAAGCAGTTCACAAACATATAACGCATAGTTGTTCACATTAAACAGTTAAGCGTATTCTTGATGCCTTCAGGTTCATACTTATCACATGAATGCATCCTACATCTTTTCTAGACGCTTATTGCTCTTTTGGACAAGTGTGTGAGTTATTAACTCGTGCTCTGATACCACTCTGTCACAACCCGAACCCGCCCTATGGGTTAAGGCCATAACCGGCCAGTAATCGTGTGATTACCTACAGCCTCAACCAAATAAAATCAAAACTCATCAGAGTAAAAGGGGCCAAACGGAAGCAATTTAAAACTTTGTCCATAGAGCTGTGCTTATATGCACACCATAACATTTCAAACATTTATATGTTAATAAGTCACATCAGAATATGTACTAATACAAAACACTGTACATACAGGATCATCTAGATTTAAGTCAGTCAAACCCAAGACTTATATACAACAATGGTCTGATGATTTTTCCAATAAAACAAAACTATAAACAGAGGAAAAAAGGGCGAAGACAGTCTCATGCGTGAGACTTTTGGGCTGAATCTTCAAAACTCTGACTGTTTCTCATAATTCACCGAGGCTGGTTTTGGACGTCCCTTGGCTCACCTACATGTACATGAATGAGCGTGAGCGAATGCCCAGTGAATAACATCAATTAAAAAAAGATACATAAGAAATTATTGAAACAGTTACAGCAAACGGCCTTTGGCCCAATCATTTGTGTCAATCGGCCTTCGGCCTAATCATTTGTGTCAATCGGCCTTCGGCCCAATCATTTATATCAATCGGCTTTCGGCCCAATCATTCATATCAGTCGGCCTTCGGCCCAATCTTTTATGTCAATCGACCTTCGGCCCAATCATTTATGTCAATCGGCCTTCGGCCTAATCATTCATGTCAATCGGCCTTCGGCCCAATCTTTTATATCAATCGGCCTTCAGCCCAATCATTCATGTCAATCGGCCTTCGGCCCAATCTTTTATGTCAATCGTTGTCCGCCATTCAAACTAATAAACTTACATAACTTACATAAACAATAGGACAACAACATATTCCAGATATCTTATGAAGATATTACTCACAGTGATCGGCTTGTGGATTTGCCCTGGAGCTCGACCCTACACATTCCACGAACAGAAAAGGGTCACTAACAATTCAATCCGTCCTAAATTCAGATTTTCCTCTTTTAGGCTTTATTCTTATCTCTTTAACCCAATTATAATGCTTGATGCATGCCTAAGAGTGTTTGCAAGTGAAGGAGAATGGAAAACGAAACACAGAATGCGAAAACAAAATTTCGGAAAACAAGGTCCCCGCTCGAGCATGGACTTCCCCGCTCGAGCAGACCCTTAAGGCCTGCAAAAGTACTGGTTGCATGAAAAATACGCTCGAGCGTGAAATAGGGTGCTCGATCGAAAGGCCTGTCTACAAAGCTCCCCCGCTCGAGCCTGAAATACCCCGCTCGAGCGGACACTAAGTCTGTAAAAAGTACTGGGAGCACGTATTTCCTGCTCGAGCGGACATCAAAATTCTAGGTTTCCGAGATTGTGTTCTTGAGTTCAAATTTGACCTTCAAGCCAACAATTCTTGCATGCAATGGCTCAAATCTCAAATATAATCATACTAACATGGTATAAGCCCCAAATTACAACCCAATGAAGTTCAATTTCACAAATAAATCACATGTATGGCTCATTTTCCACCAAACTCATTACTAACATAACAATTTCATGCATTCAACACTTACATCTTCATAAATTTGTACATGCATGTGGTATACTACTCTCATTCCCAATTTATAAGATGAAGAGATGGTCAAGAACATGATTTTCAACTAAAAACTTACATGCATGAATTCTAAGACTTCAAATTCGATAAAGCCAACCCATTTCATGCTCTACATCATCACGCAACTTCAAACACACAAGATTACACATTAAATTCATGAATTGAATAATCAATGCTTACCTAGAAGCCCAATCTATGGTTAATTCTTGAACTAGACTTCAAATTCCCAAGCTTGAGTCAAAATTACACAATTCTCTCCCTCTCTCTCTCTCTCTCTAACAGCAGGCCCCTTTCTCTTTCTTAGAGTTTGATCAGCCCAAGTGAAGATACAAGAGGGAATGGGAGGTGTAGTGCTCTTACACAACAAATCCCACTAACCAAAATTACAAATATTAACAATTTGAGCACAAAGCCATTAAATAAATCAATTTAATCTGACCCGAATCAATTTTCTATTAAATTTCACTTTAGGCTCTAAAAATTACACTAATCATAATGGCGCAATCAATTTCGGGTTCTGTGACCGATAAGGCCTTCAATTTAATTTCAAAAGCAGATAATCAAACAGATATTCCTACAGTGAACAGATAGAAATTCAAAACTATATATTTTCACATAGTGGTGCACACAATCATGTCAAAACACATAATCACATTCATATTAAGGACCAATTAACATATTACGGAACAGGGGTATCACAGTCTTCCCCCCTTCAAGAAGTTTGGTCCTCCAAACTTAATTTACCTTCGTCAGGAAACAAATGTGGATAGCGTAGTCGCATTTCCTCCTCTTTTTCCCATGTGGCATCCATCCCATAGTGTTTTTTCCATTTCACTTTCACCATTGGGATGGACTTGCTTCTCAAATGTTTCACTTGCCGATCTACGATTCGTTCCGGCCATTTAACGTATTCCATATTCTCATCAATAGCTACCCGGTGATAATCAATCACATGAAACGGGTCTCGGAGGTAACCCCTCAACATCGACACGTGGAACACATTATGTATTTGCTCAAATCCCGGTGGCAAAGCAACTCTATAGGCAGCTGGACCAAGCCTTTCCAAAATCTGAAACGGCCCAATGTAACGGGGCGACAACTTGCCCTTCTTTCCAAACCTGACTTGGCCTTTCATTGGCGACACACGAATGAAAACATGGTCACCGACCTCATACTCAAGAGGTCTTCTTCGAACATCCGCATAGTTCTTTTGTCGGTCCCGAACTGTCTTGAGCCTTTGACGGATAGTCTTGATTTTCTCAGAAGTGTCATGCACAATTTCAGGCCCAAGCAAAGCTCTATCCCCGACCTCTGTCCAACAAATAGGTGATCTACACCTCCTACCATACAAAGCCTCGTATGATGCCATACCGATGCTGGAGTGGAAGCTGTTATTATAAGCAAATTCTGCAAGTGGCAAATGGTCTTCCCAACTCCCTTGAAAATCTAAAGCACACATCCGAAGCATATCTTCCAAAGTCTGTATTGTTTGTTCCAATTGCCCATCTGTCTGTGGATGGAATGCAGTACTGAACCTCAAATCTGTTCCCATAGCTTCCTGCAAACTCTTCCATTATCTAGACACAAATTTCGGATCTCTATCCGACACCATGGATACCGGAACTCCGTGTAAACGGACAATCTCATCAACATAAATAGTAGCCAATCTATAAGCATTAAACGTACTGGCAGAAAATGTGCAGATTTAGTCAGTCTATCAACTACAACCCAAATAGAATCCATACCTCGCAAAGTCCGAGGTAGGCCAACGAAATCCATAGTCACATGCTCCCACTTCCATTCAGGAATAGGGAGAGGTTGTAGTAGACCGCGTGGTTTCTGATGTTCGGCTTTAACCTGCTGACACTGAAGGAACTTGGACACATATTCCGCAATTTATTTCTTCATTTTAGGCCACCAATAGGTTTGTTTCAAATCCCGATACATTTTATTGTTACCCGGATGCATAGCAAACACAGATTTGCGGGCTTCATCTAAAACCCTCTTCTTTAGTTCCGGAATATCTGGGACACACATTCGGTCTCGAAATTTCAACACTTCATTTTCAACGCCGAACTCTGCTTTCGGACTTGTCTCAAACTCATCGATCACTAATCGCCGACTCGGCTGTAATAGCGGCTATCAATCCGCCCTGTTCACACATTACCACTTCGATTTCAGATTTCTCAAAATCTTGCAAGATTTCTATCTGTTCAGTAAGCAAACAAGCCATACTTCCCGTCGATTTTCTGCTCAAGGCATCAGCAATCGTATTAGCTTTCCTGGGGTGGTACTGAATCTCAAGATCATAATCTTTTATCAGTTCCAGCCATCTCCTCTGTCGCATATTCAACTCCTTCTGCGTGAAGAAGTATTTCTGACTTTTGTGATCCATGTAAACTTCACACCTTGCCCCATACAGATAATGCCACCAGATTTTCAAAGCAAAAACGACTGCGGCCAATTGTAGGTCATGTGTTGGATAATTCTTCTCATGTGGCCTCAACTGTCGGGAGGTGTAAGCAATAACCTTTCCGTTCTGCATTAACACACAACCCAAAACTTTTAAGACGCATCACTGAAAATTATATAATTCTCCGTACCTGAAGGTAGTGTCAAAATTGGTGCAGTGGTCAATCTTGTCTTCAATTCATGAAAGACAGCTTCTCTTTCTTCGTTCCATTCAAACGGTTGCCCTTTTCGTGTCAATTGGGTAAGAGGCACAGCTACTTTTGAAAAGTCTTTCACGAACCTTCTGTAATAACCAGCTAAGCCCATGAAACTACGAACTTCTGTCACATTGGTCGATGCAGGCCAATTCACAATTGCCTCTATTTTCTGTGGGTCCACTGAAATCCCTTCCTTGTTGATCACATGCCCTAAGGAAACAACTTCACCCAACCAAAACTCACATTTCTTTAATTTAGCAAACAATTTCCTTTCCCTAAGTATTTGCAGGACAGTTCTCAAATGTTGTTCGTGTTCAAGTCTATCTTTAAAATATATAAAATTATCATCGATGAAAACTACAACAAACTCATCAAGGTAGGTTTAAAAATTCGGTTCATTAGATCCATAAATGTTGCCGGAGCATTAGTCACTCCAAATGGCATGACTAGAAATTCAAAATCACCAAGCTCAAAAACAATCTTAAGATAGGTAAAAATACAATGCAAAAATGGGGAATAAATGGACTAGTTTCTTACCCTTGTTGACTTTCTTCACAAATGGTGGACCAGCTGGTTCTTCAAGCTCAAAACCACCCAAGAACACCAAGAACAACCTCTGGTTTTTCAAGGAACCAAGGAAAGGTGAAACACTATGTGTTTGTGTGCAATAGTAAGACACAAACACACTTAAACGTGGCCTCCAGCCACTGCCGGTGGTGTGTGGGGATGCCTCATAAGGCATTCACTGCCCTTTCAAGGCAAAACACAAGTGTTCGGTGCAAAACCAGACACTAAACGGTCAAGTTCGGAGATTCTGAGGCAGGGCGCGCGAGCCGAGACCTCCGGGAACTCTGGACGAACACGATCATGGATGATCACCGAGTGTTCAAACGGTGACGTCCAAGTCTTGAGGACGGTCAAAAATGGGGTGTCTACAAATAGTAAGACACAAACACACTTAAACACACACAAAGGTAAAAGAGAGAGAGGTATAAAGATAGAATGTGTATCAATCCTAACCCTAGAACTCACAACCCTATGCTTATTCCCAAATTAGGCAATCTAGTCTATACTTGTTTGCCGTGCGCATAACGTAGTAATTCTAGGCTAATAAATGGAATAAGAACACATAACGTTTTCAAAAACGGACATCACGGTTAGTAGAGGCCAATCTTCGGATCGGGCGAGAGGGGGTGCTCATAGCTGACCTTCTCCAATCGTACCCTAGCTCCCGAGCCGAGGCAACTCTGGTGATGACGGACATGTGGCCTTCGGCACCGAGTCAGGGTTTCCTAAATTTCCCCATAAAAAATATTTAGGTGGCAACTCTGTATCTGGCGAAGCAGTCCATGTTTGGCACTTCTTTTTCTAAAAATCTGTTTCTCAAAACGATTTGCCAGATTTGAACTCTTTGGTTCAGATTAAGAACCGTGACGCAAATCGAGTCCGAACTGTAGCGGGGTCCCTCGCGGGCGCGTCTACACCATACCTCGTTCTAAAAGCGGTTTTCTCAACATCCTCTGCCTTTACTTTCAACTGATTATACCTGGATCTCAAATCGATCTTGGAAAACACTTATGATCCCTGCAACTGGTCAAACAGGTCATCAATACGGGGTAAAGGGTATTTGTTCTTTATTGTTACCTTATTCAATCCCGGTAATCGATACATAGATGTAAAGTTCCATCCTTCTTTTTCACAAACAATACTGGTGCACCCCAAGGCAAAGTGTTGGGTCGGATAAATCCTTTCTCAAGCAGATCTTGCAACTGTTCTTTCAATTCTTTCATTTCGGCAGTAGCCATTTTGTAGGGAGTTTTAGAAATGGGCTGGGTGCCTGGCATGGTTTTAATAGTAAACTCTATCTCCCTGTCTACCAGTTCCCCTGGTAATTCATTTGGAAACACATCTGGAAATTCTCTAACAATAGGGATGCCATTCAATTCAGCATTTATAGATTGTTCAGACAACACATAGCACAAATAACCCTGACACCCTTTCCTGATCAATTTACATGCTTTCATTGCAGATATCAAATAAGGTGGAGGCACTACCCCGTTACCCACAAACACAATTTCCTCTTGTTCTGGTGGTCTAAACACAACTCGTTTTGTCACACAGTCACTGGTGGCACAATATTTAGTTAACCAGTCCATGCCCAAAATTATGTCAAAGTGCCTAAAGTTCAAGGATAACAAGGCCACATATAGAATGGCATTTCCAATTCGCATATCACGAAAACGATAGAAAGATTCACACAATACAGATTCCCCAGATGGAGCAGACACACATAGTAGATATGGCAATAATTCTAGAGGTCTACTCAGTCTAGATGCAAATGCACATGTTACAAATGAGTGTGTTGATCCAAAGTTAATTAACACAAAGGCATCCTGATTACATATAGAAATGGTACCTGAGACAACTGCGTTGGCATTCCGGGTATAGCCCGAAAAAAGCGCAAAAACTCTCCCTTGTCTCACGGTGTCTCCGGCGGGAGTAGATTCCGTAGCATTTCCTGGTTTTGGGACTGATGCTGTTGAACTGGCAGCAAATTTTTCACGGTTCTGTTTGCAATCTCTAGCCATATGCCCCTGTTTACCACAATTGAAACAAGCTCCTAACACACAATAACAAACCCCACGATGCCTGTTACTACAAATATAGCACAACGGGGTTGTACCTCGAGAAGAATTAAAAGTATTCGAGGAGCCCGTATTTTGCTTTTTTGAAAACTTCTTCTTTGAGAAAAAGCCCTGCCTTTTACTACCCTTCCAATCAGTTGTTGGTTTAGTTTGTCTGGCTATATTAGTGTAGACGCGCCCGCGTGGGGCCCCGCGCTACAGTTCGGACTCGATTCATGTCACGGTTCTTAATCTTGAACCAAAGAGTCCAAATCTGGCAAATCGTTTTGAGAAAACAGATTTTAGGAAAGAAGTGCCAAACATGGACTGCTTTGCCAGATACAGAGTCGCCACCTAAATATTTTTAAATGGGGGAATTTAGGAAACCCTGACTCGGTGCCGAAGGCCACATGTCCGTCATCACCGGAGTTGCCTCGGCTCGGGAGCTAGGGTACGATTGGGGAAGGTCAGAGCTATGGCACCCTCAATCGCCCGATTCCGAAGACGGCCTCTGCTAACCGTGATATCGTTTTTGAAAATTCGTTATGTGTTCTTAAACCAATTTTCAGCCTAGTGTTTAATGTGTTATGGCGCAGACAAACAAGTATATGACTAGATGCCTAATTTGGAAACAGCATTGCAATATCCGTTTGTATTTTGAAAGCCTTTGGCAAATTGCTACTCGCAAGTAGGCTAAAATAACGGATTTCAACGACGTCTTTTTCCAACTCAACATCCAACCTTACCACAAGGCATTCAAAAGTTTTATAACAAATAAGCTCTAGCCGAGTGGTAAGCACGTTATCAATGGCAACATTCACACGCATGCAATATGTAAAAGCGAAAATCAATGCGTACTCCGTGCAATAAAACAACAACTAGTTAGCAACATGATGCATGTCCTAGTTCATGTCAGTTGACTAATAGCAACGCATGCAGGATTGCAATTAGAGTAGGTCGGCTAACTAACCATGGCTGGACGATGCGATCAATTCTGAATGCATCGTATTCAATTTGGATTGGCGGTACAAATGCAGTTAGCATGAACGTACCGAGCCTAATCGCATGCAATACAAATGCATGATGCACGCATGCATAGCATAGAGGTAATGCTAATTTAAGAAAATGCCTCTAATCTACCATCATAAAGCAGGTAAATAAAGGGAAGAAAGACGGTGAGGTTGGAAGACATACACACACTCACGCAACACTTATTACATATTGTCCTCACTCGGCGAGGGACCAAATGAATATTTACAAGTCCGATAATAACAAATAAATTTTAGCAAAGAACTTTCTAATTTTACTTAATATGGATGGAATGCAAAGGAAGAAGGTGGCCACAGCCCCCTGCCTCGGGTGCCGCGTGTGATTGCAATGCTCGAAACCGCCCGGCTTCGGCACTGGAAAACCCGTACAATATCCCCTGCCACCTTCTGTTATAACTGCGCTGTCTCTCTGAAAATTGGCCAAAGCCTAGGATGGTTCCTTGCATGCTGACCCACAGAGTACACCGCTAGGGGAAAATTCCCATCGGCAGTGCAGAATTTCCATCGGCTGTTTTTGGGTTTTCGGCCCATTCATCAATGGCCGGTCGGCACTGAATTATGCCGGTCGGCAGAAGCTTCCTGCAGAAGACAGATTTGACAGCAACAGAGAACAGACAGTATATGGCATGGGATTTCAGGCACATGTGAGCATGGTCATGCTTCCCATCATGCTTTGAACTCAGGGAAGCATGGCCCTCGATCCTCGAGCCATCAATGGTGCATGATAGCCCAAGGGATCAAGTTTGCCACTTGATGTAAAGATGCATGCAACCACACAAATGAGGACCAAGACCCTATCATGCCGAAGTCAAGGGTCCCGGTGACCGAGAATCAAGGCACATTACATCACTCATAGTATGAATGTTCCTTGACTCTCACACTTGGTTTGACACCCCAAACCAAGTAATGCAATGCATGTTATACTTACATGGCTCAAAATGCAAGATGGTACTAATTATACAAGGCATACTAAATGTCATGCAACTAATATGGCAAGAATGTAATGCTAGGCATGCAAGATGCAAATGCAATGCAAACATGGACCATTTAAGGAATGGGATCAACATATTACAACACTTAATGAAGCAATCATGCAATGGACATGAGATAAGCATGCAAGAGGGCCTTAAACCGTAAAGGGGCAGACCTTGATCCACCCCAAAACAGTGGCCAAAAATGCCTAGAAAGGTGGACCAACACTCATGCTAACAAGCAAACCAATGGTCCTAAGGTTAAGGCACAAAAAGGAGGCACTTCACTCCCACCAACAAGACCACTCATGGCATGACTTAGACAAGCCAAAATAGAAATTTAACATGCAAAGATGGACTCCAAAACCCGTTAACATGGCAGCTAAAGTGGCTCCAAAGAGATGTATGCACCAAAGCTCATATCTAGGCATAAAGGGGTACACCCTTAAGGCATGAAAGAGGTCACACATGCACACATACAAACATGATTCTTGGACTAAAATGTGGTCCTAAATGATGCCAAATCATGGGGATGGTCAAAGTTATGCATTCTAGAGGTCAATATGCTCAAAGCTTACAAGCCAAAAACATAAAGGGATGACATCAAACCATGCAAGCATGATTGAAATGAAGGGCCAACAGACCTTAAACATGGTAAAATAATGCCAACACCTTCATGGAACCAAGCCAACACATGCAAGAATCATGGCCTAAACACAAGATACAATTCTAGGCCAAATGGAGGAATGTAAAGCAAGTATATTAAGCATGCAAATGGGTACAAATCCGGCCAAAAACAGAGATCATATATGACCCAAAACACCCAAAAATCTTCTGAAATAGGGCCAGAGATGATCAAGCATGCATGTTATCCTTTCAAGCCAAAATACAAGGAAACAAGACAATGAAGGGAGAGGGGTGTCCCTCCCCTATGCAAGACTTCAAACCTCCTTCCTCACCACTGAAAATCCACTGGTTTTCAGTGGTGAGAAGACCAAAACACTAAAGCAAACAAAGCCTTACCAAAGAGGCAACAAAAAGGCCAAATAAGGCCTAAGAGGGTGAGTTTGAACTCAAACCATGAAAGACGGGCCGGGGTGGGGGAACCTATCACTATTCCCGACCCGAAAATTATCAGAGATTCATTTTCGAATACCATCCCCGACCCATTGGAGGTATTGTCAGGAAAAAAAAAACTGTTCAAATCAAGATCGGGGGGCCCCATTCCCATCGGGTTAAGTTCAAATTACCATCTCTAGTTCATTTTCTTTGTCCATAAGGATAGACTCACCACCGGCAGTGGCTAGAGGCCACCGGCTGGTTTTTGCTTCCATCGGCAATATTTTCTGCCGGTCGGCACCTTTTGTTGCCGTTCGGCACTCTTTTTTGTCAAAATGACATTTTTGGGCAGCTGACCACTGTTCATCTACTTTATGTAGATATTTTGTGCCAGTTGTGATAGCTGGCACCAACTCTGCCTCCCTCCATACACGTGTATGGAGGGAGGCAGAGTTGGTGCCAGCTATCACAGCTGGCACAAAATATCTACATAAAGTAGATGAACAGTGGTCAGCTGCCCAAAAATGTCATTTTGACAAAAAAGAGTGCCGAACGGCAACAAAAGGTGCCGACCGGCAGAAAATATTGCCGATGGAAGCAAAAACCAGCCGGTGGCCTCTAGCCACTGCCGGTGGTGTGTGGGGATGCCCCACGAGGCATTCCCTGCCCCTCCAAGGCAAAACACAAGTGTTTGGTGTGAAACCAGACACTAAACAGTCAAGTTCGGAGATCCTGAGGCAAGTCGCACAGCCGAGACTTCTGGGAACTCCAAACGAACACAAACAAGGGTAATCACCAAGTGTTCCAATGGTGACGTCCAAGTCTTGAGGACGGTCAAAAATGGGGTGTCTACAATTAGCCTCAAATATTATGGCCCAGTCTAGCACCCCAATGTAAGTCTCTAGCTTCAAGACATTCACTCTCTCTAAAATATCACTTCAGAGCCCACCTTCAAAATGTCGCGCCTTCTTATAATCCGTGTCAATCACGTGTGGCGCAAACCTGGCCAATTCGGTGAATTTGGCCTCATACTCAGCTACGGTCATACTGTCTTGCTTCAGTTCCATAAATTCTGCCACCTTCGTATCCCGGACACACTGCGGGAAGTGCTTGTCATAGAAGATTTCTAAAAATTTTGTCCAATCAGCATCTTTGTAATTCTCACGCATTAACATCCACCATCTTCTCGCTTCGTCTTCTAGCATAAAGGTAGCTAGAAACACTTTCTGTGTCTCTGAACACGGGAAAACTTCAAACAGTTTTTCGATGCTAAGGACCCAAGCTTCAGCTTTCAAAGGATCTAATCCACCATGGAACTGTGGTGGTTTCATTTTCT
Source organism: Camellia sinensis (assembly GCF_004153795.1). NCBI lineage: Eukaryota > Viridiplantae > Streptophyta > Magnoliopsida > Ericales > Theaceae > Camellia > Camellia sinensis. The sequence goes on along the minus strand of NW_021024795.1, from coordinate 187,152 downwards.
TGAACTCTTTGGTGAGAGCTATGACCCGGTCATCATTCTGATTATCTCGAACAGGAGGTGCCAGAGGTGGAGGTGGAGGATGTGGCTGCTGCCACTATTGTTGCCATTCCTGTTGTTGTCTCAAAGTCTCTGCAATTTCCTGTATCAGTCTTTCCATTCTGTCCAGTCTAGTAGTAGAAAACTCCTCTATCTCATCACCTCTTGTTCTCACCATCTGATTAAACTTGCATTATATTTTATACAGAAGATATACAGGCATGCATATACCAAAGAGCATACATAACCAGATAATTTGAAATGCAAGCAGTTCACAAACATATAACACATAGTTGTTCACATTAAACAGTTAAGCATATTCTTGATGCTTTCAGGTTCATACTTATCACATGAATGCATCCTACATCTTTTCTAGACGCTTATTGCTCTTTTGAACAAGTGTGTGAGTTATTAACTCGTGCTCTGATACCACTCTGTCACGACCCGAACCCGCCCCTATAGGTTAAGGCCATAACCGGCCAGTAATCGTGTGATTACCTATGGCCTCAGCCAAATAAGTCAAAACTCATCAGAGTAAAAGGGGCCAAACGGAAGCAATTTAAAACTTTGTCCATAGAGCTGTGCTTATATGCACACCATAACATTTCAAACATTTATATGTTAATAACTTACATCAGAATATGTACTAATACAAAACACTGTACATACAAGATCATCCAGATTTAAGTTAGTCAAACCCAAGACTTATATACAACAATGGTCTGATGATTTCGCCAATAAAACAAAACTATAAACAGAGGATAAAAGGGCGAAGACAGTCTCATACGTGAGACTTTTGGGCTGACTCTTCAAAAGTCTGACTGTTTCTCATAATTCACTGGGGCTGGTTTTGGACGTCCCTTGGCTCACCTACATGTACATGAATGAGCATGAGCGAATGCCCAGTGAATAATATCAATTAAAAAAAGATACATAAGCAATTATTGAAACAGTTACAGCAAACGGCCTTTGGCCCAATCATTTGTGTTAATCGGCCTTCGGCCTAATCATTTGTGTCAATCGGCCTTCGGCCCAATCATTCATATTAGCCGGCATTCGACCCAATCCTTTTATGTCAATCGGCCTTCGGCCCAATCATTTATGTCAATCGGCCTTCGGCCCAATCATTTATGTTAATCGACCTTCGGCCGAATCATTCATGTCAGTCGGCCTTCGGCCCAATCTTTTATGTCAATCGTTGTCCGCCATTCAAACTAATGAACTTACATAACTTACATAAACAATAGGACAACAACATATTGCAGATATCTTATTAAGATATTACTCACAGTAATCGGCTTGTGGATTTGCCCTGGAGCTCGACCCTACACATTCCACGAACACAAAAGGGTCACTAACAATTCAATCCATTCTAAATTCATATTTTCCTCTTTTAGGCTTTATTCTTAACTCTTTAACTCAATTATAATGCTTAATGCATGCCTAAGAGTGTTTTCAAGTGAAGGAGAACGGAAAACGAAACACAGAATGCGAAAACAAAATTTCAGAAAATAAGGTCCCCGCTCGAGCATGGACTTCCCCGCTCGAGCGAACCCTTAAGGCCTGCAAAAGTACTGGTTGCATGAAAAATACGCTCGAGCATGGAATAGGGCGATCGAGCGAAAGGCCTGTCTACAAAGCTCCCCCGCTCGAGTGTGAAATACCCCGCTAGTCTATAAAAAGTACTGGGAGCACGTATTTCCCGCTCGAGCGGACATCAAAATTCTGGGTTTCCCAAATTGTGTTCTTGAGTTCAAATTTGACCTTCAAGCCAACAATTCTTGCATGCAATGGCTCAAATCTCAAATATAATCATACTAACATGGTATAAGCCCCAAATTACAACCCAATGAAGCTCAATTTCACAAATAAATCACATGCATGGCTCATTTTCCACCAAACTCATTACCAACATAACAATTTCATGCGTTCAATACTTACATCTTCATAAATTTCTACATGCATGTGGTATACTACTCTCATTCCCAATTTATAAGATGAAGAGATGGTCAAGAACATGATTTTCAACTAAAAACTTACATGCATGAATTCTAAGACTTCAAATTCGATAAAGCCAACCCATTTCATGCTCTACATCATCACGCAACTTCGAACACACAAGATTACACATTAAATTCATGAATTCAAGAATCAATGCTTACCTAGAAGCCCAATCTATGGTTAATTCTTGAACCAGACTTCAAATTCCCAAGCTTGAGTCAAAATTACACAACTCTCTCCCTCTCTCTCTCTCTCTCTCTAACAGCAGGCCCCTTTCTCTTTCTTAGAGTTTGATCAGCCCAAGTGAAGATACAAGAGGGAATGGGAGGTGTAGTGCTCTTACACAACAAATCCCACTAACCAAAATTACAAATATTAATAATTTGAGCACAAAGCCATTAAATAAATCAATTTAATCTGACCCGAATCAATTTTCAATTAAATTTCACCGTAGGCTATAAAAATTACGCTAATCATAATGGCACAATCAATTTCGGGTTCTGTGACCGATAAGGCCTTCAATTTAATTTCCAAAGCAGATAATCAAACAGATATTCCTACGGTGAACAGATAGAAATTCAAAACCACATATTTTCACATAATGGTGCACACAATCATGTCCAAAACACATAATCACATTCATATTAAGGACCAATTAACATATTACAGAACAGGGGTATCACAATAGACAACGCTTACCCAACAGTAGATTAAAGGTTGCTGGCACATCCATAACGTGGAATTCAGCCTCATGCTCAAATGGACCAACCAAAATTTGGACTTTGATGGTCCCCATAACGTCGCAGCTTGTGTTTTCATAAGCTCAAACGGCTTGATTTGTAGGCGTGAAGTCAACTGACTTCAAACCTATGGCTTAGGTAGTCCTTGCAAAACAGACATTGATTGTCGACCTAGTATCAACTAGGACCACTGGGATCCACTTCTTTCGGCACTCTAGCAACACCTCATTTTCAGCCCTTGGTGGTGGCATTTCTAAGACGGCCTTGATTTTTGATGGATCGACCTCAATTCCCCTTTAAGTGATCAAGAATCCCAACATCTTGCTTATGATTACCCCAAAGGTGCATTTCTGTGGATTCAACCTTAGCCTGTACTCCCTGATCCTTTCGAAGAACTTCTTCAACACAACGTAGTGGCCTTCTCGCTCTTTGGATTTCACAATCATATTGTCCACATACACCTCGACTTCTTTGCGGATCATGTCATGCAGTATTGTAGTTGCAGCCCTCTGGTACGTTGCCCCGACATTTTTCAACCTGAATGGCATGACTCTATAGCAGTATGTCCCCTACTGTGTGGTGAATGCAACCTTTTCCCTGTCTTCTGGTGCCATTAGGATTTGGTTGTACCTTGAAAAACCATCCATGAATGACAACAATGCGTGGCTAGCGATGCAGTCTACCAACTCATCAATGTGTGGCAACGGAAAGTCGTCCTTGGAACTAGCCTTATTCAAGTCCCTGAAATTGACACAAACTCTTATTCTGTAGTCTTTCTTCAAAACCGAAACGATGTTGGCCAACCAAGTCGGATATTCAAATACCATGAAGAATCATGCATTGACCTGCTTGGTGACTTCCTCATTGATTTTCAATGTTCAATCTGGACGAATTCTTCGAAGTTTTTTCTTAACTGGTCGGGCCTCGGGATAGAGAGGGATCCTATGCTCTACAATCTCAGGTTCGATTCTAGGCATGTCTTCGTAGGAACATGCAAAAACATCTTTGAAATCTTTTAACAAAGCGATTAACCACTTGCGTTGCTCCAAAGATAACGTAGAACCAATCTGACCAAGTGAGGATCCTCCTCAGTACCCACGTTAATTGAAATGATCTTATCCATGAAATGCTTAGCACGCTTCTCCTCCTCTCGGTCAATCAGGTTTTTTAAAGCTCGAGGAATTTCTTCCTCTTCGTTTTTATCAAAATTCTAAAAATCTTGGTCAATGCAATGAATTAACGGCATAGAGAAGTAAACAAAAACTATGGCACTTTCATTCAAAAGCTTTGGCTCACCGATTACAACAAACTCAAAGGAAAACGAAAAGGATGACTTTGACAGGACTATGGCGTTCGGGTTACCACCCCCAGAAGCACTAGGCATAGACTCACTAGACATGCTTGAATCTGACTTCAACCCAACAGACTCAGAGGAATCAGATTCGGACTCAATATCTGCTTTAAAGCCCATAATTAAGCTTTCCTTAAGTTTCCAATCCTCGTGTTGGCCATTCATTGCATCATGGATGAGGCTAGTGCAGCTTGTAGGTGATCCTTCCCCAATCATAAAAATCGTTGCACTATCCCCCAAGTTTATAAGCTTCACTCCAGCTTCGAAATTTGTCAGAAGGTTAGCCAATGCCAATTCCAAAATCTCCTATGTGCTACTCTATAAGCTATTGCTTTTGTCTTGTTCAATCTTAACACTAGAGTCCGTATACTCTTTATCACTATCAGAAAGTTGATGATCAAAGAAAATTTCGAACCCAAGGTACCTCTTCTTTGCCCCTTGTTAAATCCATGGCTCAAGAAAGCCGTAAAAAGGAAAATCCTCCCATTGCCGGACAAAACGTTTGTTCAGGGTTCCACTGATTAGCTTGTGGATCAGCTCATATTATTTCCCAGTCCTCTTTGCTTTGATCATTTCCCTTACTTCTTCTCTCTTCAGTTTCCAGTCCTCCCTAGTTGGCTCGTATCGCAATCTAAAGGAGTGTGGGTTATGGCTTATCTCCACTGCCACTGTAATGCCTTGTCAACCACTGTTGCCTAGCCCCGATCCCGGGATATGCCTCTTAATGCGAGCTGTATAGCCATTGTATGTACTGGTAGCGATGCTCTCGGGCTGTGCGTCTTGAGGATTGATTTAGAAAAATGAATGAGAGTTTAGATTCGACAAATCTTTAGAAGATCCATTAACCACAAGAGATGCCAAAAATGGACTATATTGCCAGATATTTTTGGGAAAATTAGGAAAGCTTGCTTTTTCATCTTTGCTTTTTTTTTTCTTTTTTTTTATAGTTAATTTCAACACTATTTTAGGTTATTTTTATGTGATATGAACTAAATATGGGCTTGTGATAGTATAATAGTCCTCACGGATTTGGTATGTTTAGGATATAACTGCCAGTTCGTTTGAGTTGATCGCTTTACTTTTGCTCTTATAGCTTTCCTTAGTATATTGGAACCTTTGTGGTCATGGGGGGTTTAGTGCTTAATCATCCAGCAATAGGATGGAAGATTTAATAAGTATGAAACTAAAACAAAAAAAAAAACAAAATCATTCAAAGAAATAGTTGGAACCTATTACATTTCATAGTGAATAAGAGTAAATGAGTACTCAAATTTGGAGAGTACCAAGTAGCAACTATACCCGACAGGGTTCTTCCATACAGAGAAAGTTTTTGAGGCCTAGTCAAATCCATCGGTTTCAAGATATCTAAGAAAAGCCGGATATGTACCATAGGATCTCCAAACCCGTCGAAACGGTCAATGTGTGGTGTTTTGAATCTGTTTGGGAGCCTTACGGCAGCCTCTATGTACCCATCTTCAATGTCTGGGATGGACTTGATCCCATGTGACCTTTGGAACTGCTTTTCAAGTTTAGCAATTTTTAACAAGGCCTGGTACAAGCTAGACTGTAACAACCCACATTAATGTCCTAGTCATGTTTGCATGCATTTGTATGTTTTGCCATGTTAAGTTGCTGTAACAACCCATATTCATGTCATGGTCATGTTCATGTTCATTTACATAACTTTGTCTTGTTAAGTTTGCATTCATGAATCTTGTCTTGTTTTGCTTAAGTGTTGCTTGCATGCTTTGTCCCTTCTCTGCTATGTTAAGCCTAGGTCATGTTACCCCTAGATAATTCCAAGCCGAGGTCACCTTTAGTCTAGAATCTATCTTGGAACCACTTTGTTTGACCTCCACCTTTGCCCTGACATATTGGCCGAGGTGTTCATCGCCAAGGCCGAGATGTGTATTATCTAGGCCGAGATGTTACCTTTGCACCTAAGTGATCTTGTCCTAGAGTGGTATGACCTAGACCGAGGTGTGGCACATCTAGGCCAAGGTGTGGCACAGCTTAGTCAAGTGTTGTCCTTCCTAGCCGAGGTCATTATCACCTTAGCTGCCGAAGCTTTGTCCTTAGCCGATGTCATCACTTGCCGGAGTGCCTTACCAAGTAGCTTGTTAGATACACTTTGTCATAGTCTTGTCTTGTCAATCTATCACCTTTTTTAGGAGAACCAACCAATCGTTGCCACGTGTCCGAGCTGAGTGTTAAGTCAGCCGGCAGAGGGAGAAAACCTATCATTTCTATATCTTTGTTTTGAAGATGAGAGAGAAGCTCTAGAAGAGGGGGAGGAGTTCTTGAGGGAGAGTAGATTTCCAAGCTTGATCCCTAGAGATCGAACCGTTAGATCCATGTTCTAAGGTTAGATTCTTGAACTGCTCATGTTGTTCTTTATGTTCATGTTATTGTATTGCATGATTGAACATGATTTGTAAGCCATGCATTGCTTTGAAGTTCGGTTTTAGAAAGAAAAAATAGTATTCATGTGTTCTTCAAGAAAAGTCACGTTTTGATCCGAAAGCTCATGCCAAGATCCATGTTTTTGTGTTTGTTTTCATATGATTTTCAAGTATGGGTACCCAGGTCCATGTTTTCGAACTCATAGCATAAAATCCCAGATTTTTGTAATAACGAAGTTATGATTTTAGCATTCATATTCTTCATGATCTTCATGTTCTTCATGTTCTTCACGGGTGGAGACCCAGATCTTCAAACCTCACTTCCCTAAGTGTAGTCGCCGAGATCACTCTTACCTAGACCTCACACTTAGGCCAAGAATCGTATCTCACCTTGGCCTACCTTGCATGATCACTTACACCTTTAGTTTGTCTTGTGCGCACCTCGGCATGCAGGCGCACGTCGAAGCCTAGGTAGCCACACCTCGGCCAGGAGGTGTGGGACCTCGGCAAAGACCTGGTTGGTACCCAGCATGTCTTCTTGACATGTAAAACAGTGTTTTGACTTCCAGCATGTTTTCCCGAGATCATTTGCATGCATGTAAGACTTGTTTTTAAGAGTACATTCAGTATACTTTGCCATGTGTTTGTAGGGCTTGGACCTTTGCCTTGATCCCGACATCCCAAGAACTATGTGAGTGGTCTTTTTAATAAAGCTATGTTATAATGCTTTGATAAAAGCCTTGTTTTGCTTTGTTTTGGAAAGTATTTGTTAAGCATTAATGATTATCCCTATTTTTATGTATCAAGTAAGTTTTGTTTTGATGACATTCCTGGAAAGTTCCTTGTACTGGAGGACTCTAAACTCTCGCAGTACTATGTATGAGAGATCTCTGCCATTGACAGTCTAGGATACGGATGGCCCCACCGACGGTCTAGGATACGGGTGGATTTGTCTAATCGATTCTGGGTCGATTATTCCCTTGTTTTGTCTTGTTTTGCCACCGACGGTCTATGAACGGGTGGGTTTGCTTGGTCCGGAATGTCATCCCTTGTATTATGTAGATGTCATTAAACATCTCAAGAAGATTTGAAAGGCCAAGATTTGATTGATGAACTTGATTCATCCCATGTTTTGAACAAGCTATGATATATGTATTGTTTTGACAAAGACCTTAGGAATCATTCATTTAAACCTTTATTACTTATACCATTCACTGAGTATCCAAGCTCACCCTCCCTATGTATATGTAGGTAACAAACAGGAAGTCGGCTACGCCGAGATGTGTGTTTTGTATGCATGTTATGTCGGCAATGAGGATGTCGGCAATTTTGAAACTTATGTATTTTGAACATGTCGGCTCGAGAAGCCTTTTACCAAGATGTAATATGTATTTTTGTACTTCATTTTGTTGTATTAAAGCTATGTAAAGATGTATGCCATTCCATTTAACTTATGCACTGCTCTTATGGACTAATTAGATTTGTATATATTGTTTCCGCACATGTTAGCCCCATATGTAAAACTCTGATTGTGTGTGAATTTTGAAAGTTGGCTTTCAGTAATCTCAGATTACTGGCCATCACGGCACCATTCTACTAGGGGCGGAATGGGGACGTGACAGAATGGTATCAGAGCACGCGTTCCTTATAGTTCGTTATTCACACACTTTGAGTCCTAAAGAGCATAGGATGTCCCTTAGAATGATCTTAGGATTACATCATATTGCTTGCTACTTGACAAGGTATGCATCATCTCGGCATGAGCATTTGTTATATCAGCATGATCATGTTCACTTGCATACATGTTTATTTGTTCATTTTGTTCTAAGAGTCACATCCTGCATACCCCTAGCATCATGAGAAGAGGTAGACCCCCAGTTGGCCGAGATCAGTCCGAAGACAAGTTGGACATATTAGAAAGGATTGTTGAAAGTTTGGCCGATGAGTTAAGGCAAGCAAGGTAGCAGAACAACGGTACCACCTCCACCCAGGCCGAGCAAACAGATGGCCGACATGCAGTCCCACCACCGCCAGTACCACAAGTGCCTCCGCAGCCAGCTTTGTATGGAGATGGCACATTGACCCTGATCAGAGAATTCAAGAAGATGAAACCGCCGAAGTTCCATGGAGGTATAGAACCGATGAAGGCAGAAGCATGGGTTCTTGAGATGGAGAAGTTGTTTAAGGTTTTTCCCAGTACTGACGCTCAGAAGGTGTCATTAGCGGCATTCACATTGGAAGACGACGCTTGTAGATGGTGGATGATGATTCGAGAAGCCAATCCAGACTTGACTTGGGCCAGATTTTTGGAGCTGTTCTGTGACAAGCATTTCCCACTCAGTGTTCGAGATCGCAAGACCACAGAATTTCAGACATTGACATAGGGTAGCAAAACAGTGGCAGAGTATGATCGTGCTTTCACCGAGTTGGCAAGGTATGCACCTCACATGGTCGACAACGAATACAGAAAAGCTAGGAAGTTTGAGAGTGGACTTCGAGAGCCAATACAAGATCAGGTTAATTTGCTTAACATGCCGACGTATGCTGGAGTGTTAGATAAAGCCATCCTTGCCAAAGCCAACTTGAACAGAAGTCAAAGTTCGGGGAAGAATCAGAGGAAGAGGCAGACCTACGACAATCGCGAAGAAGAGGCGAACCCGAATGATGCCAAGGAGAAAACAAAGGAGGATAGTCCCAACAACACGAATCAGGAAGGTGGCACCAGGCCGACATGTACAAGTTGCGGGAGGTGACATTTTGGAGTTTGTAATTGGGTCTCTGGAGCATGTTTTGAATGCGGTGAGATGAGTCATCGTATTAAGGATTGTCCCAAGGTAAAGGCTAGAGAAGATAAGAAGGGATGAGAACCCGACGCTTGGAAATTGTTTTGGGAACAAGGTAAGTGAAGTTTGGGGACCAAACTTCTTTAAGGGGGGAAGGATGTAACAACCCACATTAATGTCCTAGTCATGTTTGCATGCATTTATATGTTTTGCCATGTTAAGTTGCTGTAACAACCCATATTCATGTCATGGTCATGTTCATGTTCATTTACATAACTTTGTCTTGTTAAGTTTGCATTCATGAATCTTGTCTTGTTTTGCTTAAGTGTTGCTTGCATGCTTTGTCCCTTCTCTGCTATGTTAAGCCTAGGTCATGCCAAGCCTAGGTCATGTTACGCCTAGATAATTCCAAGCCGAGGTCACCTTTAGTCTAGAATCTATCTTGGAACCACTTTATTTGACCTCCACCTTCGCCCTGACATATTGGCCGAGATGTCATTATCTAGGCCGAGGTGTTCATCGCCAAGGCCGAGATGTGTATTATCTAGGCCGAGATGTTACCTTTGCACCTAAGTGATCTTGTCCTAGAGTGGTATGACCTAGACCGAGGTGTGGCACATCTAGGCCAAGGTGTGGCACAGCTTAGTCAAGTGTTGTCCTTCCTAGCCGAGGTCATTATCACCTTAGTTGCCAAAGCTTTGTCCTTAGCCGATGTCATCACTTGCCGGAGTGCCTTACCGAGTAGCTTGTTAGATACACTTTGTCATAGTCTTGTCTTGTCAATCTATCACCTTTTTTAGGAGAACCAACCAGTCGTTGCCACGTGTCCGAGCTGAGTGTTAAGCCAGCCAGCAGAGGGAGAAAACCTATCATTTCTATGTCTTTGTTTTGAAGATGAGAGAGAAGCTCTAGAAGAGGGGGAGGAGTTCTTGAGGGAGAGTAGATTTCCAAGCTTGATCCCTAGAGATCGAACCGTTAGATCCGTGTTCTAAGGTTAGATTCTTGAACTGCTCATGTTGTTCTTTATGTTCATGTTATTGCATTGCATGATTGAACATGATTTGTAAGCCATGCATTGCTTTGAAGTTCGGTTTTAGAAAGAGAAAATAGTATTCATGTGTTCTTCAAGAAAAGTCACGTTTTGATCCAAAAGCTCATGCCAAGATCTATGTTTTTGTGTTTGTTTTCATATGATTTTCAAGTATGGGTATCCAGGTCCATGTTTTCGAACTCATAGCATGAAATCCCAGATTTTCTCATTTGTTGTATCTTGTTTTGAAGAGTAGAGAGAGAAGCTCTAGAAGGGGGAGAGGAGTTCTTGAGGAAGAGTAGATTTGCAAGCTTGATCCCTAGAGATCGAACCGTTAGATTCGTGTTCTAAGGTTAGATTCTTGATCTGCTCTTGGTGTTCTTTATGTTCATGTTATTACATTGCATGATTGAATATGATTTGTAAGCCATGCATTGCTTTGAAGTTCGGTTTTAGAAAGAGAAAATAGTATTCATGTGTTCTTCAAGAAAAGTCACGTTTTGATCCGAAAGCTCATGCCAAGATCCATGTTTTTGTGTTTGTTTTCATATGATTTTCAAGTATGGGTATCCAAGTCCATGTTTTCGAACTCATAGCATGAAATCCCAGATTTTTGTAATAACGAAGTTATGATTTTAGCATTCATATTCTTTATGATCTTCATGTTCTTCATGTTCTTCACGGGTGGAGACCCAGATCTCCAAACCTCACTTCCCTAAGTGTAGTCGCCGAGATCACTCTTACCTAGACCTCACACTTAGGCCAAGTATCGTATCTCACCTTGGCCTACCTTGCATGATCACTTACACCTTTAGTTTGTCTTGTACGCACCTCGGCATGCAGGCGCACGTCGAAGCCTAGGTAGCCACACCTTGGCCAGGAGGTGTGGGACCTCGGCAAAGACCTGGTTGGTACCCAGCATGTCTTCTTGACATGTAAAACAGTGTTTTGACTTCCAGCATGTTTTCTCGAGATCATTTGAATACATGTAAGACTTATTTTTAAGAGTACAGTATACTTTGCCATGTATTTGTAGGACTTGGACCTTTGCCTTGATACTGACATCCCAAGAACTATGTGAGTGGTATTTTTAATAAAGCTATGTTATAATGCTTTGATAAAAGCCTTGTTTTGCTTTGTTTTGGAAAGTATTTGTTGAGTATGAATGATTATCCCTATTTTTATGTATCAAGTAAGTTTTGTTTTCATGACATTCCTGGAAAGTTCCTTGTACTGGAGGACTCTAAACTTTCGCAGTACTATGTATGAGAGATCTCTGCCATCGACGGTCTAGGATACGGATGGCCCCACCGATGGTCTAGGATACGGGTGGATTTGTCTAATCGATTCTGGGTCGATTATTCCCTTGTTTTGTCTTGTTTTGCCACCGACGGTCTATGAACGGGTGGGTTTGCTTGGTTCGAAATGTCATCCCTTGTATTATGTAGATGTCATTAAACATCCCAAGAAGATTTGAAAGGCCAAGATTTGATTGATGAATTTGATTCATCCCATGTTTTGAACAAGCTATGATATATGTATTGTTTTGACAAAGACCTCAGGAATCATTCATTTAAACCTTTATTACTTATACCATTCATTGAGTATCCAAGCTCACCCTCCCTATGTATATGTAGGTAACAAGCAGGAAGTCGGCTACGCCGAGATGTGTGTTTTGTATGCATGTTATGTCGGCAGTAAGGATGTCGGCAATTTTGAAGCTTATGTATTTTGAACATGTCAGCTCGAGAAGCCTTTTACCAAGATGTAATATGTATTTTTGTACTTCATTTTGTTGTATTAAAGCTATGTAAAGATGTATGCCATTCCATTTAACTTATGCACTGCTCTTATGGACTGATTAGATTTGTATATATTGTTTCCGCACATGTTAGCCCCATATGTAAAACTCTGATTATGTGTGAATTTTGAAAGTTGGCCTTCGGTAATCTCGGATTACTGGCCATCACGGCACCATTCTACTAGGGGCGGAATGGGGTCGTGATATAGACTACACATCACGTAGAAAGAGTGAAAGGGTACAAGCCAAGCCACACTCGTGTGATAAGGGTAAACAAGCCTAAATGCATGCAATGCGAAAAGGGTGAATACAAGCCAAATCAGACCGTTGGGTGATAAGGGTGGATGCAATAAAATGATATAGGTATGATGCATATGAACGCGATGCAATTACTACAGTTGACGCGAAATACAATGCGATACATGTTCCATGCAACGCAATAGAAAAGATGAACAAAAAGCAGTACCTTCGAAAGCACCTCATGGGGGGCAAGTGGCAAGAAATACCTTACCACGCTTGGGGACAATAATCCTAAACGCATTTCAGCTGAAAAAGATAGATGCTACAAGATAACGCATGATGCAAATGGATGCAATTAGTGCAATTGACGATGTAGTATATGTGATACGCAATGTAGCGGATGATGCTTGCGCAATGTAATAGAACAAACAAAAGCGATACCTTAGAAGGCACCTCATGGGGCAATGGCCTTTTGAAAGAGTAGTGGCCATCTCGGGGGTACATTGTTCTAAATCTAGTTTTCTTTATCATTTCCATGCTTCATATCTATTTTTGAATGCTTTAAGGTTCGAGTGCTCAATTCATAACATTTCCCTCTCATATCTAAATTTTCGAATCAAGACACTTTAATTATGACGGGACAAGTGGCCTTTGACACGAATCACGCTTTTTCTAATTTTTTTCAAAAATATTAGGTAGCATGCCCTCTTAATTAAAAGAAAACTCTTAAAATTTGAAAAAATTGTAATAAGTCTTACAAGGTTAATATAATTATAATTTTTTTAATATTTTAATTCATATAACACATAATTCATTTTTTATTAAAAAAATTGTTTGTTGTATAAATGAAAAGAATAATGTTATTATCTATTGAAATATGTATATTACCTTGTATATTTTTGTGATTTCATATCATCCATATTAATTTTAATTGATCAAAATTAAAATAAGGCCAAGTTAGGCATGTGTCAAAAAAGTCAAAAAGTCAAAAAATTACTCAGGAAGTTAAAAAGTTATCACTATTCACCAAAACTCAAAAAGTACGGTTGCACAACTCTCAATCCTAATTTTTTCCTACACACTAATTTATACAATTTTTTAATACACATTTTTTCATAAAAAGTCAAAAAACTAACCCAAACAACTATATTTTTTTACTCAAATTTTTAGTTCAAAAAGTACACTTATTTAGGACATCCCAAACAACCCCTAAATGTCAATATAATTTCATGAAAATTATGCAATTTATTATATTTTTTCGAACTGAAGAACAGTGTGAGGACAGTGTAATTTACCCTAATTGAAACAGCAAAGCATGTGTTAACTTGGACACAAATTTACCATTTGAGCATTTGAACTGGAGAGATACAAAGAGGAAATGGAGACCCGCATTGGACAAAAGCCTCAGCACTGTTTTAGTCTATCTGTCCCTCTGTTTATTTTGTCATTATTATATAATGCTTGCAGTATATATACATATATACACACCTGTATACTATAAACATATATACACGGAGCTGTTTTTTTTTTTTTGTTTTTAGCCGATGTTTTTGACCCCGTCCGACTAATTCTCGAGAAAGCAATCACAGCAACCCACTGCTGCTACTCTCGCTTAAATTTCAAGTTTAATTCCAAAAAAAATAGAACCTTTGACTAATTCTCGAGAAAGCTATCACAGCAACCCACTGCTGCTACTCCCGCTTAAATCCCAAGTTTAATTCCAAAGAAAATCGAACCTGTGACTATGAGCCTTACCTACACAGTCACATGTACGTCCCTACCATTGGGCCATCTTAGGGTGAGTATATAGAGAGCTGTTATCCTCACCTTATTTTGTTCAACTACCTTTCATTATTTATGCTTATTATATATAATTATATTAATATTTTTTAAATTTGAAGTTTTTCAAAAAATATATTTTGTGTAAAAATATATTAATGTAACTAAGTATAATAAAATCAAAGAATAAATTGCATTTAGAATAAAATTTAATAGAAATAGCGACTCTATGTATATATATATTAATTCCACATCCACCCATCTACTGTCTCCATCCCCCCTCCAGCTCTACATTACATTCACTCTTCTCCTCTCTCTCTGTGTCTCTCCTGAAACCCTCTCTCTTTCTTTCTCTCTCAAATATTGTGTGTCCAAGCTCTCCAACGCCGCCGCATGGTGTTGTATATTATATAGTTAAATATATCATTTGATATAAGAGTAGTATTATTAGTTTTTCCGACGATGTTGAGGAGATGACGATGAGGAACAGTATGGGACAGTTTGTGGATACGACTCTGACCAAAGTCTTCGTCGGAGGATTGGCATGGGAGACTCCGAAGGAAGCCTTGAGAGACCACTTTGCCAAGTACGGCGAGATCGTAGAAGCCGTGATCATCTCCGACAAGATTACTGGCAGATCCAAGGGCTACGGTTTCGTAAGTAGTTTTAGCAACTCCATGGATCGGTATTGCAGACCATAGTTTTTTTTTATTATTATATATATTCTGACTAATGGAATTTGGAAGTTTTTGCTAACGTGCGCTTGGTTGGTGGCTCTGTAGGTGACGTTTCAGGATTCGGAGGCGGCGAAGAAGGCTTGCGAGGACGCCACCCCGATCATCAACGGCCGCCGAGCCAACTGCAATCTGGCTTCGCTCGGAGGACGACGCCCGAGATCAACCTCAATCATGCCTCTCCCTCAACAAGGTGTTATGTTTTACTCATTTATCCATTTGCTTCTTATCAATTCACAGAATTACCACACAGTCCGCTTGTTTGATTTTTTTTTTTTTTTTTCAGTTGCAAATTAATAATTAAAAAATAAAAGTTAAATTTATTTCTTCTTTAATTTTTAGATAATTAATTTTTTCAATTTATTTAAATTATGTCTATCTAATACTCCATTTCAAAAGCACCCACCACGCTGATCAAACAAAAAAAAAGACCCACCAGAAGATTTGTTTTGATTATCTCAACATTTTATTTTGTATTGACCCATGCGTATCAATAATTAAAAAAAAAATTAAATCGATTCATATTGTGTTTGTATCTAAAAAAATTAGACGAAAAATATTTTTAAAAGCAAATAATCTATTTTTTTAGAGGTAAACATAATAAAATTAAACGTTATGATTATAAGATCGATTTAAATATATATATATATATATATATATATATTTTATGGATAAATTACACACAAAAAAAAAATCTTAAAATATTAAAACAAAATCCGTCATAAATTTTATAGATCTCTGAAACTCTCTTAATTTCAAATTTAAACCAGGGAGGAGTAAAATTAAAATCAGAAGCTATAAATAGTTTATATAAACCATACCAAATATATTGAATGGCGTTTTAGTAAATTTATAGAGTGCATGGGTTCTAAGTTGGGGATGTAAATCATGAAGGATCTAAAGTAGGACCAAGATCTGCATCGTCAGCACCACCGGCCAGATACATGCAGTGGTACTATCCAGTGGGGACACATGCATCGACGTTTCATCATCAGCACCATCAGGCCGTTGCTTTCTATGGGTACGTCTCTTATTTCTTGATTTAAGCCAGTGGTATATTTTCATTCATATAAAAACATAGGACTCGGCTTATCTGATAACTTCCTTTACACAGGTACAGGTACCCTCCTTCCTACGTAGCCACAGATATCAGTTACAATCAGGCAAGTAGATGCTTATGAGTGGAAATTCCAAATCAGTGAAACATTTTGGCTCCGTTTGGTGGAGTTTTCAAAATTCAGTTCAACACTCACTTTTGAGTATGATGTTTGTTTAGGGTTTTCAAATCATAATTCTACACTCATTTTTCAAAACTCAATTCAAAATATAATCATTACTTTTCAAAACTCATACCAAACACATAATTCAAAATTCTTTTCAAAACTCCATTCAAATCAATATTTTAAAAATATTTTAATTTTGTTAAGATTTTAAATATTTTAATATTTAAATATGTTACGATTTTTTTAATTTTTTAATTTTTTTAATTTTTTGAATATTTTTAAATATTATGATTCTAATTTTTTAAATTTTAAAATATTTTATAAAAATAAATTCAAACTCTATTTTATAAAAATATTTTTAAATATTTTATTTTTTTTTTTGTTATATATTTGGTTACGATTTGAGTGTAGAGTTGTGAAAGTAGTATGGAGTTTCGAGTTATGTGTTTGGTTATGAGTTTTAAAAATAATTTTGTAATTGAGTTTTGTTTTATGTGTTTGGTTACGATTTTAGTATAGAGTTGTTTTTAAATTTAAAATATTAAAATTTTAAATTATTTTAATTTTTTGAATATTTAAATTATTTAAATTTTTACGATTTAAAATTTTTGAATATTTATTTTAATTTTTTACTTATTAAATTTTTTAGATTATTTAAATTATTTAAATATTTATGATTTAAATTTTTTGAATATTTATTTTGAAAAAAAATTATTTCCTTTGTAGTATTTTCAATTAAAAAATTGATTAATGTTATTTTTTGTTAATAATAAATTTTTTTAATTGAATTTTAAAAAGAGTTTGGTTATGAGTGTTGATCAAAATTTTCAATAATGTGAAAGTAATGTGTTTTGTTATGAGTTATAACAATTTGAATTAAGTTTTGAAAACTCTTTTCAAAACTCATAACCAAACAAATTTTCTTACTTCACATGTCAAATCAAACTTTCAAAACTCAATTCTACACTCAATTCCACACTCAATTCAACACTTTATTCAAAAACCATAACCAAACAAATTTTCTACACTCAAATCATAATTCTAAAACACACAAACTCAAAATACAACTCATATTCTCAAATCATAGTTACAAAGCTCTACCAAACGGAGCCTTTATTTTTTTTTTAAAGTTTCAAATTAGTGGTAAATTTAAAGAGAATTTATTAAAAAATTCTCTTCCCATTCTCAATTAATTAGTACATAAAATATTTTTATATTTTAATAGGCTCTATTATTTTGAACATTTTATTTGTCAAATTTTAATTTTCATATTTAAGGTATTTTATTGATAATTTTACCTTCATAAATATTTTTAAAATTTTTAACAACTTAGTGTGCACTATTTGGAAATATTTTGTGCTTTTTATATATTAAACTTTAAAAATTCATAACTTTTATTGTACATATTTTTTTTAATAACATTTATATTTTTGAAACCTAATTTACGAAACCTATCAAATAATCTCACTCAAATATGTAATTTTATAAAATAAATAAATTTGACAGTGTGAATTCACATTGACGGTGTGAATGTTTACATTATAGAACATTCATACTGTCAATGTGAATATTAATGCGCTACTTCACCCTATTATTATTAAGAGTATTTTGGTAATTATAGCACTTATAAGTCTTATTAGAACATAAAAAATAATAATTTAGACTAAGTGAAACATAAATAGGTAAGTAAGAATTTATGAACAAGTACCTCTAAATTTAAATTTTTTATAAAAAAAATTCCTCTGAATTGCAATTTCCTTTCCTATTATCATGTACAACAGCTTCCTTAGATTATCTGTTTCTAATATTTTTATTTCTTCTCTCTACTACATTTTCGTAATTTTTTTTTTTAAATCTGATATATAATTACCTGTTTGATATAGTTTATCATAAATTAAAAATTAATAATTAACAAATAGAAGCTTGAAGCACTCCTCCCCAACTTTCATATAATTAGCTTTTTTAAGTTATTTAAACTATTTTAACATAAAAAGCTGTAAATAGACGTTACACCAAACAGTTTGGCATATATTCTCAAATTAAAATAAGCAATAGACAGGTCATTTAAACTATAACAAACACTCCAAATGTGACACATTAAATGTCAATTTTTTCTTTACCAATAAATTTGAAAATCTAAATCGTGAGTTTCTAATCTCTCTTAAAACACTACGAGTAACATGATTGTCTTAAAATTTTTCTATTTTGTTTTTCTTACCTCATCATATAGTTTGGTAACAATGTGAAATCTGATTTGTGTGTTCGGTGGGTTGGTGGAGCACAGAAACTAAGCTACACCGGGGGGTCCTACATGAATGGGCATTTCTTGCAAGTGTATCCGGGTCAAACCGTGGTGGGTGCGAACACATCGATCCCAATGTACCCTCTCTACAACTTCCATCAATCGCAGACCATGGGCTCCCCTACTGCTCACATCTATAGCCCAACAACTGTAGGCCCAATGACCACAGTCCCAGCCCTCATCTCAAAGCCCATTTTAATGGGTCCCAAAACAGGTACACACATATCCAAGTTCTACTTACATCACATGCTATATTATGCTCAATTTTTTATTGTTGACACAAAAAGTGATGCTGGAAAAAAAAATTATGAGTCAATGTTGATGTGAAAGAACATGTATTATTTCAACATGTGAATCTGTGATTTGGTTCTGGCCCAGTGCCAGTTGGGCTTCTGATCCACATCGTCAAATGACAAAAATGACCTTTGATTTAATAAATGTCCCTTTTTAACTTTTGATTAAATATTTATGAATAAAACTCCGCGTACTAATTAATATATTAATTAGTATATTAATAGATTATTTGATATAATTTTAAAAAATTTGAGTTTTTGTAGTTTATATAATAGGTGGGGTCCATAATTTTAAAGTTAGAATGTCATAACATATAATGATACACTCATCGATATACTAATTGATACGTATAGCACCAATGTTTATTGGTATAAGTTTAACATTACTATTTTGGATCTAATTATTTTATCTCAGCCAGTGTTTGGAAATTATCTTAGATTATATTTGGAATTTGCCAAAGGAAAGAGAAAAAGGAATAATTATTCATTAATTTTGGAGTAAGAATTTGGTAAGTCTATATAGTGATTTTAGATTAATAATAGTAACAATTGTAGGATAGATGGATGGAGTTAATTTGACCCATTTTAATCAGCTGGATGGCAATGATGTTAGCTCTATCTATCCTTTGTGTATTCTTATTGGTATAACGAACTATCTCCGTAAGTCATATTTCAAGATTAATGAATTATTTTACAAGAAAGAGAAAGAAAGTAAGTAGTTGTAATTAATTTTCTTTGTTTGGATATGTTGAGAGAAAGAAATGAAAATAATATATGTATAGCTAATTAAGCTAGATCAGTTGATTATTCCTATACATTCTTACACAGGGAGTTAAATAACAAATATTGATGATCTCTTCCATTATAGGTGTTTTATGTAATTATTTATTTATTTTTCCCAGTTAGGATAATTTTCATAGTAAATGCATGCATAAACCATGACTTGAATAGTGAGATTTCTCCCTTTGTCATATCTTTCATTTTTTTATTACCATATTTCTGGTTAAATTCATTTCAATTTCCCACATCTTTTTCCTTAAATTTTTTCCCTCCCAAATTTTCCTTTATTTTCTCTTACTTCCCACAAATTCCAAGCACAACCTTAGTAATGTATGATATGATGAGACTTTTGAAAGTGAATCCATTATTAATTTCCAAATTTTGTTTTGATTTTATCGTTTTCAAACTATTTCTAGACGTGTGACCAAACACTTCTTCTATTAGCAACTAATGATGAAGACTTTCACAATTTGATGGTTTTTCCCAAATTTTGCATGAAAAAAATAATAATAATAAAATAAAGTAATAATAATAATAATAATAATAACAATATTACTTACATACACAAAATTAACCACCTAACCAATCACACAAGCTTTCATAATCTCCTCCAATGATAATAGGTATTTTACTTATCTAAACATTACTATAAACTATATATTTTATTTTGCCTATCAACTGTTTAGCATTTGTACTCCAACCATGCTCTTTATTTTAGCAAATCATCCAAATGCTATTAATTTTATACAATGGCACATCAGCAACAAAGATGGAGGGAAATTATCTTAATGATTAAATACATTTTGCCTAGTCTTGAAAGCTAGCTACATGTAGCTAGTAAATGTGAGTTGGACTAAAATTCCTAATCATATGTCTAGTGCATTGGAGTTAAAATAAGTAAGTCATACTAATATTTTAACTAACAAATATTATATGTCTAATGGGTTGGAGATACTCTAAGCTTTAGAAAGCTCCGGTGAGACTAGCTTTGAAATTTATTCATTATTTTTATTATTTCTCAAAAATCAATTAGGAAACTGCCCTCCACCTTCTTCCATTTTTATTCCAATAGGTGGTTAATTAAAACTAAAGAATCTTTGAAGCACATGGTCCACAGATATGTTGTGTCATTAACAAGACCACATGTGTGTGTCTATGAGGAATCAGAATATATAATTGTAAAAACGCCATTTATAAATGTGCAAGTTTATAGCACCATTTTTTATTTTATTTTTTTGACAATTTTTATTATTTATATGCATATATAATTGTGAATTGATATTGGACATATATCCGCAGTTTGTCTGGCTGTGGAATAGGTACAATTGGTGTTGGTGAAGCTTTCAAAAAGGGAAAATAGCAAAAGAAGGGTGGTGATGGGTTGCTGCTCAGAGAACATTGTCATCTGATCTGTGGTGATTCTTCTAATTTCCATGTATTGTAATTAATTTTTTATTTTTGAGTGTCTCATTGGATTCATTCATTCTCTCTCTAACTTGAGCTGCCAACAACTACAAATTAAAAATAAAAAAAATTGTAATCCAAGTCATGCTAGTATTATATTGGATGCTTTTCATGCCTATCATTCAACTCTGCTACACCTCTCTCATGGGAATGTTATTATAGTTATCCTTTCACGATTGTGATCATTTCCATTCAGGATTGAAATAGGATTTTATTATCGGAGGGGTTAAAAGAACAGTAATTTTTTTCATCATATATACAAATACACATGTATATAGAATATGATATATAAATTGTAAATATACATAAAAAAATAAAAACTAATATACCATAGAAGCAATCTCTAATAGGATGAAAAAAAAAATTTAGTGCAAAATAAAAAGAGAATGCAAGATGGGAGAAGAATGAAATATATATACATATATATATATATATATTTTATACTGGAGAGCCAATTTATGTATAAAATGGTATATGTTTTTAAAGTACTATGATAAACAGTATTTTTCATAGAAACAAGGGAGTCTGTTTCCGTCCGTCTCCATTACATATTTGTAATGGGAGAGATTCCATTATATCATCTTAGGATAAGTGTACTGATTTTTTTTTAATTTAAATTAATAATATGTCCGCATAGGTCACCACAAGACTAAGGCCAAGTTTGGCAACCCAAAAATAATTCATCTTTTTATCTTTTTTTCATCACACCACCTCTCTAATTTTCTGCACATATTTTCGTAAAAAGACAAAAAGTGCACTTATTTAGGTCATCCCAAACAACCCCTTAATTAGAGATTATATACTTTATTATGATATCTTTATAAAATTTATATATAGAATTTATGGCAATAAATCTTAATAAGTTTGCTTGGTTCCATTTTTTCAAAAACACTCTTCAGAAAATTCTACTTTCTTATTTTTCGTATTTTTTTGTTTTTAGTGAATTTTTTTAATATTTTAAGTAATTTTTTTACTTTTTAGACACACCTAACATAAATACACTTAAAAAGTAAAAAAAAATGTAAAAAAAAATCTTTTAAAAATTCATTAAATACCAAAAATATAAATTAAAAAAATACAAGAATTCAGGCCCTCGTTTGGGAACCTTCCTTTTTAGCCAAAAAGTCAAAAAGTCAAAAAGTTACTAAATTAGCCAAAAAGCCAACAACACATACTAAAAAGTCAAAGATTCTTTTTTCTCTCTACTTCTTGCACATCTTTTCATAAAAAGCCAAAAAGTCATCCCAAACATACTAGTTTTTTTTAGCTCATATTTTAGCTAGTACATTTTTTGTATTTCTTTGTCTTTATTAATTTTTTTAAATATTTTTTCACAAATTTTTTACTTTTTATATACATTTAAGTTAGGTGCATCTAAAAAAGTAAAAAAAAAAATATTTAAAATTTTAAAAATATTCACTAAAAACAAAAAAAAAACACGAAAATCAAAAAACTCAATTTTCAAAAAATTTAATCCAGAAAATACAAACCAAACACACTGAATGAATCTTTTGTTTTAAAGTGATGAAATCGAAATTTGTCATATCATTTTGAATTAATTTTCTATTTATATAACATTACTCTTAGAAAAAAATTCAAAAAATTCAATTGAATGCCCTCTCTATAGAATAAAGCCGCCATTGGAGAAAGCGTCATTTATATAGACTACATGTTATGCTCCATTGCCCGATTGGACAGTCCAATTTAATTCGGAGAGAAAGCCGCCGTTATGTTATTACAAGACCTAAATTAGCTGATCGAAAGAAACGCAAATGAAGATCAAATGTAAATGGTGAAAACTGCAACCCAAGTTCTATGGTAAATTGAGCTTTGATATGATCAAGTTACTAATTCTTCTAAAAGCTTAACAATTAGGAAATGAGTTCAATAATATATGAGAGTTATTAAACAGTTAGTTGGTTCACCGTTGGAGATGGTCTTACAAGACCTAAATTAGCTGATCGAAAGTAACGCAAATGAAGATCAAATGTAAATGGTGAAAACTGCAACCCAAGTTCTATGGTACGCAAATGAAGATCAAATGTAAATGGTGAAAACTGCAACCCAAGTTCTATGGTAAATTGAGCTTTGATATGATCAAGTTACTAATTCTTCTAAAAGCTTAACAACTAGGAAATGAGTTCAATAATATATGAGAGTTATTAAACAATTAGTAACAGTCATCAAGTCAATTTCTACAAAAGCTATCAAGTTTTTTATATGATAAACCACAGTAATTGTCTTGCACTGATGGTGAAATTTAAGTTACCATCATAGCCTGTGAGATAAAAAGACAAAAAATATTGCATGTGATTGCCTTCAAAAAATGACTACAAGCTCTAGATTTGCAGATACAATGTGAATGCATGAATGCTGGAACAATTCCTATCCTAGTCTATGTCTAATCGACTACTACCAAAAACCACAAAACCAGCAACAGCCCATTGTTATTAAACCTTCAATGAACCAATCAAAGAAAGTAGGACAATTTTCAATGGGCAGGGAAGGGCAGTGCAAAACCTCCTTCCAACTTCTGACTTTATTCTGATAGAAATAAATCTATGTGCTGATTAAAACTACAAGAAGTAAAATAAGTATGTAGGTAAGATAGTGAAATATTTGTCTAACAATTGATTCTTAGATTCTTTATTTATTTATTTTTGTATATTTACTAGGGGTAAAAAAACATTTATAGCCTCTTACCAAGAAGAGAGACTGAAATTTCATATATACTTTTTAAATTTTATTTAATTTTAAGTATATTTTTACATAATTTATATTATTTTTTCATAGAATAATTAACAATATGAAATATATTAGTAGATGTGTACGTGAACGTTAGAAAACAATTATCAAACCCTTCTACATGAACAAATTTGGTAGACAACACAATCTCTGTCAGCTTTTAGTTATCTCTTTCAATTCAACTACAATAGGAAAAGTTTGATGCGTGTGTACATATACGTCCTATTATACCTTTTTATGGTTTATATTATTTATTTTTATAATAAATATTACGAAATTTTTTAGTAAAATTGTGACAATTTATGATTCAAAAATGAAGTTACGCATTTTATGATAATATTACATATTTTTGTGGTAATGTTATTGTTTACACTATAAATTGTTTTCTGTCGATTGTGACCTGTCGACTGTGGCCAAATCCAATTTTATTGATTGTGACTCGTCGATCATGGCCAAATCTAATCTCATTGATTATGGCCAACTCCCTCACTATCATACCTATTTGCTGGCACACCTCCTCTCCTTGTTATATCAGCTACTCTTGGCTTGCTTCTTTTGCTTTGCTTGTCTACGTGCGGCCAGCCAATTTTGTTATGTCAATTTAAACTATAAATTATTTTTTATATAAAGTTATGGTCACAAACATTTGTATTATTATTATTATTATTGTTTCTGTTACTGTTTTGTGCAGCCTCAAAGCATGTAATGGACCATGGGTGTTCATGGTATGATGAGCAACAAATATGATAGATGACGTGGTACAAAGTATGGTAGAAGATGTGACTTGATGGAGGTGCAAGATGATGGGTCGTGAAGTAATTCAAAACATGATGGATCATGGTGCACATGAGGTAAGGAAAAGTAGCAAACGTGAGGCATAAAGTGAGATAAGATAAGGTGAGGCGGCGAATTTGTTTTAAGGAAATTATTTAATGCAGGTTTTGGTTTTTTTTTTTTTTTTTTTGCTGTTTTATTTGATTATGTATTTCTGTTCAATCTTCTTGTAATTTCTAGCATGTATCTGGTTCTGAAATTTTTAATTCCTAAATATGAATCTATTTATATTATTTAATCACACAATTTTAACAACAAACTTAAAACAGACCAGACACAACAAAGATACCGTTCAAGCGCGAGAAAGGTCGCTCGAGCGCCTAATGCACCCCTCCCAATAGTTCAGACCAGTAAAAGTTCGCTCAAGTACAACAATGACCGCTTGAGCAAAAAATTCAAACTCCTAATAATTTTGTAGACTACAAAAGATCGCTCGAGTGTAGGTATGGTCGCTAGAGCGAACAGGAAAATTTTTGAGCAACAACACTTTGAAAAACAAACTTCCAAACCTATTTCAAACTCAACCAAAACTCCTAATAGCCAAACCCAACAAACAATAAGATGAAAATGAGTAGAAAACCAATAAGACAAGGAAATTTCGGATCCAAAACAATAAATAGGCCGAGTCTAAACTAGAATTGTTATAGGACAGGACAATTTCGAATGCGGAATCTCAAATCACAAATCAAACAAACCCGTGGTTAGAGGGCAAATTGGTGAGAATTGATAATTTTAGCGACTTGAATGGTATTTCACATAGCCTTAATAGTTAGTTTGCCTCAAGAATTTTGATATAATTTTTTTGGTTTAGTTTAAAAATAAAAAAATAAAAAAAAAGTTTACTTTTAGGTTTTAGTTAAGTATATGAACAAATCTAAGAAAAAAAACTTACTGATGAAAAAAAAATTATGCACATTTTTTGGGGGTCATTTGTGATTTTTTTTTTTTCTTTTTCTTTTTGGATATCTTCCATATACTTTACTCGTGTATCTAAAAAAATTAACTCTAAATATAAAAAGGTTGACTAATGATTTTAAAAAATCGCAAAAAATATAAAGTTAGAAAACATCTTTAGAAAACTAAACCAAACTTCAACTAAATTTTTTATATTTTCATTAGACTTGTCAAACCAAAACATCTCAAAGTTCAACACAAATAACATTTTTTCAGTGGTTGGCGGCAGGTGATAACAAAATCGCCTTGAATTCTCTTTCATATATTTGTCATTTTCCACCTTAATTTATGTTGTTAGATACAAAAATCGATTGAGGCTTTAAAAATTGGGAGTTTGAGATTTTTTACATCACCTCGATTGCGATACAAAGATTCGAATTGTGAAATTAGGACATGGAGGGAAGAAAAAGAGGAAACAATATTCTAAAAGTGAATTGAGAGAAAAATAAATGAAGAAAAAATTTATAAACATAGATAATAAAGGATGAGAAAGAAGAGTTTTGAAGAAAAAATAATCAACAATAATTTATAAACAAAGAAAGATATTCTAAACCTAAAGTGAGAGAAAAGAATAAGGTTATATGCACACTAACTACTGTACCAATTGATAATATGACATAATTTAAAAGGTTTTTGGTATTTGTAATTTGTATAATAAGTGAGGTCAATAATATGACAAAATAAACGACAGAAAAATTCATAAACATAAATACATAGCTTGGGAAAGAAGAGTTTCAGAGAAATTATTTAGCGCGTCTCAAAATGTTTGAGGAGAACAAATTAACAATAGTCCTATTATGAGGATCTTTAGGGGTTAATTTCAAACCTATTTTCATAGTTTAAATCGTTCATATTATAAGATTTATTGAGTATGTCATCCATGTAAAAAATTAAGTTAATTGAATATTAGTAACCCCATGATCACATCTTAATTATTTTTAAAAAAATATTAAAATCATATTAACCGTTTATTTAAAAATAAATGTGCTCTTAAAAATCATATTAACCGTTTATTTTTAGCATAAATGATCTACTCAACGAATCTTACAATATAAATGGTTCAAATTATCAAAAAAGATCTGGACAAGCCCTCAATAGGCCTCACAGCAGTAAGCACAACAAGAATCCCAATTCCACAAAGAACTGTGCTATTGTTATAAAGTAATTTTATGGACATTGATATTTTAAATAAAAATATAATAAGTCAAATATAATTGATTGTCAAAATTTTAAAAAAAATAAAAAGGTTACATTGTCCAAACAACTTACAAATCTTCAAGTCGACTCACAAATCTTACACCAATTATCAAACCAGGCCATAATGTACATGTCGAACCCATCATATCAAATTCTTGTTAAAAACGGGAACTGTTTTCCAGCCAATCAGATCATAACTTGTAACGCCCTCAAAATAATAACATTAAACCCATCAATAGAGACATGCATTGATATATAAAAGTTCCACATCCTTCTATTCACCAGAGTTTCATTACACAAGTATTACATGTTAACGACAAAAGCAATTGATAATTTTGACACTCTAGACAAATCAACTTTAATGATGTTCTACATTACCTTAATTGTTTTCTCCACGTTTATATGTGCTAATCCAATGATGCAAGTATACGCTAGTATTCAAATCTGAAAACAGATGAGAAATCCAACACATTTATTATATCTAATCTGAAAAATAGTATGTGTTTCTTCAAGAACAATTTTTCCAGTACAAGTACTATGAACTCCAATCCAATTAAACTGATCTGACAAATAGTATGTGTTTATTCAAGAACAATTTTTCCTGTACAAGTACTATGAACTTCAATCCAATTAAACTCTTGCACAATCAGAAAACACTAAATAACAAGTTTTATCGGACAATTTGCTAATATATGGGACGTGTTCACAGAAGAACCAATTTAAAGATGAATAAACTTAGGTGAGAGAGATATAGAACAGAGACCCATGCCTTGAAAAAAAAAAAAGGCACGTACCTTGTAGGCATACTTGCACAAGACTTACGAGTAGAACTCAGCAATTCTGATCTCCAATGCCATGTAATGGAGTGTTTTGACACCTTTTCCGCTGCCTTGTCTACTGTTGAATCTGATTCTGTTATAAACCTGAATTAATCTGCTGCTACATGGGAGCAGAATTTTTGTCCGCCAATGGAGTTCTTGTGCTGGGCATGAACTCAACTGTCGTGGAAAGAGAGTGGTCCAGTCTTTGACAGCATATTTGGTGAAACCTGCTGATGGGAAAAATGGTACTCCTTAGAGAAGGATGATGAATATATGGGGGCTCTTTCGTTTTCAGCAAAATTGTCACCAAGGTGGGAATGAGAGCAACCCCTCTTCCCTTAGAGCTCTATCACCGCATCCCTGTTGAGATCAATGACCTCCAAACATCTACTTAAACCATTAACATGATCTTCAAAACTAGGTATGTTTTCTTTTTCATTATCATGAAGTGAATGAGGATCATTCTCAATAGGGCGCCTGCTGGCCCTTTTTTGTTCTTTCGTCATTGGCCTCTTGCTTTCTCCACCCATTTCATTTTTCAATATCCCTTCTGTTCTTTTCCTTTCTGCCTTCAAACTAGAATGCAGGCCTAGTTTTTTTTGAATTATGTCCCCCATCAATAACCTTTCTAGATCTTGAGCTATTTTTGTTAGAAATGGTTTTGGAAGTTTTGGAGAAAAAAAAAACAGGGTTTTTCCTCAACTTTGCTCTAATTTTTAGGTAGGACCCATGTGCCAAATTTGGCGGGTCCAAAGTGGTAACGCGTTCTATGCCGCGTTGTGATTCACGCAGTATATTTGGTTGCTCAAAATCATTATCGGGTGAATGGGAAATTGAAGCCAAAGAGAGCTCCATGAAAATGGTGTTTTTGGTGAAATTTTCTAAAGGTTTGGTTCAAGGCTTATCCCACATTGATTTGGTGGGCATACTTTGAGTGGGTTTATAAGGCTTGAGTTTGGAACTTGGGGTAGGCCCTAAGGGGCATCCAAGTTTTGTAGAAGGGGAGATTATGGGCAAAGTGGGCTAGATCCATTGGACCCAAAATAAACACGTGCCATTGTCTGTTCAAGCTAGGCTTGTCTAGCCCAATACCTATTTTTTTGGGCTAAAAACATTTGAATTTTATTTCTCTAAAATTAATATCTAATTTTTTAGAATTTGAATTTCAAAAATTGAATTCAAAATGGGCTCCAATTTTTCCCCACTCGAACAGATGAATATCTGTTTGAATTTAAACCAAACAGATTCATATCTGTTTAAATTAAAACCCAACAGCCACATTACCTATTCATTCAAACCGAACAGCTTTTGCATTCAAATCTGTACAGCCACGAAATCATCTATAAATAAGACAAGTCCCTCATTTGGTTTTTTACTCCAATTTTCATTCTTCTCTGCTGCCTTTCATCCCTGCATTTTGCTACATTAATTCCATTAGTTTTCTGTGAGAAAGAGTGTATACACTAAGTGTGTTCGTTGTACGGAAAATTTGTAGTGCTGCAATTTTTCGTTGTTGATCATTTTATTTTGGGAGATAAGCGTCCACAATCTGAAAACACCGTGGAGAGGACGAATCTGTCTTAAGGACACAGTGTTAAACACTGGACTTGATCAGAAAATTTGTTCAACAAATTAATTTGGTAAGTATTTAATTTACTTTTTTGTTTTATTATTTTTTCTGTGTCAGATTTTGATTTTGTTTTTATAACAAAATAAAAATCTGTTTTATTTTATTTTTTTGGTTTGATTTTTGTAATCAAACAAACTCTCTCATTTCCTTTATTTCTTTTGTATTCCGTTTGTTGTTAAGTATACAAACAGAATTTATTTTTTAAATACAGTGAAGATTTTCCAACAAACTTAAGACAGATTATTTCTTGGTGTCTTTATTGTATTTAATTTTCTGTGATTTCACAAAGTGGTATTTTATTTTTCTAGTTTTAGTAACAAGAAAAATAAAATTATTTTGTGTTATAATTTATTTTCTGATTTTAGTAACTAGAAAATTAATTTGTGTTTTGATTTTTTCTGATTTTTGTAATCAGATATTATGGCTGCTAAAAGTAGTACTTGAAATCCGATCGTTACAATAACTCCGGTCCCTATCCAGAACCATGTTCAAGTTCCGATAAATCATGGAGAAAAATGGGAAAATTTTAATGGCACTGAGTTTAAGAGATGGCAGCAGAAAATGTTATTCTATCTTACAACTCTAAATTTGGCCCGATTTCTTCGTGAAGAGACTCCAGTACGTAGAGAGGATAAAAGTGATCGACACGTTGTTGCAACTGTAGACGCTTGGAAACATTCTGATTTTCTGTGCAGAAACTACATCCTCAATGGCC
Source organism: Camellia sinensis (assembly GCF_004153795.1). Taxonomy (NCBI): domain Eukaryota; kingdom Viridiplantae; phylum Streptophyta; class Magnoliopsida; order Ericales; family Theaceae; genus Camellia; species Camellia sinensis. The sequence continues at coordinate 157,297 of NW_021024795.1, read as the reverse complement.
TTGACAACATGCTGTATAATGTTTATAGCCTTCTGAAAACAGCAAAAGAATTATGGGATTCTTTGGAGAAAAAATACAAGACAGAGGATGCCGGCACAAAGAAATTTGTTGTCGGTAAATTTCTAGACTTCGTTATGGTAGACTCCCAAACGGTAATTTCTCAAGTTCAAAATTTTCAAATAATTTTGCATGATATTCATTCTAAAGGTATGTCTGTTAGCGAGTATTTCCAAATCGCTGCTTTAGTGGAAAAGTTACCACGGGCTTAGAAAGATTTCAAAAATTATTTAAAACATAAACGCAAGGAGATGACTATGGATGAATCAATTATAAGACTAAGAATTGAGGAAGATAACCGAAAGTCTGAAAAGATGAATGGTAAAAATCTCATTGAGTCCAAGGCTAATGTCGTTGAACAAGTGCACAAACCCACATAACAAAAATAGGAAGTTTGCTGGAGATGGTCCTAAACAAGGCGACAACAATGGCAATAAGAAATTCAAAGGAAAATTCTATAACTGTGGCAAGACCGGACATCGAGCTTCTGATTGCCGCCACCCTAAGAAGGGTCGCCGAAGTATAAGCAAGAAGACCACCAATCAAGCCAATGTGACAGAATTAAATAACATCTCTAATAGAGTAAATGACATCAATCTCTCTGCTTTGGTGTTTGAGGCTAATTTGGATGGAAATCCCAAGGAATGGTAGGTTGAAACTGGGGCAACTCGACACATTTGCGTGAACAAGAAGATCTTCACTACTTACAATGAGGCTGCAAATGGTGAACAACTTTTCATGGGAAATTCTTCTACTTCTACTGTGGCTGGACAAGTAAAGGAGATCTTGAGGATGACATCAGGGAAAGAACTTACCCTCAACAACGTACTACATGTACCAGACATCTGGAAGAATTTAGTTTCTGGTTCTTTGTTAAGTAAAAATGGTTTTAGGCTTGTTTTTTAGTCTGATAAATTTGTATTAACAAAGAGTGGTATGTATGTTGGTAAGGGATACATGAGTGATAGTCTCTTCAAGTTGAGTGTAATGGCGGTTGTACCAAAACTTGCTATTAATAAGAATAACACATCTTTTGCTTATATTCTTGAGTCGAATTCATGGCATGGTAGATTAGGACATGTAAATTTTGATGTTTTGCGTAGATTAATTGGTTTGGATTATATACCAAAGTTTGAAATTGATCCTAATCACAAATGTGAGATTTGTGTAGAAGTGAAACTAACTAAGGCTCCATTTAAATCGGTTGAAAGAAAAATCGAACCTCTAGAATTAATTCATACTGATGTTTAATTGGTTTGGATTATATATAATCACAAATGTGAGATTTGTGTAGAAGTGAAACTAACTAAGGTTCCATTTAAATCGGTTGAAAGAAAAACCGAACCTCTAGAATTAATTCATATTGATGTATGTGATCTTAAATTTGTTCAAACTAGAGGAGGCAAAAAGTATTTCATAACATTTATCGATGATTGCACAAGATATTGTTATGCATATTTACTTAGAAATAAAGATGAAACTTTGGAAATGTTTAAACTCTACAAAACTGAAATTAAAAATCAACTTGGTAAAACCATTAAAATGGTTAGAAATGATAGGCTTACCGCAGAACTTGTGGGGGGAAGCAATACTGTCTGCTAATTATGTTCTTAACAGAATACCCCACAAGAAAACCAACAGCACTCCTAATGAATTGTGAAAAGGTCGACCACCTTCCTACAAATACTTAAAAGTGTGGGGGTATTTGGCAAAAGTTGAAGTTCTTATTCCTAAAAAAACAAAGATAGGACCAAAAATAGTGATTGTGTGTTTATTGGTTATGCTCAGAATAGTAGTGCATATTGGTTTCTGACTTATAAATCAAAAATACCTGATATAAATGTGAACACTATTATAGACTCAAGGAATGCTGTGTTTTTTTAACATGTCTTTCTTTACAAGAAAGGATAGGAATTAAGTTCACAAAAAAGAACTTATGATTGTACACAAAGTCAAGAGACTAATGACAATCAAACACAAGAGATTAGTAATGGTCTCGACCAGCAAGATTTAACTGATGATGAACCAAGCTGAAGTAAGAAAGCAAGAACATCAAAATCCTTTGGTTCAGATTTTTTGACATACCTGTTAGAAAATAAACCTCAAAGCTTTAAGGAAGCAATGACAAGTCTTGAAGCACCTTTGTAGAAAGAGGCTGTTAATAATGAAATTGAATCCATTATGCAAAATCATACTTGAGAATTGGTGGATCTTCCACCCGGTTCTAAACCTCTTGGATATAAATGGATATTCAAGAGAAAAATGAAAGAAGATGGTTCAATAGACAAGTATAAAGCAAGACTTGTGGTAAAAGGTTACAGACAAAAAGAAGGTCTAAACTATTTTGACACATATTCCCCTGTGACAAGAATAGCATCCATTCGCATGCTTATTGCTATAACAGCGTTGTACAATTTAGAAATACATCAAATGGATGTTAAAACAGCTTTCTTAAATGGTGATCTAAATGAAGAGATCTATATAGAGCAACCCGAAGGGGTTGTAGTGCTAGAGCAAGAAAAGAAAGTTTGTCGACTTGTAGAATCTCTTTATGGATTAAAACAAGCTCCTAAGCAATGGCATGAAAAATTTGATCATGCTATGCTTACTAATGGGTTTAAGATAAACAAATGTGACAAGTGCATCTATGTTAAAAACACTGATCAAGGAAATGTCATAGTTTGTCTTTTATGTGGATGACATGCTTATCATTAGAAGCAATCAAAACATGATCAAATCAACTAAGCAAATGCTGAATAGAAGATCAAGACGAACATAAACAAGGGTAATCACCAAGTGTTCCAATGGTGACGTCCAAGTCTTGAGGACGGTCAAAAATGGGGTGTCTACAGATATGCATTATCTCAATCACATTATATTGAGAAGATTCTTGGTAAATTTATCAAGGACGATATGAATGTAGCTAGAACACCTGTAGACATCAGTCTTTATTTATCAAAAAATAAAGGTGATGCGGTGTCTCAGCTAAAATACTCTCAAATCATTGGAAGCTTAATGTATCTAATGAATTGTACTCGTCCTGATATAGCTTATGATGTTAGTAAATTGAGTAAATACACTAGTAACCCTGGAAAAGACCATTGGAAAGCGATCATTCGGGTTCTTAGATATCTAAGGTTTACCCGTGATCATGGTTTGAACTTTACTCGATATCCAACAATACTAGAAGGTTATTGTGATGCCAATTGGATATCGGATACTAAAGATTCAAAATCCACTAGTAGATATGTCTTTACTCAAGGAGGCGTTGCTGTTTCTTGGAAATCCACGAAACAAACATGTATCGCACGATCCACAATGGAATCTATGTTCATTGCTTTAGACAAAGTAGGAGAAGAAGCAGAATGGCTTTGCCACTTCTTAGAAGACATTCCAATGTGGCCAAAACCTGTGCCAGCTATTTCCATTCATTGTAATAGTCAATTTGCAATAGGAAGGGCACAAAATCATATGTATAATGGTAAGGCACGACATATCCGTCATCGATATAGTACCGTAAGGCAACTGCTCTCAAATGGAATAATCTCAATAGATTATAAAATCTAAAGAGAATATTGCATATCCGTTAACAAAAGGTTTGATAAAAGAGCAAGTGTATAGTTCATCAAAAGGGATGGGATTAAAGCCTAACATAAGAGTCATCATAATGGTAACCCTACTTAGATGACTGGAGATCCCAAGAACTAAGTTTAAAGGGACAACTAAGTTATGTGTGGCTCGCCAGAAATCACCAAGGGTCTTAAAATTCCTTACCCATTCCTATGGTGAGAGTGATATCTGCAACATATGTTGTATGTAGGGGTCTAAGGATAAGCTTTGTTTTTAATGATTATTTATATCTTGATTTAAGCATAAAAATCAAGACGAGTATAAGGAGATACTCACCATAAGAATCACCTATATGAGTGTCGAACTGGGGCCGGTTCTATGCGAATAAAGAGGCTAAATTCTCTAGAAGCACTCATGAAAACCAGGAGCGTTCAAGGCCAAAATGAACACAACTGTGAGAACCACGATGTGTCAAAAGATATTTTGTGTGAAATCAATTGTCTTGGCTTACACAAACGGCTGAACAATTCAAGGAATTGCATTCCGTGGCAACGGTTGGTTGGTTCTCTTCAAAAAGGTGATAGATTGACAAGACAAGGCCCTGATAAAGCGTATCTAGCAAGCTACTCGGAATGGCACTCCGGCAAGGGGTGACATCGGCTAACCACAAGACTTCGGCAAGTAGGGTGACAATGACCTCGGCTAGGAAGGACAACACTTGACTAAGCTGTGCCACACCTCGGCCTAGATGTGCCACACCTCGGTCTAGGTCATTCCAATTCTTTACAAAGCAATACATAATATATCAAGTCAAAACCATACTTATCATAACTTGTACAAAACATGAAGTAAATCTTGTTCATCAAACTTGGTCTTGCAAAACTCACATACTTAACACGTGTCAAATCTCATAACATAACCTCGGCATAACCTTGGTCCTTCAAAACATACTTGTGTCACTTAGGCCCGTAGCCCGCTTTGACCATTACTTGATCCTTTTATACTTAGTACTGCGAAAGTTTAAAGTCCTCCAGCACAAGGGACTTGTGTTACATAGGCTTAACGTCCCCTAACACGAAAGGACGGCGTTACTTAGGCTTAACGTCCCCTAACACGAAAGGACGGCGTTACTTAGGCTTAACGTCCCCTAACACGAAAGGACGGCGTTACTTAGGCTTAACGTCCCCTAACACGAAAGGACGGCGTTACTTAGGCTTAACGTCCCCTAACACGAATTGGCATGACCTAGGCTTAACATGACCTAGGCTTGGCATGACCTAGGCTTGGCATGACTTAGGCTTGACATGACCTAGGCTTGGCATGACTTAGGCTTAGCATGACTTAGGCTTGACATGACCTAAGCTTGGCATGACTTAGGCTTGGCATGACCTAGGCTTGGCATGACTTAGGCTTGGCATGACCTAGGCTTAACATAGCAAGGAAGGAACAAAGCATGCATACAACACTTAGGGAAAACATGATAGCATCAAGACAAGACAAGAACCTTTACCTAGGCAAAACAAGTCCAAGTCTATAAATGCAAGCTTAACAAGACAAAATCATGCAAATGTACATGAACATGACTAAGACATGAATGTGGGTTATTACAGCTAAAGTATAAATACTTACATCGTACTCCATGCCAAAACAAAGAACTCGTTAGCAATCAATGCATGATCCAAGTCCATGTTTAAATGTCTAATGCAACGCATATAGAATGTCACTAGAGTAAGCTCGGCTATTCTATGAATGACATGTGAAAATGCACAAGTAGCATGTATTCAAGTTAGATTTGAAATGCTAATGCAGTTAGCATGATGCGCCGAGCCCGGTGCATGCAATACTGATGAATGATGCACGCATGCATAGCATAAGGTATGCTAAATTAAACATGACCTACTACTAACCATCAAAGTAGGTAAGTAAAAGGGAGAAAGAAGTGGGGGTTGGAAGACATGCACACACTCACCCATACTTATTACAAATTCGCCCTCACTTGGAGAGACCAAAAGAATAATACAACTCAAATAATGAATTAACTAACCTAGCTAATTAATTATTACAGACCAACTAAATTAATTAAACCAATTAATTAACTTAAGGAAGCAAGAAAAAGGGGCCTCGGGAAGGGGGCTCAATGCACGCGTGCTCGGGTCTTGCTCGGAAGTCCACTGCCATGCGCAAGCTGCCTCTGTTTTCCCTGCTCTGCCCTTCTGAAAACTTCCAAAGTCTCAGAATTGCTTCCCTGGACATTGGGAGACGCCACCGGCTGAGGAGAATGGCCACCGGTAGTAAGATGTGATCATCGGCTGTTGATGAAGCTATCGGCCACGGATGGATTGCCGGTCGGCACTATGTGCAGTCGATCGGCAAAAAGTTCCTGCAGAATCTGTTTGACAGCAGCAGAGGACAGAGCTTTGCATGGCAATGCAATTCAAGCAATGTATGCACTAACCATATCCCTTATCATGTTTATGACTCAAAGGGACATGGTCCTTAGTTCTCGGACCATCAAGCGCGTATTTCAATGCGTGATAGCCCAAGAGACCAAGTTGTGCATTTTTCATTTCAAATGTAATGCAATGCACATAGTCAAACCAAGGGGGCTTCTACCTCTATCATGTCTCACTTCAAGAGGTGAGGCAATGCATGCACAATGCAATGCAACCTAGGCATGCGAGCTAAGGATGTAACATGGCAATGCAATGCATTTATGCAAGTATGCAAGCAAATATGCAAGGCAAGCATGCAAACAAGCAAAGGATGGACTTAAGCATGGTTTAGGCAGCCCTCATTAGGTCTAAAACAGTGGCCAAGGTGCTAAAAAATGAAGGACTAATAGGCACACAAACATGCATGCAAATGATCTCCAACACTTCAAGCATTAAAGAGCAATTCTCAAGCACACTCAAGAGGATGCAAACATGGACATATAGCATGCAAATTAAGCCTTGAAAATCATGCAAGAACATGGTGCCAAACCAACCCAAACAATGCAATCAAGGTATGCAAGCAAAGTCCAAGATTAAAAGGAGGCTAAAGGGGTATTGAACCACACTTAACAAGACCAAACATGGCATGAATTAAGAAACTAAAATCAGGGTTTTAGCATGTCAAAATGAACCCCCAAAACCACTTAGATGACATCTAAATGACTCACACATGGAAACATGCACAAATGCACTTTCAAGGAGCATGAAACACAAACTCTTGAAACATCAAAGAGCCATGAAATGCAAGTATACAAGCATGCTAAGTGGACTGAAATGACATGGAAAATAGTCCCAAATCACTAAATCAAAGCAAGTAATGCATGCTATACACTCACATACTTGAAGCCTACAAGCTAAAATGCAAAGAGGCTATGCAATGCATGCTAAAGTCGACCCAAACAACTAAGGACAGACCTTAATCATGGCAAAATAAACATGAAAGCTTCACAAAGCCAAGCCTAAAACATGCTAGAACAATGGTTTACAACCTAAGGCATGTGATTCCCATACCACCCGCGGGTATGGGAATGTCGTTGCTCGGGATTGGTACATAGAGCTGCCAGACGCGGTTTGCCATATCGTCGACGAGGCCAATTTCGGCATCTTCTGCAGGGGGCTCTCCCCGCTTACGACCTGCAGGCCCTTGCTTGCCAAAAATATAATGCCAAGAAAGGGGTAAAAAGGAGCAAGCTTCTACCCTTGAAAGACCTTCTTCGAGAATGGAGCTTCCAAGCAGCTCTTTAGGTTGAAACCAGCTTCAAAAACCTCCAAAACAACCCTCAGAAGGCCCTCAAAGCTCCAAGGGATGGTTGTTGATGGTAGGGTGCTTGTGAGCAAAAGTAAGACAAAACACACACACTAAGCTCCAAGAGAGAGAGAGAGAGATATAGGATAGATATGATAAATCCTAACCTAAAACCAGAGCTCTCTAACTATTTTTTCTAACCCTAAATCCAAGAGAGGAGACTCTCTCTTATAGGAGCTCCCTCTTGTAAAGCTTGTCAAATAAGCTTGTCAAGAGAGAGATCCCTCATACACGTGTATGGAGGGGAGAAAAGGTGGGTGCCAGCTATCACAGCTGGACACAAAATATCTACCAAAAGTAGATGAACAGTGATCGGCCATTCAAAATTGCCATTTGGCAAAGTAAATGGCCGACGGCAACAAAGAGTGCCGACCGGCAATATACATTTGCCGATGGCATAAAATCACTGGCCGTGGCCTCAAAGCCATGGCCGATGATGTGTGGGATGCCTCACAAGGCATTCCTGCCCCTCCAAGGCAAAACACAAGTGTTTGGTGCAAAACCAGGACCACAACACGGTCGAGTCAAGAGGTCCTGAGGCAAGGCGCGCAACCGAGACCTCCGGGAACTCAAGACGAACATAAACAAGGGTAATCACCAAGTGTTCCAATTGGTGACGTCCAAGTCTTGAGGACGGTCAAAAATGGGGTGTCTACAGATATGCATTATCTCAATCACATTATATTGAGAAGATTCTTGGTAAATTTATCAAGGACGATATGAATGTAGCTAGAACACCTGTAGACATTAGTCTTTATTTATCAAAAAATAAAGGTGATGCGGTGTCTCAGCTAAAATACTCTCAAATCATTGGAAGCTTAATGTATCTAATGAATTGTACTCGTCCTGATATAGCTTATGTGTTAGTAAATTGAGTAATACACTAGTAACCCTGGAAAAGACCATTGGAAAGCGATCATTCGGGTTCTTAGATATCTAAGGTTTACCCGTGATCATGGTTTGAACTTTTCGATATCCAACAATACTAGAAGGTTATTGTGATTCCAATTGGATATCGGATACTAAAGATTCAAAATCCACTAGTAGATATGTCTTTACTCTGGGAGGTGTGCTGTTTCTTGGAAATCCACGAAACACAAACACGATCGCACGATCCACAATGGAATCTATGTTCATTGCTTTTAGACAAAAGTAGGAGAAGAACAGAATGGCTTTGCCACTTCTTAGAAGACATTCCAATGTGGCCAAAACCTGTGCCAGCTATTTCATTCATTGTATAGTCCAAATTTGCATAGGA
>NW_021024795.1:133847-148589 GCF_004153795.1 Camellia sinensis | reverse complement strand
CAGGGCACAAAATCATATGTATAATGGTAAGGCACGACATATCCGTCATCGACATAGTACCGTAAGGCAACTGCTCTCAAATGGAATAATCTCAATAGATTATAAAATCTAAAGAGAATATTGCATATCCGTTAACAAAAGGTTTGATAAAAGAGCAAGTGTATAGTTCATCAAAAGGGATGGGATTAAAGCCTAACATAAGAGTCATCATAATGGTAACCCTACTTAGATGACTGGAGATCCCAAGAACTAAGTTTAAAGGGACAACTAAGTTATGTGTGGCTCGCCAGAAATCACCATGGGTCTTAAAATTCCTTACCCATTCCTATGGTAAGAGTGATATCTGCAACATATGTTGTATGTAAGGGTCTAAGGATAAGCTTTGTTTTTAATGATTATTTATATCCTGATTTAAGCATAAAAATCAAGACGAGTATAAGGCGATACTCACGATAAGAATCACCTATATGAGTGTCGAATTGGGGCCGGTTCTATGAGAATAAAGAGGCTAAATTCTCTAAAAGCACTCATGAAAACCAGGAGCGTTCAAGGCCAAAATGAACACAACTGTGAGAACCACGATGTGTCAAAAGATATTTTGTGTAAAATCTATTGTCTTGGCTTACACAAACGGCTGAACAATTCAAGGCATCGCGTCCATTGGTTAGCTAGTAAGTCCGATAGATTATCACTAGGGAAGGTTCAAGGCCAAAAGCTACCTATCCTGATGCAAGATATTTTCAATTTATACTCTTTCGATAAATTTTGCATATTGTTGCATTTCCGTTGTCATCAAATTTCATTCATGTGGGGGATTGTTAGAAATGGTTTTGGAAGTTTTGGGAAGAAAAAAACGGGACTTTTCCTCAACTTTGGTCTAATTTTTAGATGGGACCCATGTGCCAAATTTGGCCGGTCTAAATGGTAACGCATTCTATACCGTATTGTGATTCACGTAATATATTTGGTTGCTCCAAACCATTATCGAGTGAATGGGAAGTTGAAGCCAAAGAGAGCTCCATGGAAATGGTGTTTTTGGTGAAATTTCCTAAAGGTTTGGTTTAAGGCTTGTCCCACATTGATTTGGTGGGCATACTTTGAGTGGGTTTATAAGCCATGAGTTTGGAACTTAGGGTAGGCCCCAAGGGGCACCCAAGTTTTGTAGAGGGGGAAGTTATGGGCAAAGTGGGCTAGACCCATTGGATCCAAAATAGACACACGCGCGCGCCGCTGCCATCCATCCGTCCGGTCGGGCGGCCTGGGCTGGACTTGGGCGCGGGTGTATAGTGTGTGGTTGGGTTAGGCTTGTCCAGCCCGATACCTATCATTTTGGGCCAAAAACATTTGAATTTTATCTTTCTAAAATTAAATTCTAATTTTTTGGAATTTGAATTTCGAAAATTGAATTCAAAATGGGCTTCGATTTTTCCCCAACCGAACAGATGAATATCTGTTTGAATTTAAACCAAACAGATTCATATCTGTTTAACTTTAAACCCAACAGCCACATTACCTGTTCATTCAAACCAAACAGGTTTTGCATTCAAATCTGTACAGCCATGAAATCATCTATAAATAAGACAAGTCCCTCATTTGGTTTTTTACTCCAATTTTCATTCTTCTCTGCTGCCTTTCATCCCTGCATTTTGCTACATTAATTCCATTAATTTTCTATGAGAAAGAGTATAAGAGTGTACACACTTAGTGTGTTCGTTATATGAAAAATTTGTAGTACTGCAATTTTTCGTTGTTGATCATTTTATCCTAGGAGATAACGTCCACAATCCGAAAGCACCATGGAGAGGATGAATCTGTCTTAAGGACACAGTGTTAAACACTGGACTTGATCAGAAAATTTGTTCAACAAATTAATTTGGTAAGTATTTAATTTACTTTTCTGTTTTATTATTTTTTCTATTTCAGATTTTGATTTTGTTTTTGTAACAAAATAAAAATCTGTTTTATTTATTTTATTTTATTTTCTGGTTTGATTTTTGTAATCAAACAAACTCTCTCATTTCTTTTATTTCTTCTATGTTCCATTTGTTGTTAAGTACACAAACATAATTTATTTTTTAAATACAGTGAAGATTGTCCAATAATTTTCTCTGCACAATAGAGGAGATGTATCAGTCTGACCTTTTGAAGTTTTCCCTGGTAAGTATCTTGAGGTTGCAGACGTGCTGGACATTTTTGGGGAATTTTTATCTAGCTCTTGATTCTGTGCTGCATGTCTGCGAATGGCATTCAAAGAAGGATTTATCACTCCATTTTGCACAGAACCAAGCTTTGTATCTCCATTCTCTAGTAAAATTTTTGTAGTTTGAAGTTTATCCGGCCTTTTTCTGTTTGTCACCCCACTGATATTAGGCAAAGCACTCTGCGCTCCAAAATGAAACAGGAAATCTCCACCTACCATCGACATCATAGCTTTGTCCTGCCAAAGCAAATAAGCTTTACTTGATTGAAATACTGACTTCTCAAGGTAATACTCATAACATGGAACTAAATAAATTGGAAGAAAATAAAACTACCTCATCAAAGAACCCAATCTTTGGTGATGGCATTTGGAGACCCCAAGGTTTGAAATTTCTGGTTGATTTTACAGGATCATTAGCAGTTCCCCTAACTACTTCAAGACATAGATTTGAAAACCTTGTTTGATGACTTTCTTGATCATCGAAACATTCATCATGTGGGCAACTCTAAAAATTTAATGCTTGGGTAGCATTATTTCCTAAACAAGCTTCTTTGGAAGTATTGGTATGAAAATTGACCTCTAAACAGTTGGAGCTTTGGTTGGCAGTTGATGATGATTTTGAGGACCATCCATCAATGGAGCTAGTAGGTGATTCATAAGAAGAATGGTTTGACGTGGACAATGAAGGGGTGGACAAACCAGGATTTTCCAACACAATTTTGTCTCCTAGTGAGCACCTGAGAGGAGTCTTGGAGGTTAAACTAGAGGCAGCAAGTCTACTTTTCCTAGAAACTGCTTTCATTCTCAAGTTTGAAGAAGATTTCAATGACGAAACACTACTAGATGGAGAACAAGAACCTGATGAATCATTACTGGTGGTGATAGAAACTAAAGAAGATGATTCAAAGGATGTTGTAGAGCTAGTGGAACATGAGTTCTCTAATCCAGATTTTTTGGATACTATCAGACCTTTTCCTGTAACAGTCCATGCATTTTGATGTAAATTCCATTAGAAATGGAAGAAAGGAACTTTTAAATTATATGATGGTTCTTACCAGATCCAAGGGTTGTAACTTTGTTTCCCATTTTGACATGGTCCGCATCTAAGATCTTTTTTCTTTGTCCTGCTGACACCATGCTCATCCTGCCTAATATCTTGGGTGACTTATGAGAAAACGAATTAGATTCACCATTCTTTTCAGCATCCTATATTGATCAAATTAATTTGAGTCATTTAATTCATATCCTAGAGTTACAGTTTCATTTCCTTACACAATCTTGTGTCTGCATATCCAACATGTTAGACTACCAAATGCTAGACAAACTTGTAACTTGTAAGTAATAAATAATAATGTAGCCTTTCAATTTGAGCAATCGAGATGATGAACACTTATGCATACTAAATACTAAAAGGAACCATATTATCTCATTGTCTTCGATTTATACATGCCTGGACAAACTTGTAACTTGTAAGTTATAAATAATAATGCAACCTTTCAATTTCAGCAATCGAGATGATGAACACTTACGCATACTAAATACTAAAAGGAACTATATAATCTCATTTTCTTCGATTTATATATGCCTGGACGATTTGTGGATGGATAACCTCCTATGTAACGAGTTGAATCAAATTAAATTTATACTTTAATCTCAGTTGGGGATTTCTTTTAAACTATTAAAGTCCATTCATTTTGGACCCAATTAATTGAATCGTGACCCCGTTAGTAACCATGTAATATTTTTGTGATTTTATTATTATTATTTGATTACCATAAGAGAGTTATGAATATTTATGGTGTGTACCATTAAACAAAATATATTTTTTGGTGAGAAAATATTATATTTACTTTTGTCATTAAATATGTTGAAATGTATTTTTAATTGATATATATAGGTGTGTATATATATATGGTTAAATATTTTTTTAGTTAAAAACAAAACAACAAAAAAGAAAATATCTATAAATAGTAACTTAATAGATTTTTTTCTTCATACTTTTGGGAGTTCTTGCCGAGAGGAAAGAAAAAAGGGGTTCCAAGTTGGTTTTTCGTGGGTTTGATCTAGTGTAAGTCATTTTTGACTCCTAATGCTTTGGATCAAAACATAGAGGGCCGAAAAAGGCATCGTTTGGCTCCGAACATATTTAATTTTTGTTGCCAAAAAAATTTGAAAGCTTCTTGGCTTGAGGTAGGGATTTTTCCTACACTTTTTTATGCACTTTTGCTTGATTATATAGAGGTTAGAGTTGTATATAATTTAATTAGAATTTTTGAAAAAATTGTGATTTATTTGCTCAAAAGAGAAATTTTGAGAAAAATGAAAAGTTGATGCCCAAATTGTGAAAGTGTAAACTTGGAATATGTTTGTAAGGTATAGATTGCATTTATCAAAATTTTTGGAATTTAATTGTTTAAATATCTGTTTAGGAATATCTGTTTTGGGCTATCGGTGGAGGATAACCATAATTGTTGTAGAAAAACATGAGACTTAGGTAAAATGAACCACATTCCTCATTTGTTGTATTGGACATTGCATTACATTCATTTCATTGGAAATGTATTTGTTTTTGAGAAATGTTTAGATATATATCTGTTTGCAAAAAAATGAATACTTGGTGAATCTGGGTAGGGGGTGTAGAACCGCGAGGTTAGGTGTCGAGTCTTCCAGTTTACCGGTAAAAATGACAGTGGTAGTGCATTAGGGCCTACTTGCAGACACTCACCTAAAGATTCACAAAGCTTGTATTCATGTAACAGATATGGTTGGTTTTATATCTGTTGTTGCATCTCAGCACTGCATGCTTTATAAAAAGAGAGATAAACTGTTTTATCATGAGCATGGCATGAGCATACTCCTCTTTAGTCTTGTCATGGTCCATATGTTGTGTAGTATATCTCTACTTGGCTGTGGCTCACCCTATAAGGGAAACCATTTCAGGTACAGGTGCTATACCTCCGCCAAGGCACTGACTTGGGAGGACTCGGAGCTGAGGCTTCATTTTGTTTTATGGTTATTTATTGAATGTAAGCCCAAGGCTGTATTTGTATTGAGTTGAAACTCCATTTTGTGTAACCTAGAAGTTCTTGGATAAATTTATAAGCCTATAGGGTACTTATTATATGTTTGGCTTCCATTTCATACTTGTAAAATGCATGCTTCGGATTGGAACTGGGGCATTAAGATGTGAACAATATGTATTTGGCATTTGGGATTAAATGGAAATGGATGTATGGAATAGTTAGCTATATATATGTGTTTGTCTATCAGGTCGTTTTGCTGTATAAATAGATATACCCTACCCAATTTGTCGGGGCGTTACATCCTAAATGCAAGATATTATGCTTACTAAGCCTAAGAGAAAGAAAAAAATTTAGAACACGTGAGGTTTCAATATTTCTTGCTGTAACAATAGCGGAAGGCCTGATTACCCATTAAATCTCTTTGGGATACCTTAAATGCAATCACATTGCAATTCTCATACAAAATGAACAGGCAAAAATTTCTTCTTCCATTCACAATAAAATTTATTATGAATTTGCAATATACTTATAGTGGGTTTCCCGTTTGTGAGCTTCTCCAACTCCTAATTTGCAAATTGACTTGCAAATATTGGACATTATACTGGATTTCTCAATGGATGCTCTTATTTCTTCAAACAGATCAACCTCGGTGCTTTGGTTACTGTCCAAAGAGAAGTCATCACTACCTAATGTAGATTCTGAGTCTGCATATGTCCACCTACACAGATCTTCTTGAATTACGGGTAATAGGTGAGCTTCAGCCTTCTCAAATCCTTTATTTATAATTAACAACTCTTCTGGATCTAGAACTCCTGATCACGCATGAAGCATTAATGACTTCAAATTTTAACTTGCTCTAATCATATGAAATGAGTTAACATTGGCAGAAGGCACCAAATATTTCAAATTTCTTGTAAAAGCATACTTGCACTAATGAAAAAAGACCTATCCCAAGCTAAACTTTTGCGCAAGTTGCTTGCTCTTCCCAACTCAGTGGATTCATAAAATAAGAGCTTTTACTCCCTTTGCTCGAGTATTTCTGCTACATTTTCAAGTTCTCGAGAATCTGTGGTCCCAAACAGCTTGAAACCTTCTTGCTCATCTATTTTCTCCAACACTACTGTGAAAATGAATTCAAGAATAAAATGTTTCAGGCGAAAATTGAAAATGGAAGAATGTATCTGTTCAAGTAACTGCAGAATTGTTCCTAATGTTGATGCAGAAACTAAGATCTGTTGGTGGTTTTTCATGTAGCCTAAGCGAATTAGAGTCCTTTAGATATTGATGTGTTAGTTATTAGGAATTAGGAGAGTCAAAGATGATGCAAAACTATGAAATATCTCACAAATAAAACGATATCAGAAATTCAGACCTACCATAAAGGAACTACTGTAAAAGATTAAGGTTCTTAAAATTTTGCTTTCATCCCCAAAAGTAACTGAAGAATTAGAAACACAAGTCTATTCTAATGGATTGATTATTAGTCTTAACACTGTGATAAACAATAAGACATGAAAATTAGAATTAGAATATAAACATGCCTATATGGAGCAGAGAAATATCATTCACGTACTATATAACCTACAATTAGATTATTAAAGAGTATTTCTTCCAATATACTTATGATATCTCACATCTATATCTATATATAAGGAAAAAAGGGGTTTCTAACTCACAAGCCTTGTGAGAGCTCCAATATTCCAATCTTAATGTTCTAAGTTTTTGAATTTTTTTTAAAAAAAAAAAAAAAAAAAAAAAAAAAAAAAAAAAAACATAAAATTTTTTTTTTTTTTTTTAACATTCCTGTGCAAATCAATGAATTCAAAATCATAGTGTTATTTCGTCTTTCTACACCTTTTTCTACATCAACACACCACTTCGATCATGTTTGTAAACATAAACTAGATTAGATATAATGAGCATTTTAACCATTAATTCTAAGATTATTATGCATTTTAGATTATATAACATATCCCGTGTTTAAATTGGCTTAAAATTTTGAGACAAGATTGATAAAATTTATCAATTTCACAATTTAACTAATTAATTCAAATTTCTTGCTAGTTTCCATGTTATTTCACACACTTATCTTGAGAAATAGTTTCCCATATAAGGGATGCTTGTACTATATTCAAATGAACTATTAATTTGAACTCCAACTTTTTTTTACCAAATATGAAATTATACATTTTGTAAAATAACTAGTTCAATATTAACGTCACGTCCACTTAAACAAACATGACCATAATGGGCACAGTTGCTAGTTTTAAGATAGATAAGGATGCAAAATTTTCTTTATTAGTTTTAATGAAAAATGTTTTGAAGCTCTAATTTTTTAGCTCAAAAGATAGCTCTAATGAGTTGACAATAGATTCCACCCACAATTATGTAATGTTTTGATTTTAATTTATTTTTATTTTTATTTATTTATTTTTTTTATTGTCATATCATTAGTGCTCCTCTGAATGTATAGTTTCAATACTGTAGGCATTAGATTAGGATGAACGCCAATCGGATAGCATTTGTTTATTCTCCTAGACTAGGATGAACGCCAATCAGATAGCATTTGTTTATTCTCCTAGACAACTTTATATGTCATTCAAATATTGGTCCTTTTTTAAGACAGCACTGATATATTGGCCCACCTTTTTAGAAATACCCACATTCCACACGCAGCGAGTTATTTGGATCAATTTGACTGGTATACTTTTGCCATGTAAAGGGCAAATGGTTTCAACTTTATTTTAAAATTATTTTGTTTTGTCCATATATTGACAATTCCTCTAGAAGAAATTAATTAATTAGTAGCGCTTGTCAAGGTAACATGCTAACATATATATAATTCTGAAAAAGTAGGATATGGATTATGTTAAAGGATACGACCTTATATAAAAATATACATAAATTAAAAAGTAATTTTGTCATAAATCTTTTAGGATAGACTATTTTTCTTTATTTATCTATAATTAGGAAACACTCTAATTTGGCGAAGCCAAGTCAAACTTTCGATTTCTAGAAAAAGTTCAATAAAAATTGATTAATTTATTCAGATGGTGATAATTAATGAAATCATTTGAGAGTCGCATAGTTAATTTATATACACAGTTACATAACCACCATGAAGTATGTAAGCTCTCTACTTCCAGTCTCACGTTCCGCATATAACTCCACTACCATCAAGAGTTGCAATGCTTCCCTACGATGTATGCACGCACATCAAGTATGTGTTGACTTTCTAGTCTACCAAATAGTCTTAATTTCAAGCTACTAGAAGTCACAGCATGCAAAAAATTTCAAAGTGTTATATTGGCAGAGATTAAGTGACTAGTTGCAATCTATAAAGCATGGAATGAGATACAAGATAAAGGTATGACACAATATGGATACATCGATACAAATTCTGGAAAAGTATGATATGGATTATGTTAAAGATACGACAATATATAAACATATATAAATTTAAAAAGTAATTTTGTGAAGACTGTTTTTCAAACTACTAGAAGTCATAGCACGCACAAAGTGTGCATAAATCATTGAAATACAATAAACAATTCCAAATATAAACTTTATGGCATAAATGAAATGTTACCAGAAATGATGCTTTAAATTACTTCAAAACATCAGCAACCCAGTAAATTTTTTTTAAAAAAATGGACAAAAAGAAAAATAAAAAATCAATCAACAAAATATTCAAAGTCTCTGTTTAATTTTATGTTTAGAATATCATCAATTTTTTTTTTTCATGGGATATAATACCATCATCAAATTGAAGTTATTTAATCTCTTTGTAACACATTTGACATAGGAAATTAATAACAACGAATGAAATGAAAATTGTAGGCAGATAGATCACTATATCTAGCTAAGCATATAGCGACAATGACTATGAAAAGCTTCATACACAACATCACACAAAAAAAGTCAAAATAAATTTTATATATATACATACAATTTATGGTAGATATATATGTACGTAAAAATGAAGAAAAGTCTTTTGAGTGATGTCATTTAAACCGAGGTGGTGGTGATAGTATAAAATTACTGAGCAAATCCAAGGAGATAATTGAATGTTCTTATTCTCTATACTATTGGTTTGGAGGAATTGGAAAGTCTATTCCTCTTTGATAGAGCAAATATATCTACATAATACACACAGAGACGATGTACTTTGCAACTCTATTTTTTCCACTTTAACAAGAAATTGAATGACAATCATTATTTAATCAAAGACCCAACCTACCTTGAGGCATTTGAGCAAAAATGTTATACTTCAAGTTGCAACACTAGTAGAAGCAGGAAAACACTTGATCTATAATAGCACTTGCACCACAGACATCCTCCAATTCATATAGGAAACCATTTGATTTGAAAGAGAAAGTTGGCAAGTCAAAAGCAGTTTCAGGAGAAGTTGTCAGGATGTGAATTTGTGGTAAGTTGATTTTAATGTTTCTAAGTGGAAAGGAGTTTGTGAGAATTTTGATTATTGCCCATAACTTGATAGAAGGAAAATAATACAGAACTTCAATACATGATCGACACCAAAATGAGCCCCTTTATATATTAATATTGATAATATATTCATATAAGATATATTGAGGGTTTATTATGTCCACTCGAACTTGGACCAAATTTGACATGCTTTATTCTAAATGTTTCCCAATTCTTCTTACCTAGAAACTACTCTTGTATTTATCCTAACAATTACTCTAATGCTATGCAAGAAATACTCAACTTTCAAAATAAGTTAAACACATGATCTAGATGATGTAGAACGTGATATGCGGATTTATTTATTTGCATTTTTTTTAATTTATGTTTATTTATTTGTTTTATTAATAATTTAATTAAAACCTTAGTATATTTAGTTACTTATTTTATTACAAATTAGGCTTCCAAAAAATGTCATGATTTACTTTGTTATTTTTAATTAGTGTTTCCTACGTTGCCTGTATATATGGCTCTATGTAATAGTTTTAGGTTAGCTTTGAGATAATAATAATTGCTAGTTAAAGGTTGTGGCCATTTCCATGAGATTAAGGTTTTGACCATTGTATTCTTCTTCTCTCTTCTAGTTTTGCTCAAAACTTTTTGATCTTCTCTTTTAGATCAATTCTCCACACATTTTGATTTTAGGATCAATTGAATAGCCGATTTAGTACTTGTTTGAAATAAAATAAAATAAATTTCAAATTATAGATACATTTAAGAGGTATCAAATAGGTTTATGCTAGTATCTGTGAAGTATTGATATTCGATACAAATACAACTCTCATCTAGAAGTATCAGTGTTTCATAGGTTGGAATGAACGTCAAATCTAGGGGAGAGGGACTCCGAATTAAATTGGGGGAAGAAGTTCGGGTGAATGCTGGAATCTTTCCCAACCCTACAATGTTAGGTTTTGAAGAATATATATATATATATATATATACAAGTAGATACTAATATACTATCTAATCAAAGTTGGATTCTTTGATTTTGTTATTAATACCCACAAGCAACTTAACCCTTCAAGTACAATTTAAAGTCTTTCCCTTATATCACACAGTTACTTAAAGGTAATGACAAAAATCCAATAGAGATTTTTCAAAAAATAAATAATCCAATTGAGATCAAGAAAAGATGTTCCTTTCATACAAGAACATGTCACAATTCACAAAATCAAGCTTCATCAAGATTTTCATAGTTAACAAACATCAAAATAAATCCTCAAACCCCAAGCTTCGTTTAGTTTTGGAATGAATTGGAAATTTGAAACCTGTATAACAATTGTATATAACTGAGATAAACAAACACAAACATAGATATGGACATAACTACATATAAGAAGGGAGATTAAAGAGAACTTGAAAGTCGAAAGTTTTGGAAGCTATCGCGCAAATAAGAAGCAATAAGAAAATCATCTTCTGAAGAAATATCGATCAGTTGAAGCTTTTCCATTTCAAGATTGTTCTCCCTCATTGCAACAACTCCAATAGCGTATCGAAATTCCACTAAATACCTATATGTGTATGCGAGTATATATATGCATTTAGAGAGAGAGAGAGAGAGAGATTGCAGAGAGAGAATTTTGAATTTCAAGAGAATAAAAGTTGATTAATGAGTTTAATTAAGAAATGAGTTACAAAAATTTTGGAAACGACTGATTTGATAAGAAAAATAGATACTGGCAGACCATTTCCAATCATTTATTAAATTTTTTATTTGATTTTAAATTTGAATGAAAATTTGTTTTTGATATGGGTTATTCTAATTTTTTATTAAATTTTTATCAAAAGTTTTTAAAAAAAATGATTTTTTCATCTTAAATTTTATTAGTCTCTCCGTCACAAAATATTAGTTCTTTATTTTATTTTTTATTGTCCTAAAATATAAGTTATTTTAAAAAATTAAGGACTAAAATAATATAATTTTTTTAAAATATAAGTTATTTTCAAAATATTAGTTCTTTATTTTATTTCAAAAATTAACTGTACTGCTCCCAATAAAATGGAAGAGAATTGTCTGGACTAAAGTATAAACTACATCCTCTCATTGAGTAACAATATTACTAATGGGGTCTGTTTCAGTTTTGGTGGCATTTAAAACTTCATGTTGTTGAGTGGAAATGAAAACATTATCCCACCATCCCTTAAGGATGCCTGAAAATCCATTAACAATGAATCTAACTATCTGATGGTCAGAATTATTATTTTGTTTACAAACAGCGGCATACATAATAATCTGTTGTATACATTCAAATATCTGATATTCAAAATAACCATCTATATTCCATTCATAAATGGTTTTTCCATGATAAGAGTTCTGGCCATGAAAGAAATCTTCTTCATAAAGAATATCTTGTGTTCTAGGTCTATGATAATAATACCTACTGGAGCCTCGTGAGGCTGTCTTGCTGGTTTGTTTTAGAAAATTGATTTTGTTAACAGATTGCTTATCTTACATATAATGAAAATTATTCTGGATTTCATAAATTAATAGAGGTGTAATTCTGTTGTCATCATCCTGCTGGATTTCTGGAGTTTGTTGAGTAGACAACATGTTAATAGACTTATTGCCTGGTGCCGATTTTCCTAAATTTAATTCATTCATTTTCTTCAAAAGGGTATCCATAAATTCATTATCCTTTTGAATAGAGCGTAGCTTAAAATTAGTTACTTTTAAAGGTGGTTTAATATTTAGTGGTTGAAAAGTAGAGACTGGTGGCGGGACTAGTTGACGATTTTTAAAAGTGTCAATGGTTTCCTCGATGCGAGTCAATTGTTTTCCTACTGTTTGAAAACATAAATTAGTATAATTATTCTATTTAATGAGTGGTACAATATCTTTTATCTGTAGTGACTCTTTTTGAGCCATTCTGGAAGGAGTTTCCACATATGCAGTGATGACCAAAGGCTGTTGTGAAACATCACTAGGTGTTAACTCTAAAAACTGCAGTGGTGGATGGACAGATACTATGGCTTGATCACTTACTGTTGTCCATGTTCTTTGGATGTTCTCCAGGACATTAATCTGTTGATTTGGTAATACGTCCATGACTGTACTAAATTCATAATACCATTTAGAAAAAGGTCTAAGAATTTGATACTTCTCTAAATGAAAATAATACTGATTTATTAACTATTGAAGTTGATACGTAGAATGGTTATTAAAATACCATATTCTAAATTCCTGATATTTTGTCTTGCATAAAATCTTGGTTAAGTTGGTTTCTAATTTCACTTCCTGCTGTAAAATCCATTAAATTTCAAAATTCATATCACTAGCAATTAGGCTCTCAGGCCTTCCGATTCCATATACCCCATGAGGAATTTGGTTGGCGAATATGTGAATACCCTGGATTAGAGTTTCAGGAAGAAGGTCAGGAGAGGACTGACTAGGAGGCCTAGAAGGAATTCCTTGATTTACAGATTCTATGGGTTCAGACATAGAATGTCTAAAGGATTCAGGTAAATCGACTCGATAAGGCATATTAGAGGAGTGATGACTCATACTGGACAAGATTCGACTAAGAGGTCGTTGAAATTTAAGATAAAAATTACCTCATTGTGTCTGAATAACATCATATAAGGTTGGTCTAATGATTGGTCTGACTGGTACAACATTATTAATTTGCCATCTTTTTGGAAAAGTAATATTGTTCCAAGGAATCATTTTAGGAATAGCTACCTGGCTGCTGAAAAGATTTGTATCAATAAGGACAGTTTGACCTAACTCACTGTGTTTTTTTATATGAGGATTTAAAGTACTTAAAACCTTAAGATGAATTCTGAAAATGGCTAATAAAGTTAGTGATCCTGGTAAATACTAGTAACTATTAGTTAAAATTCTAAGTTCAAGAACTTTAGACAGGTTAGGGTCTATGAGTGCTATACTCAAATTTGGATAAATATTGAAATATACTGGTCCATGAGATAAACTGGTTTTAATGGCTCCCATCAAAGAAGCTTTCCAATCAAGACATCAGCCATCTCTAAGTGTACAAGTAAGATTGGTATTTTATCATAACAGAGTCAAGGGTTTAAAAGCTATCTGGACAAGTCTTATATGGACGTATTTGTACTTTTTCAAAAAAGGTACTAAATCTTGTATTTGTAATAATGGGATTACTTTATCTTCATTTTGTAAAGGAACTTCATGTTCGAAAGTTTTAATGATCTTTCTACTGGTAAAATCAGAGGTTCCAATTTTGTAAATAGTTTCTGGTTTTACTTTGGGGATTGTCCATTTATCAAGGGCTTCCCTCACATCCTGATAGGCTACTAGTTCTGTTGCTTCTAATGTAGAAGCTACTGTATTGGCTACTATTGTAATGGTTGCTTCTTTTGCCATTGGTTGTAGGTGACCATATATGTATAATTTAATTATCATATATATAGCGATCTCGGTTGTCCCTTTACTATTCTGTTGTATTCCAGACTCGATTCCGTGGAGTTGGTAGTTGTATCTATCTTGTTGCTATCCTTTAAATCCATTGTTTGAGTTTTGGGATGTTTATGGGCTTGTGTTGAACAGGTGGGTTGAGTCTTGGTCTATATCCTTGTTGCCCAGGTTTTTGGTGTTACGCTCGAGTGGGTCATTCTGCGCTCGAGCGGAGTTTGGTTTCTAGTTTAGCGCTCGAGCGGGTGTTCTGGCGCTCGAGCGGAGATTGCACACTCCCAGTATTTCGGGTTCCTGCAAAACTTCTGCAGATGGGATTTCTGCGCTCGAGCGGGTTTGTTTACGCTCGAGCGGGTTTGTCGGTGCTCAAGCGGGTAGTGTTTTCTGGGCGTAAGTTCTGGGAGGTGGAAATCTACGCTCGAGCGGACTGGTTTTCGCGCTCGAGCGGAAGTGCTTTATTCTTGTGTCTTGGCGCTCGAGCGGGCCTTATTGCGCTCGAGCGTGTCCAGAGTTTTGTTCTTGGCGCTCGAGCATCGTGTTCTCCGCTCGAGCGGGTCATACGTATATGAGTTATCCGCTGGGTGATTTCAAATCACTTTTTACTTTTCTTTCTCTCTCCTACTTTTTCTAAAAACCATTTT
>NW_021024795.1:97011-133590 GCF_004153795.1 Camellia sinensis | reverse complement strand
TTCCTTGAAAAGTCCAACATATATGATTATTATCCCTCATAATAACACTTTAATGCATTAAGAACAAATATAAAAAAAAGAAAAACTTTGAAATCAAACACATATGAATTCCTTGAAAAGTTTCAACACATATGATTATTATCCCTCATAATAACACTTTAATGCATTAAGAACAAATATAAAAAAAAGAAAAACTTTGAAATCAAACACATATGAATTCCTTGAAAAATTTCAACACATATGATTATTATCCCTCATAATAACACTTTAATGCATTAAGAACAAGCATAAAAAAAAATTTTGAAAAGTTTAACACATATGATTATTATCAAAATATTAAACTTTAATATAATATAATAAAAAAATACATTTAATTTCTTGAAAAGTCCAACACATATAATTATTATCAAAATATTAAACTTTAATATAATATAAAAAGGGAAAAAAACAAGACATTTAAAAAAAAGAAAAAAAAAGACATTTAAAAATCGTAATTCACATATATAGATAATTGTAAACACAATCCGTGCATAGCACAGGTGATAATAAAAAATAATAAATAAATAAATAAAAGTAGTGGTTGGGTGCTGGTGGAGTGGTAGCGATAGTGATGAGGTCGGGAAAAGGAGAAGGAGGCGATAGTGATGGTAGTAGTGGTGGGGGTAGTAGAGGAGCTAGAGGTGGAGATGTGGCAGTGAGGAGATAGAGTGATGATTCTGGAAATGATAATGTGATAACATTAGTTTAAGTAAATCTTTTGTGTTGTTATTTTCTATATTTATTTAAAAGTGTTGTTATTTTCTATATTTATTTAAAAGTGTTGTTATTTTCTATATTTATTTAAAAGTGTTGTTATTTTCTATATTTATTTAAAAGTGTTGTTATTTTCTATATTTATTTAAAAGTGTTGTTATTTTCTATATTTATTTAAAAGTGTTGTTATTTTCTATATTTATTTAAAAGTGTTGTTATTTTCTATATTTATTTAAATCTTTTCATAATCAAAATAAGGATGAGTGCATGAATACATTTATTGAATACTCGTGTATTGTGCTTTGTATGTATACATACATCTATTTATTGATTTGGTCAAAATCCCCTGATCAACATTTATTAACTTTTTTCAATCCACATGTCTTTCTACATGCCTGCATTTATTGATTTGGTCATAATCTCCTGATCAGCATTTAAAATCCCCTCATACAAATAATTATAGATACAATCCGTGAATAGCGATCCCGGTTGTCCCTTTACTGTTCTGTTGTATCCCGAACTCGATTCCGTGGAATTGGTAGTTATATCTATCTTGTTGCTATCCTTTAAATCCGTTGTTTGAGTTTTGGGATGTTTATGGGCTTGTGTCGAACAGGTGGGTTAAGCCTTGGTCTATATCCTTGTTGCCCAGGTTTTTGGTGTCACGCTCGAGCGGGTCATTCTGCGCTCGAGCGGAGTTTGGTTTCTAGTCTAGCGCTCGAGCGGGTGTTCTGGCGCTTGAGCGGAGATTGCACACTCCCAGTATTTCATGTCCCTGCAAAACTTCTGCAGAGGAGTTTTCTACGCTCGAGCGGGTTTTTCTGCGCTCGAGCGGGATTGTTGGCGCTCGAGCGGGTAGTACTGTCTTGGTGAGGGTTCTGGGGGAGGGAGATTTGCGCTCGAGCGGACTGGTTTTCTCGCTCGAGCAGATGTACTTTAGTCCTGTGTCTTGGCGCTCAAGCGGGCCTTATTGCGCTCGAGCGTGTCCAGATTTTTTGTTCTTGGCGCTCGAGCGTTGTGTTCTCCGCTCGAGCGGGTCATGCGTATATGAGTTATCCGCTGGGTGATTTTAAATCACTTTTTGCTTTTCTTTCTCTCTCCTACTTTTTCTAAAAACCATTTTTGAGAGCCTCTCTCTCTAGAAACTCCCTTCTCTCTAGGGTTTGATCTAGTTGGAGTGTCCTCCTTCTCTTCAACCTTTGTAAAAGTTGTGTGGATCGTCGAGGGCGTCATTTTGATCCGAGAATCTTGGTCTTTGGAGCACTTTGGTTTTGGTTCCTTCTCCATCCAAGCTCTAACTTCGAGGTAGGGATAACCTACTCCTCACTATGGGCTTTATCTTTAAATTTTAGTATTTTGAGATGTTAGGGTTGGTTTGGTAATCTTGTGAAAAGTTTGGGGCCTTTGTGTAATTTTACAAAAGTTGGGGGTTTTAATTATATAAAACCAAAATGCATGTTTGGCATGGAAAAGTGAAATTAATGTTGAAACATTAATGAAAATGGAACCTAAGGGTTGAAATGTTAATTATGGAAGATGCCCTAATTACATTGGTTAATTAATCTGCATAATTAATTATGCGAAATGAGGAATTGATTTGGAAAGGTATGGGATTAAAGGGTGTAGTTGGATTACTTATCGCTCACCTAATTGAAATGTTGATTTTATATCCATTGTAGCATTTATTTTCTGTATAGAAATAACTGCTTTGGGCTATCGGTGGAGGATAGTCTTGATTGTTGTAGACAATGTATGATGATTAGGCAAACTGGAACTAATCACCGGAATGTGTCATTGAGTATGACGGTTGAAAGAATACATTAAATTTATGTGTTGTGTGATGATGTGTATAATTATTGTTTATATGCATTGTGTTGTGTTGGAGGAGATAGGGGATGTACTCCACGGTTTAGGGGAAGATAGGGGATGGACCTCTAAACCGGATGTTGTTGGGAGGAGATAGAGGATGGACTCCATAGATAGAGCTCATATGCTGATCTATTAATGTGTTGACAGAGCTCATGCTTGTCATTGGAAGTGTGATAGTGCTCATATGCATATCTGTGGAAGTGATGATATAGCTTGTATGCTTATCTGTTGGTGTGTGATATAGCTAGTATGCTTATCTATTGTGAAATGGTAAAGTGCTTAATATGAGTCACTGTCTCATATGAGTTGTTTGGCCAGGTTCTGAGCCATGGTTATAAATTGAGAATTTGAAAGGAATTGGAAAATGAATGGTAATATGGACTTATATGTCATGAGAATGTAAAGTGTGATAAGGGAAAGTATCAGTGTTGGCCATCTATCAACTGCTAATCTTTTAGTCATTGTTCATATTTGGTTTAGTATATTTCTATTGGGCTGTGGCTCACCCTATATGGGAATATCATTTTCAGGTATAGGTAGCATGCCACCTCCAAGGACGTAGCTTGGGAGGCTAGAGGCAGGCGGGCTTTTGTTGTTTTATTTCTTTGATGTATTACATGTATATTCAAGCCAAGGGCTTAAAGTGTAAATGAGTTAGTACTCTTTTGTTGTAACCAAGTGTTAACTTGAAAAGCTGTTAGCCTTTAGGGCATTTGCTTTTGTTGTTAACATGTAATACTTTTGATAATGAAACTCTGATGAATAGAAGAAAGTGGAGCTTTTATGTATCAATGCATGTCTCTGTTGATGGGTATAGTGTTATTATTTTGAGGGCGTTACAATATATATGTATTATGTCGAAGTATAAACTTGGCTTTGATACCAACTAAGTGCTCGAAAAAGGGATTAGGCTAAGCACGCCTGTCAACGGTTTATAAGGTGAAAATGTCCTGTACACAATCCCTGCTAATGGACATATACGCGACTTGGGTGACGTCCCACTTCTCCTAACTCCATTCTACCCTTATGTGGCACAAACCCAGGAATATAAATACACATAATACAAGTATATAATAAAAAAATTACAACATATATGGTCTCATGATTTACTGTTGAGGTGGAGGCCTAACAGCGGCCGTCCACACACAGATATGTTTCTGTATTTGCTGTTGGATTCTATTTATTTGTTGTTCACAGAATCCTACCTCTTGTGTAGCCCACGGCTGGAGATACGGATCTTGAAGAAATATTAGATAATTATTACGACTTGTAATATAAAATTATAAAATATTTAATAAATCTACGAGGATATCAACAGTGGGCATGCATAAAAATAAAGAAATACTTACAATCATAATCTTCAAAGCAGCTTAATTCTCCAATACTTAATTTATATATTGGAGAAATGCTTACAAGATGAGAGGGAGAGAGATATTATTCTTTAACACATACTATCTAAAACTCTTCCTAAAAACTCTGCCTCAACAAGGGTGAGGTCCTTCCCTTTTTATAATACAAGAAACGAAAAAGATAAGATAGGAGGGGGACATGTGGCATGTCCTTGTGGAGTGGAGTCGATCGTCCTTATTCTCATGACTCAGCATCCTATCATCTTTGCCTAGTTGTGGACAGTTGTCTGAATAGCTGTGTAGTAGACCTGGATAGCAGACAGAGCATTTGCTTTTGTCAAAAGCTGTTGTACTAGTTTTGTCGATTTATGCCGATGATTTTTTGGTGGGGGACAAAACCCATTATGCTTTGTCTTTACCTTTTTTTATCTTTTTCTTTGTCGATTTTGTCGGCAATCATACTGGTGAGTGAATCCCAAAGATCGCCAAAGTTGGGTTCATCTTCTTCTGGTGCTTATGATTCGCCGGCTAATACAACAAATTCATTTTCATCCTGGTTAGGATCTTCATGGTCTTGACTACTGGTAACAGATTTCATGGAGGTATCATCCCCGGAGATAGTTTGGAGATACTATTCCTTCATAAAATCCATACTTCTAACTTTTAATTCTATTTCTGACAAATTCGGATATTTTTGTCTTAATTCTATTTGGGTTTGTAAAAACAGATTTTGAGTAACTGGTTGACTAGGAATGGTTTTTAGAACAGCATCCCAACAGGCTTGAGAATGTGCCTTGATTTTCTGGATAGTTTCTGGTAGAGTAGGGTTCATACCTTTATCCCACCATCTCACAAAGAAAACACTTTTGAGACGTGGGATCTTATTCTGATAATCACATTGAAAGTCCCATTTCCAAATCCATGGAATGCCAAAACGGATTATGAAATGGACTAAGGATTTTGTGATAGAGATATCCTTATTTACTGTTAAATGGGAATATGCAACATGCCATTCATTATAGGCTTCCCTAATTGCTACTGGTAAAACTTCTAACTGTAACCCAAATTTATCCCACCAAACGAGGAACTAAGAGGGTATATCGTTTTTAAGAACAACGGGGCAAATACGGATAAACCAAGAATGGTTGTTAATGGGATTCTGATAGTAAAAAGTCTGAGTAAACGCATTGATATAGTCCCAATAACTATACAGGGTTTCTCTGTTGTGGTCGAGTTGACAAGTTGTATGCGGATGGATGCCCCGTGTGGTAATGGGCATAATGTTTCGGATAGTTATTTTGCTATACTGAATAGGGCTAGCTATTTTGGAAGGATCATGCAAAGTGTGCTTGATCTCAGCAGCAACAGTCTCAATGAGTATCTGTTCATAAACATATCAATACTGGTCAAAATGAGAAGGAAATTGTTGAGTTGTAAGATACCTACGCTTAATTTCCCATGGATCGGACATCCACTGTTCATCTGCTGATTCAATATAGAGGATTGTTTCCTCAATAATACTGTTTGCAGTATATTAATCTTCAAGTTTAAAGAGAATATCCTTAACTGTTTGGCTGGATTAACCTTTACTATTAGAGGCTTTGAGCCTTGGAAATTCGGTTTGGTAGGGATTGGATCCCCGACCATGGCCACTGCGGCCCCGGCCTTTACTGGTCATGAGTTTGCTAGGTCCTGCAAGTATTCACGGGTCAGAAAGTCAGGTAAAGAATTCTGGGCACCTTTGATATATTCAAAGTCAATGACTAATAAAATACTTTGCCAAGTGGCGAATATCTGTTTCGATGCAAGATTTAAAACATTTTTTTTGAAAATCTCTTTGGTTACAGAACAATCGACTCGAATAAGAAAATGTTGGTTGAGTAAATCATCCTGAAATTTTAAAACACATTTAACAATGGCAAGACATTACTGTTTAATAGTTGGATAATTTAAAGTAGGTCCTTTCCAACTACTAGATATAAAACGTAAAAGTTCTTCTTTTGGGGTAGTAGGATTAAATTGTTTCAAAATCCCACCATAGCCCTGACTAGAGGCATTAGTTTCAACAATATTCTTCCGCATCGGATTGGGAAGATGAAGGCAAGGAAGTTGCTTAACTTTAGCCTTAATTTTCTATACTGCTTGGGTATGTTCCACAGTCCACGGAGAATTATTTTTCTGTAATCTGGTATAAAGGATAGATGCATCCTGGGATAACTAATTATAATAGTCTCGAATATAATTTAGACTACCAAGAAATCTCTGTAATTGAGTTTTATCTTTGATTTCATCAGGAAATTTAGATGCAAACTCGATACTGTAGTTAATGGATATAATACTCCCATTATGAATGTTATGGCCCAAAATTCGTATTATTGTCTGAAAAAGTTTCATTTTGGGGGCAGAAATAACTAAACCATTTCTGATAATAACATGCTTAAAGATATTAAGATGTTTAACACGCTAATCAATAGAAGATGAAAAAATAAGAACATCATCTATATAACAGATAGCAAATTTTGTATAAGGAGTAAAAATGTTGTTCATGATATGCTGAAATTCTGAAGCAGCATTTTTCAAACCAAAAGGCATAACATTCCATTCAAAATGCCCAAAAAGTACTGTAAAAGCAGTTTTATAACGATCCTGGTCTGCAATTTGTACTTGCTAATATCCGAATTTAAGATCAAATTTAGAAAAAATCACAGCATCCTGTAAACGATCTAAAAGATCTTTTTTTTATTTAGAATTGGATATCTGATCCACTTCAAAACTTCATGAAGAGGTTTATAATTAATTACCAATCTTGACACACCTCTTTCTATTTTCGCATTTTTATTAACATAAAATACTGTGCAACTCCAAGGTGAGTGACTAGTTCTGATTAATTTTTTTTAAAGGTGAGAATGAATTTCTGCTTTACAAAGTTCAAGATAGTCTTTTTTCATTTGACTAGGTCTAGCTTTGATAGGGATGAATTTTTCATCAAAATCGGGTTCATAGGGAAGAGAAACAATGTGTTTTTTTCTTTCCCAAAAAGCATTTGGAAGATCATTACAAATTTCTGTTTGAAATTCTTTTTCAATAAGCTTGAATTTATTCTGTAACGAGAGTTGTTGTAACCATTGTTCAGTAGTAGGAAAATGAATTTCTGTTTGAAGAAAATTAATTTGTTTTTCTTTAAAAGTGACTAGATCACGAATTTGATCTAGCTCTTTTGTATAGGGTTCTGTTATAAATTCAAAAATAAGTGATTGATTACTAATAGTCGTATGAATGCCTATAGGATCAATCTTAGTAATAGGCATTAAGAGACATAAGAATGGTGTTCCCAAAATAATGGTTAGAGACATATTTCTGATAAGGACAAAAGATGTAGATAAACAAATGCCCTAATTACAGAGAAGAGCTTCAAGTATTTTATACTTGATATGCATAGAGTTGCCACTAGCACTAGTAAGTGACTGGGTAGTTTTCTGAAAATATCTGGTTGGAATTAATCCTTCATGTATATAATTCATGTCAGCACCACTATCAACAAGGGCGACTGCATCTTTGATAATAAAATCAGGTTGAATAACAAAAGTAATACGAATATTCCATTTCTGAAATACAACCTGATTAACAAGCATTAGATATTGGTTATCTTTCTGTTCAGAGGTTTCTGGAGCAATAGCTTTATTTTTTTGTTTTGCTGTTTTAAGCTAATGTATATCAACTTGCATAGCTTGGTTGGCGGTTTAAAGATGCCTAATTTCTGTTTTTAAGACATTAATTTCCATTTTTAAGTCTTAAATGGTGACTGGTTTTTTAATTATAGGTGAAGACTGCATTCTATTCAAAACATCTTTCATGCTATAAGATTGAATGGAAATCAAAGGAGGTTCAGTACTAGCTTTCTGTTGTTGATAACAAATGTCTAAAAATTTTAGCTTCATTCCTGGATCCCTAATTTGCTCAGCAAGATGTAGCATGGATATCTGATCATCAGTTAAAACATGAATACTAGGACCTCCAAGGTCCAAACCATTCAGTTCAATAATAGATTTCCAATAATTTATTTCATAAATCTGATTCAGATTTGTAGAACAAGAACAATTAGGTTCTGGTGTTTCTAACTCATCACTAGAGGTAGATGGAGAATAGAGCTCAACGAGTCCATCTGACTCAGAGCTAGTGTCAGATTCTTCTTCTGATAATGTTTGTAATAACTATTGAGTTATAAGAGGATCAAAGTCAGTGCATTAATTTTCTACTTCAATTTAGATCTACAACGATTAGCATAATGACCGGTGGTGCCGCATTTATAACACTTAACATCTTTCTTAGATGTTGTCCTTTTGGTGGGTTGTTTCCTGGTTGGAAGGGAAAACCTTTTCTGGTGAGAAGGAACACTATGGGATTTTTTAGAATGTTTACGATACTGTTTGGAAAACTTTTTATGATAAGATTTTCTGGTTTTTTAGGGATACTGAATCTTGGTGTCATAGGCAAACTGATCACAACATTCACCTAATTCTTTTTTCCAGTAAGATTCTGTTTTTTCATCTGGTATTGAAGTTTAAGGTCATTACACAAAGAAAGACCTTCTTCTATGATAAGGCCTATGAGTTGGCCATAGGTGTACTGGTCATAAGGAATGTTCATGCGATCATGGCGATCTCGAAGTTTTTTTCGAACTTTTTCTGCAAAAAGATTAGGAAGGCCATCAATAAATTTGGCTTTTCCAATGGCTATTGTTAGCATCAGGCCGCTGCATAACTTTTAATAAAAACACATCTTTGTACCAACGAAAATGGGTTTAAAATGGGTTAAAGATGGACATCAAAATAAATCCTCAAACCCCAACCGTCGTTTAGTTTCAGAATGAATTGGAAATTTGAAACCTATATTACAATTGCATATAACCGAGATAAACAAACACAAACATAGATATGGACATAACTACATATAAGAAGGAAGATTAAGAAAAACCTGAAAGTCGAAAGTTTTGGAAGTTATCGTGCAAATAAAAAGCAATAAGAAAATCATCTTCTAAAGAAATATGAATCAGTTGAAGCTTTTCCATTTCAAGATTGTTCTCCTTCATTGCAACAATTCCAATAGCATATCGAAATTCCATTGAATACCTATATGTGTAAGCAAGTATATATATGCATTTAGAGAGAGAGAGAGAGAGAGAGAGAGAGAGAGAGATTGAGATTGCAGAGAGAAAATTTTGAATTTCAAGAGAATAAAAGTTTATTAATGAATTTAATTAATAAATGAGTTATGAAAATTTTGGAAACGACTGATCTGACAAGAAAAATAGATACTGGCAGACCATCTCCAATCATTTATTAAATTTTTTATTTGATTTTAAACTTGAATAAAAATTTGTTTTTGATATGGGTTATTCTAATTTTTTATTAAATTTTTATCAAAAGTTTTTAAAAAAATGATTTTTTTCATCATAAATTTTATTAGTCTCTCTGTCTTAAAATATTAGTTCTTTATTTTATTTTTTATTGTCCTAAAATATAAGTTATATTCAAAAATTAAGGACTAAAATAATATAATTTTTTTATTTTGTCCTTTTTTTAAATTCATTAACAAGATAAAAAGTACAATTATGACAATTGATATTTCCTAAAACAATATACTGTACTATCAAATGGTAATTTTAAAAAATTAATTTTTTTAAAATGTAATAATTATATTACTAAAAAAATTAAATTCTTCAAAAGGGACTATTATTTTGAGACAGAATCAAAAAAAAAAAAAAAAAACTTATTGAAAATTTAGTGAAAGAATTGGTTCATCCTTAATTTGATAAAAAAAAAAATCATTTCTTCGTTGATTTGATATAAGTTTGATAAAATGATTAAATTTCATTTTCACTAAAATTTTTATCAAATTTAAATTTAACGAAAGATTTGATGAAAAATTAAATACACTTATAGGTAGGAGGGAGTGTGTGTATAAATGTGAAGAAGGAAATTATTCTATCACCCGGAGGTGAATTAGGGGTAGTTTGGAAAGTTGGATATTAGCACATTTTTTTTTAATTTTTTATCTTTTTTTAGACATATTACCCTTTTTTATCTTTTTATCTTTTTGTAAAAAATTTAAAAAAAATATACTTATTTAAGTTATTTTAAACAATCATTTATTTTAAATCATCAACCAATGAAATATTAGTTTGCCACGTGAAAATAGAAAGGAGCGAACGGTGTTACGTGTCTATATTAGTGGCGCGGTGTCTATTCAAGTGCCGTGGGTGACTGATTAGCTTGGTTCTTTTTGAATTAACGTTTTAAATCAAAACATCAAATCGAGAGGGAATTCTTGAATTTCGAGTCCCCGCAATAGATTCTCTTTCTAATTACATTAACCTCCCTTGAGGTTTAATGAATTTGTAAAAATTTATTATGAACTTTTTAAAATGGTATAAACCTCCCTTAAAGTTTAATTTTTAATTATATTGATCTCTCTTGACATTTAATAAAATTGTAAAAATCTCTTTTGAGATTTAGGGGTGGTTTGGGATATTCTAAATAAGTGCATTTTTTGACTTTTTATATATATAAAAAAAAATGAGTAGAAAAGTAGAGAAAGTTGGTTAAAAAGTAGAGAAGATATGTTGATAAATGTTGATTGATATGACCTAAATAAGTGTATGTATGTAAAAAAAAAATACATTTTTTTAGTGCATGCCAAACACGTACTTAGTTTTCAATTACAATGGCATCTTTTATAATTTAATGAAATTACATAAGCATCTCATAAGATTTTTAAAATGACAGAAACCTCTCAGAGATTTAGTTTTCAATTATACAAATATTCCCTATAGTTTAATAAAATTGAAAAAATACCCATGAAGTTTTTGAAATGGCAAAAACTTCCCTTGAGGTTTAATTTTTTATTACATATTTCCTATTTCGTTACTTTGTCATAAAAAAAATAACATAAAATGTTTGACATCATCAAATAATTTAATTACATTTAGGCTTGGTTTGGCATAACATAAAAAAGTTAAAAAATCACTATCCTATTTAAGTCACATCATCTTATTTAAGTCACATCACCTCTTTATTACATCACTTCAAACCCAACCTATATTTCATAAAAAGTCAAAAAGTGCACTTATTTAGTTTATCCCAAACAACCCATTAATTTTACCCTTTAAAATTGTGTCCAATTATAAAGAAATAGAAAAAATACAATTCTTATTTAGACACTCAGGCCTTGTTTGGGATACTCTAAAAAAGTCAAAAAAGTTAAAAAGTCACTATCCTATTTAAGTCACATCATCTTATTTAAGTCACATCACCTCTCTATCACATCACTTCAAACCCAACCCATACCCAACCCATATTTCATAAAAAGTCAAAAAGTACACTTATTTAGATGTGACGCCTCAAATTTTGATAATATAATACAACGATGCACCGGGGTTTAACTAAAGGATACACCTCATTTTTAAGCACAAAATACAAATAATTACACTAAAATAAAATATTAATAATAGTTACAGATAAAATTCTTCAATTCTTTAAATACAAGTCGGTTCCTTGATACAAAAAGATTATCCAAAACACAGGAAATATACAATCTAATTTTTAAGGCAGCCATGGTTCCACAAAGCTTTTAGGGATTCGGTTCTTGGTGTAAAACTCGCCTTCACCTGGCATAAAACGCCATGAGCTTGGAATGCCCAGTAAACACACACACCCCGACCCTTTTCCCATTCCAAATACACAAGTAACATAATGGCACGGTCATAACATACAGCGAAAGTAATAATCAAGCAGAGATTATAATTAAATTTCAGTTCTCATTAATAATAGTCAATTTTAGTTAGTTCTAGGCAACTCCCCGTGGAATGCCGTTCCTACCCAACCACTAACTCTAGCCACGAGCAATTCTGACTCCCCCTTGGTTAATACAATACCAATGCGTCGCTTACCGCATAACCACCAGTGCGTCGCTTACCGCACAATTACCAATGATGCCCACGCACCTAGGTTACATACCCAAGTGGTGACATCACGGTCTGCCCCAAGGAAACGGGCTTCCAGGGATACTCTCCCTGTGTGAGACCCTCACTACCACCCTTATGCCTCTCATTTCCGTTAAGCAGCCAGAATGTCTCCCGTGCCACGTTAGGGTTCGGAAACACACTTGCGCAAGACTTCACAAAAATGGAATACATTCCACTATATCATACTCTTGAATCCATCGTTCATTATCTCATAAAATTTAATAAAATTATCGCAACCTATTACCATCCCATTTGATTTCCCCTCTATTAAGTGCATAATGTTCTCAGTTATAGCAAAGCATGGTCAGTACAATTACGAATCCAAACTAAACAACAAGTAATTTATTCATGGCAAAGCAAATCTACAATTTATCATAGATTACATATCGAGACTAAAACATTCAAGAAACATAGAATATAAGAGTTGCAAACCAAATAAGAGCATATTAACATAAATTTCCAGATTTCCAGATTTGAACCAGTTTGAAAATAATTATGAAAAAAATACTTTTATTGGCCCTAAGTACCTGGCCTCATGTGAGTTTGTAGATAAATAAGTCTAGTTTCAAACTCAATTTACGAAAGTAGGATAGGTATTTTATATTTTAAGATAATTCAGAATTACCAAGATCTGTCCAGATTCGTTGATCATTACGCAAATCGGTTTTTCTCTCAAACCCCTCACTCTCTTGAGTTAAAACAAATTTTAGTTAAAATATAATACCAAGATTAAGATTTTGACATAAAATTGGGCTCAAGATTATTTTTTTGGAATTTTATAAAAATAGAGAAAGTTGACTGTTTTTCTGGTTCTGTGAGTAACAAACTTAGAAAAATTGTTTAGGTTATAAAAACACATCCTTAGGACCTACAAAAATTACCACATACTCTAGACATACCAAATATTAGACCATAAAAACAGATTTTGAGTTTATGGAGTTTTGATAGGAAAATAAATTCAAGAGAGGGAAAAGATTTGCTGCTGAAAATTTAAGAAAGAAAGAGAAGCACACTATTTCTTGATTAATACACCTTTATACAAGAGTGTAGGCCTATACTACAACAAATATATACAAATAACATGTATTAGGAGGGGAAAAACAAGTGGTAAGAGAACTTGAGAGAAGAGGTGTTGTATGCTTACCTTTGTTGTACAAGACTCTAACACAATTCTTCCTTTTCTTCTTCTCTTCTCTCTCACTCTCTCCCTCTCTCTTTTTTTCCAAGATCACTCTCTCTCACTCCTCTAGTGAATGGCTGAAAATGTATATAATGAGGGGGAAAAGTGTGCATATATATATAGAGAGAGAGAGAAAAAAGATTGGGAAGATTTCTTAGGGACTAAGTTCCCTAAGTGCAAATTGTCAAAGTTGCCATTATGGCCCTTTCATCTATCACATAGTCAACAACTTGGGCTCCAAGACATATATATATATATGAGATATTTGTATTTATAAACATAATATAATAGTCACAAGTACATTAATTAATAAAATATTACAATTAAGGGTTGAAATGAAATAAAATAAAAGTATATAGGGACCAAGTCTAAATTTATGAAACCTTGATATATGTTATTAATATACTAACATTAGAAAATAGTTAAAATAATAAATTCGGGTCCCGTTAAATTAAAGCGCAAACAAATGCCAGAAAACGAGCAAAAACGGTATTATCGGGAATTAAGATTTTAGAGTGATTAATATATCATGATAGGGTCTAATAATTAATAATATGGTTTTAAAGGTGATTATTAATCAACAAGATCGATTAGGATTTACTCGAATTAATCCACGATGCTTCCTGATTCTAGGGTTTAAAATGCAATTAAGCGAAAATTCAAGGATTTTATTAAAATAAACTCAAGGTTAAGGATTTAATGATAATTACAAAAATTATGGTCACTACATTAGATCATCCCAAATCACCTCTCAGTTTAAAAATCCAAATCTTAATTTTGTTTGGCCAAAAATCCAAACGTTTAAATATATTATCCAAAAGAATAAACTTAAGGTCAAGTTTGGCATACTTGAAAAAAGACAAAAAGTCACTATTCTATTTAAGTTACATCATCTTATTTAAGTCACATCACCTCTCTAACACATCACTTCAAACTCAATCCAAACCCAACCCATATTTCATAAAAAGTTAAAAAGTGCACTTATTTAGATCATCCCAAACAACCCCTGAATAAGATGATCAAAATAATTTATATATATATATATATATGTTATTTTCTAAACAAACCCTACACAGTCGCACGTCTCTCTCTCTCTCTCTCTCCTCTCTCTACTCTTCAACCGTCAACACAACCATTCTTACCCTTTTCTCTCTCCGATGTCCCCGCCGTGGTGCTCCGATCACTACGATCTCGCTGTCTCTCTTTTCTCTCTTCTTCATCTCCCTCCTCTCTGGGTTATCGACTGTCGCAAATCTCTCTCTTTAAGGCTTCATATTCTCTGTTTACTCTTCTCTCTCTCTCTCTCTCTCTCTCTCTCTTCGTGACTGTCGCGGCCACCGTGAGCGGCGATAGGCGTCGGACATCATCCCCGACAACACATTGAGCGCCGGATCGACGCTTAGAACAAACTCCAGATCATCGCCGGCTTTCACATTTCTCTCATCCTCCCTTGGAAAGCCTCCATTCATCGTCAACATCCATCATCATCGCCATGGTCATCGATCGGTACTTCGACGACTCAGATCTGCAACTCGACCGAGTCAACCTCACCCAGATCTGGTCTTGCACTTCGTCAAAAGCCAATTTTTCGAATTTCGTGGTGATGGCGATAGGAATCGACGATCGGAGCAGCGCTCTTCTCTCAAATGGTGGTGATGAACGGCACAACAATGAAATTCGAGATCTGGGACACCGCCGGCCAAGAAGGGTACCATAGCTTGACCCCAATGTACTACAGAGGTGCTTCTGTTGCTATCATCATATACGATAAAAGAATTTTTTTTCTATAATAAAATCTTGAACCTACCATCTGATCATAAAATCTCTGTGAGTCTTTCAAATAATAAAATCTTGAACCTATATATTCTCTGATCACATGGTCAAATTGGGTGACGAATTATGTATTTGTCCCTGTGTAATTGGATTTTCTATGCCTTACTTGTAATCCAACTCTCAGCCACTGAGATCATCAATAGATAAAGCCTAGAGAATACTTCCTGAAGAGGGCTTGCTGACGACTCAACATAGAGGATTTTTAGAGAAGAGATGGATGTTGTTGTTGTTGAATTTGAATAGATAGATTTTCAACGATAGTTGTTATTATTATTATTTTTTTTTATGAAACAAATTGCAACAGAGAGAGAAAGAACAGATTGGAAAAATATTTATCGTTTACATATTCAATCTCGGTTCATTTTCAATAGATAGGAAAAAGATTATAGAATTTTAATAGATAGTTTGAACAGATTGAATTTTTGAATAGATAAATTTCAACAGATAACCAAATTTGGTCAGATATTTTGACAGGTAAGGGGAAAAATTAAATATATAGTCAAAAAATTTGGACAGATACAATTTTATTTGCACAAATATTTAAACAAATAAGGAAAGTTTGAATTGAAAATATTAAAATATTAAATAGACAAGGTAAAAAAATTAAACAGATAGGGAAAAAATTTGAACAAATATGAAAAATTTTGAACAGATAGTCAACAGATAAATTAATGAGTAAAATTGAAAACAAAATATCTTTCAAAATAAATAAAAAGACGTCCCACTAAACTATTTCACAAAGAGTAAACCTCTCATCCAAAACTTTCCTTGCACTGCAATATTGTGTGAGATCTTTTAAAATCAATTTATAACATATTTAGCAACGGTGGATTTACTCGCAGATTCTATTAAAGTCAATCTATAACATGTGTTCAAATTTTTGAATAATTATTAGTATGTCGTATTGATTAAATTTATTTGCTTATAAATTCTGAGTAGGGGTGAGCAGCGGATTTACTGATTCGTCAAAATCGACCGAACCGAATCGATCTGCCGCATTTTGGATGGATGCGTGATGACGAGCGGATGGTTGTAGATTGATTTTCTCCAATCCGCCAATCTGGCGGACGGATGGTGGATTTGAGATTCCTTTGGCTGCAACCGAACTGCCAAACCGCGAGCACCCGTAGTAATTTATAAGATTTTATGTTTTTAGTTTGTTTAAATATTTTGTTTGTGTTTTCAATTAAAAAAGAGTTTAAATATTCTGTTAAAAAAAAGTTTTCAACTTGAATATCTTTTTTGAATTGAAAAAAATAAACGTATTATTTATCTATATTTTTTGGTTTTTAAATTTATCTCTAAAAATAATAAATAGAAAATATGATATATGCTGGTTGGTTTTTGTTTGCAAAAACAGATATAGATATAACAATACAGAGACATACAATCTCTACTACTGTTCTGTTTATGGTTTTAGTGGTTTGAATTGTTTTATATTTTAAGAACCATAGATTGTAATACTTTATGTGGATGATGCATGCAGTGATTGTGATATTCTAAAGTTTCAAACTTTCTTATTTTGCATGAGACATGCAGTGATTGTAATATTTTTTTTAAGTCATTGACTGTAATACTTTCTTCTTCTTTTTTTGAGGAAGTGCACAAATTGAATTATGTTGAAAATTTATAAAATGTTAAGTCGCCAAACCGATTCGCATCCATCCGCCAAACCGCTCAATCCACATCCGCCGGATTGGCGGACGGATGCGGATTGATTTTCTCCAATCCGCCAATCAGATTATAATATTTTATGTGGATGATGCATGCAGTGATTGTGATATTCTAAAGTTTCAAACTTTCTTATTTTGCATGAGGCATGCAGTGATTGTAATATTTTTTTTAAGTCATTGACTGTAATACTTTCTTCTTCTTTTTTTGAGGAAGTGCACAAATTGAATTATGTTGAAAATTTATAAAATGTTAAGTCGCCAAACCGATTCGCATCCATCCGCCAAACCGCTCAATCCACATCCGCCGGATTGGCGGACGGATGCGGATTGATTTTCTCCAATCCGCCAATCTGGCGGACGAATGGCGGATTGAAGGTTCCGTGGCCACAACCGATCTGTGTCCACCTCTAATTCTGAGTGAATATTTTTTTAACATATTTACCTCTCGTTTTGATAATTGACAAAACTTTGAGACTTTTTAGATGTATTTTATGTTTGTGGACTGATCGTTTGGTGCTAGTGATAATACTAGAAATTTTATCAAAATAATAAATGATTGAGACATTTTGAATTTTGTTTGTGAGTTTTAACTTATTTTTAGTCTATTTGTGTTAGTTTGTATTGCAATATGACGTTGAATGGTTTTTTTAAAAAAAATATTTTTACAGTAATAAATTTATCAATGAAAATTGAAGTAGGACCTTTTAGTAAATAATTCACATGATCAACTCATAACTATCCCAAAATTTTGGATGGTTTAAGAATTTTTGTAGGAGAAATTTCACTTACACAACACTTTTAGCTCATTACATCCCTCATTTTAATTTTTTATTACATTTTTATCCATTTATAGAATTATTATTAAGGACTAAAAGCCCAAAACCTTCCTCTTCACATTTTCTCTTTACGCCCTTTCATTTTTCTTTTCATCACCACCACCACCACAACCCCCCTTTTTCCTTTACCAACCACTGTCACCTAGCGACCATCCATTCTCTGCACCAACCATCTCCACCCTTTCTTCTATCTCTCACTCTCTCCATCCATCGATAGATTAAAGAATATATATAAACAACAAAAGGCAAACATAATAATAAGCAAGATTTTTGTGTTTAAAAAATATTGGGGTAAGATTTTCAATTATCTTAGTATAGTTTCGCATTATTTGAAAAATTAAAAATTCCTTTCGATTCTCACTCGCCGAAAAAATTGAAATTGTTCGACATTTGGTAGTTGGACAATATAAGTTTGTTCGGACTTTTATAGCCAAACATATAGCTGCCCGGGTTAAGATCCAACACTTTTATACTCTTTGGTTTTAAGTTTTGTATGTGATTAGTATTGTTGACATCTATTCTGATCTTATATTGTTTTTTGAAGTTGAGAATTTGATTTTTGAGTTATGTTGAAATAGGTGGGATTTGGGATTTCTGGTGAGATTTTGGATGTGTGGACTTGAGTTCGCTCGAGCAGTGTTTTGGTTGCTCGAGTGGTATTTTCTTTCTCTCAGATTTTAGGTTATAGTCTAAACTTCTGGAAGTAAGGGTTTCTTCACTTGAGCGGTGTTTTGATTGCTCAAGTAGTCTATTTACAGTTTGCACTTCTAGGAGTTTAGTTTTTTCACTCGAGCCTAGGGTTGCTTACTCAAGTGATATGTTGTGTCTGACGCTTGAGCAGTCTATTTGTATAACGTTATGAGGAAAGTCAATTTTTACTCACTTTTTGA
Organism: Camellia sinensis; assembly: GCF_004153795.1. NCBI lineage: Eukaryota > Viridiplantae > Streptophyta > Magnoliopsida > Ericales > Theaceae > Camellia > Camellia sinensis. Next base: position 115,184 of record NW_021024795.1, on the reverse strand, counting down.
CATCTCTCTCTCTCTCTCTCTCTCTCTATACAAAGATCTTTTTTTTCCTTTTTGCTCTCTTCTCTCTCTAGAATCCTTGTTTAAATCTTCCGTTCTCGCTTGATCCGTAGATTTCTTGATATTCATGCTTTGGGATTCAAGGTTGGGCTTGAGGAGAGGATCGTTTTAACTTGAAAATTTTGAATAGCGTTTGGTAGAGTTTTCTAAATATGATTTGAGAATAGGATTTGTATTTTAAGTTTGTGAGTTTTTGAATTACGATTTGAGTGTAGAAATTTGTTTGGTGAATGAGTTTTGAAAAGAGTGGAAAATTTTTGATGTGACATGATATCTGATACAAAAATTTACAACTCATAACCAAACACAACTCAAAAATCTATTAAAAGCTCATAAAAAATTTTAAACTATTGTTTATTAAAAATATATAAAAAAAAAGAAAAAAAAAATTGCACTATTCCGATCAACCAACCGGACGTTCGGGGGGACGACCGATAGGCCAAATTTCAAAATTTAAAAGCCCGCCTGGAACGAATTTTCAAAAGGAGGGGTAGAATTAATTTTCCAAAACTCAAACCAAACATCACACTAGAATGTAGGGGACTATGATTCCAAAACCCTTACAAACACAGCCTTGGGTTTTCGTCTTCGTCGATTTTGGGAAATGTTCATCCTTCTTCTTGCTTTGAGGTAGAGATTTCCTTAATAATTTGCATGTTATTTAACTTTGCTATGTGATATTTGATTAGAGTAACATTTTGAGGGATTTGGGTTTGATTATCATATGTTTTGATGTTTAGAGAAGGGCTTTCGTAAGGTTTTCTTAAAACTCAATTTAGGAATTCAAAATAATGAGTTGTATTAGTAATGGATGAGTTGGTTTTAAAAAGAATGAAAACCCCAAATCTTTTACCCAAACCCTTGATTGGTGTTCAAGGTTGAGAAGTGAATTATTATGTTGGTTTTGTTGTGGAATCATGGTTTTGAACCATATAGAAATAAATTAGACTTCTTTGAGAAATGTTAAAATAAGACTATATTCATTGTGAAAATGTTGTGGAAGTGATTGGTTATATTTTTATTTATATATTGTCCAGTTTGGATATATACTGAATAGAGATAATTGTTTTGGCTATTGGTGGAAGATAGCATTGTTTGTAGAAATTGAATGAGAACTAGGTTAGCTGAAATCCATCCACTCATGCATCCCATTGGAGCATTATTTGTTACGTATACATTAAAAAGTATCATTTTGAGAAGAAGGGATAAATACCATGGTGAATCTAGTTAGGAGGTGTGGTTATAGTTAATTAAGTTGGCCTTTATGTCCTTGGTGAAAATCCAGAAATTTGCGCCCGTTAGGTTGCCTTCCTTCCGATTAGTTGCTAGTAAAGTGGCTTTGATAGTGCTTTCATAGCCTACTTGCAAACACGTACCTAGAGATTACCAGTGTATGTATTTACTGCCCCTTTTTTCTATTTTGAAGCAAAGGTATATAAAATTGTGATTTGAACTCTGGCATAGTATTGTTTAAAAAGAGAAAATGCATGTCTTTATAATGGCATTTCATATGCATTTACCATATGGCATTGCTAAACATCGTACATGTCATTAAACTTATCTCTAAACTTATCTCTATTGGCCTTTAGCTCACCCTATGTGGAAACCAATTTTCAAGTGCTGATGGTGTATCCAGCTTAGGAGGACATTGGAGCTGAACGCTCATTTTTTTTTTTTTTTTGTAAATTTGTTTTGTGCAAGCCTAAGGCTTTCCTTATATTGGGTTTTGGTCCACTTTTGTTGTAACCAAGAGAAGTCGTGGAAATTTGTAGCCTTTAGGATATGAACTTGTATTTATTTACTTTTGTTCCTATATTTAGGTCACATGCTATCAATTCATAATCCAGGATTGATAAATGTATTAACGCATGTGCTGTCTTTTGTAATACTTTAAGGAGGTAAATGAATAAATTATAGTTTTGGAAATGTTTATTATATTAAATGGTTGAGATTGTTAACCTTCCGCATGCATGTTCAAGGATTATGAGGCGTATCGATTATCATTGTTTCTAGGGTGTTACAAAACATGACTAATTAATCATTTTTTGCTCGTTTGGTAGGACATGAACAAACAAACTTTGATTTGATCAGCCATTTCTTACCAAGCAAAAAGTTTGTTCGGCCATGTCCTGCGGTCCTAGTTTATCGAACAAAACACGAACCCAGAAAAGGCACACCATGAGGTCCTTTCACTACATTTTCTACATATTCCAAATGTGAGTGTGCTTCATTTGTGCACTATTGTCTTATTAAACTTTTATCAAATGTGTCATTCTTAAATTGTGAATGGGACATCATTCTAATATGTGCACTATTATCTTATAACTTTTGCCAAATGTGTCATTTTTCTTAAAATATGACAATAGGACATTTGTGTACTATTGTCTTATTAAATTTTTGTCAAATGTGTTATTCTTAAAATGTGACAATGAGATATCATTCTAATGTGTGTACTATTGTATTGAACTTTTTGCCAAATGCATCATTCTTCTTAAAATGTGACAATGGGACATTTGGGTACTATTATCTTATTAAACTTTCGTTAAATGTGTCATTTTTAAATGTGACAATGGAACATTTTAATGTATGCACTATTGTCTTATTATGTTTTCAGATGTGAGTATACTTCATTTGAGAGATTTTAATATGAGATAGGACTAATGAGTACATACGAATATGTGCGGGACTAAATGGTTCATGAGTCATGAATATGAGATTTATTAGTAAATGTTCCTAAATTTAAATTTTAGAAATATAATGCTTTTAGTGTTTGATTGAAAGTAATATTTGATTTGTTACAATACAAATAAGATTATCCTATTGGGAAGCTAATAAAAGTAATATATTACATTTCACTTTTTATTTTAATAAACTAAACATTACTCAATATTAAAAATAATATTACTCTGTAACGCCCTCAAAATAATAGCATTAAACCCATCAAATAAGACATTCATTGACATATGAAATAACCACATTCTTCTACTCATCAGTGTTTGATTACAAAGTATTACATGTTAACAACAAAAGCAAAATGCCCTACGGGACGGTTAAACAATAGCAGGGAATACCGGGATCGCTATAACTTTACTCTTTGGTGAAATTCAATGGAATGAATGATTAAATATATGATACAATTATAAATGGTAGTATGATGGGATCTAAGTTATATAACATGTGATAAGTAGATGAGATAAATATATATATATATATATATAAAAGAAAATTATTTACAAACAAAAAGTTTATATCGGAAAAAATATTCATAATGAAGCTTCAATAACATTTTTAAAATTACAAAGACAATACCGATTGTATTTTTAAATACAAAGTATGTATTTAATGAAACCACAAACATACATAATCAAGTTCAGTATTAATCAAACCAGTAAAATACAAAATTAATTTTGCATTAAACAGAACCAAAAATATACAAAATATAATATGTATTAAAATCATAACAAGAAGAAAGATGCAATACATCAGAAATGCCTCTTGCAAAATAATTGTGTGCGCCATGATTCTGCGGTGTTGGTGATCAAAATAATCACAATAATGTTTTGTTTGTAACAAATCAGACATTACACAAGGCACACATAAAAATTCTAATCTATATCACGTATTTGAAAAGGAAAAATGTAGTAAAACAATTCTTTATAGAAATGAATGTCAGATTTGTCTTAAGATTGTTGGATTAAATGCTTATCTGTACTATGTGAAACATGTAATAATTATACCAAATATATATATATATATATATAAAAGTTAAAAACAAGGTAAATTTTTTGGATAACGTAGCGATCCTGGTTTTAATCCTTCTTTCATGATTTGCCACTTCGATTAGGCTGGTCAAGGGTCGAGTTGCCCAATCAGCTTGCGGGGGTTTAGGGGGCAACGCCCCTTGCGCGGGTCCAAGGGCAGCGCCTTGGCGGGGGTCAAGCTGCCCGACCAGCTCGCGGGGGTCCAAGGGGGCAGCGCCCCTTGGCGGGTCGTAGGGCAGCGCCTTGGCGGAGTTAAGGGGCAGCGTCCCCAAAACAAAAAAGGCAAATTGCATTCGAATTTGCTTGTCCGCTTAAGCAGCCGTTTATGCGCTCGAGCGGAGAATGCTTGGTTTCAGAAGTTTGACCTGTCTGCAAAAGTACTGGGTTAGTGTATTTGACGCTCGAGCGTGGCATTCCACGCTCGAGCAGACCATGTTACATCAGTTCGTGAATCTTATATTTCATATCACTTTTTCAGTCCTCTCTCTCTCTAAAACTCTCCAGAATTCCAGATCGGGAGCTTCTCTCTCTAGAAGTCATCTTCTCTCTTTGATTTCTCCAAATCTATTGGGATTTAGACCTAAGTTCTTCACCAAAGTTGGTTATCATCTCGAGGGCTTCGTTGTGTGCGGTGAAGATCGAGTTTCGACACCGTTGATTTTGGGGATTTCATCTCATTTCTTCTTCAAAACTTGAGGTAGGGATTTTCTTAGAGTTATATATATGTTTTTGCAAAATCTAGATGATTTTCGAAATCATCCTTTGATTAGCTTTGAAAAATTGATTGTTGATTTCAAGAAGATAAGTGATTTTGAAAGAGGGTTTAATTTCTTTTCCTTTTAAAATAGAAATTGAAGGTTTTGAACCATATTGATTGAAGAAAGATGATTTTGAGGAGATTCTTCTAAATATCTTGGAGATGAATGGTTTTGGCGAGAAAACCAAGAAATTGGGTCTTTTCTTTGAAAGATGTTGAAAATTTTTGGAAAATGTTGTCATACTTATTTTGTGTACCAAAATAAATGGATGTTTTGAAAATTGTTTATTTATATATAAATGACGAATTTTGTGAAAAAAAAAAATGAGAAATGTTGTTTATTTTGAAAATTTTGTCAAAATGTTGATTTAATCTTGAATTGACTAAATTGTTGAGATTGCTCGAAATGTGGGAATTACGTTATTCTCTTGAATGAATTGGATATAAAAGTATATATATATATATATATATATTCATCTTGTGGAATTGTGTTGAAAAAAGGATTGGAAATTTTGATCACAATGATATATTGTGTGGAACAATTGAATATGGAAGTAATGTTGCATTGCATTATTAAGTATACATTGGCATTTCAATTCATTGGACTATGTTAAGCTTTAGAAATTTGCATTGAGAAAAGAATGTTGGGAAATAGGTTTTCATGAAATGATTTTGGGGTAAATACGGTGGTAAGTCTTGATAGGTGGTGTAGATGAAATTGTTTAAGTTGGCCTAAGTGTCCTTGGTAAAAGACCAGAAAGTCGCGCGGATAGGTGTCGAGCCTTCCAGTTAATACCGGTAAAAATGACAATTAGTAGTACTTGTATAGTTTACTTGCAGACATCGACCTAGGGATTACCAAAGTTATATTTACTGCCCCCTTTAATTCAATTGATAAATTTTGAACAGTTAAAGTTGCATAACATCATTGAGCATGATGGTTTTCAAAAGATGAAGATGTGTTTTATTTTCAAAAAGGCATGGCATGGCATGTGTATTCATCTCTTGAGACTTGTATAAAATGTATATACTTTGTTAAGGATTTCCTACTGGGCTTTATGCTCACCCTACCGGATTTTTGTACAGGAAAAGACATAGTGAATCTGCCTAATTGAGGGTGTGGAAATGTGTGTGTTGAGAGCACTAAAGTTCTCATTTGCTGTGATCCTATTTGTAAGCCAAGGGCTATGTATGTGTGGGTTTGAATAACCATTTTGTCATGTTATTTAACTTTGCTATGTGATATTTGATTAGAGTAACATTTTGAGGGATTTGGGTTTGATTATCGTATGTTTTGATGTTTAGAAAAGGGCTTTCATAAGGTTTTCTTAAAACTCAATTTGGAAATTCAAAATAATGAACTGTATTAGTAATGGATGAGTTGGTTTTAAAAAGAATGAAAACCCCAAGTCTTTTACCCAAACCCGTGATTGGTGTTCAAGGTTGAGAAGTGAATTATGATGTTGGTTTTGTTGTGGAATCATGGTTTTGAACCATATATGGAAATAAATGAGATTTCTTTGAGAAATGTTAAGATAAGACTATATTCATTGTGAAAATGTTGTGGGAGTGATTGGTTATTTTTATTTATATATTGTCCAGTTTGGAATATACTGAATACAAATAATTGTTTTGGCTATTGGTGGAAGATAGCATTGCTTGTTGTAGAAATTGCATGAGAACTAGGTTAGCTGAAATCCATCCACTCATGCATTCAATTGGAGCATTGTTTCTTACTTATGCATTGAAAAGTATCATTTTGAGAAAAATTGGTGAATACCATGGTGAATCTAGTTAGGAGGTGTGGTTATAGTTAATTAAGTTGGCCTTTGTGTCTTTGGTGAAAATCCAAAAATTTGCGCTCGTTAGGATGCCTTCCTTCCGGTTAGTTGCCAGTAAACTGGCTTTGGTAATGCTTTCATAGCCTACTTGCAAACACGTACTTAGAGATTACCAGTGTATGTATTTACTGTCCTTTTTTTTCCCTATTTTGAAGCAAAGGTATATAAAACTGTGATTTGAACTCTGGCATAGTATTGTTTAAAAAGAGAAAATACATGTCTTTGTAATGGCATTTCATATGCATTCACCATACGGCTTTGCTAAACATCATACATGTCATTAAACTTATCTCTATTGGCCTTTAGCTCATCTTATGTGGAAACCAACTTTCAGGTGCTGATGGTGTATCTCCACTAAGGAGAGAGCTTGGGAGGACATTGGAGCTGAACGCTCATTTTTTTTGTAAATTTGTTTTGTGCAAGCCTAGGGCTTTCCTTATATTGGGTTTTGATCCACTTTTGTTGTAACCAAGAGAAGTCTTGGAAATTTGTAGCCTTTAGGGTATGAACTTGTATTTATTTACTTTTGTTCCTATATTTAGGTCACATGCTATCAATTCATAATCCAGGATTGGTAAATGTATTAACACATGTGTTGTCTTTTGTAATACTTTAAGGAGGTAAATGAATAAATTATAGTTTTGGAAATGTTCATAATATTAAATGGTTGAGATTGTTAAGCTTCCGCATGCATGTTCAAGGATTATGAGGTGTATCGGTTATCATTGTTTCTAGGGTGTTACAAAACATGACTAATTAATCAATTTTTGCCCGTTTGGTAGGACATGAACAAACTTGATTTGATCATCCATTTCCTACCAAGCAAAAAGTTTGTTCAGCCATGTCCTGCAGTCCTAGTTTATCGAACAAAACACGAACTCAGAAAAGGGACACCATGAGGTCCTTTCACTACATTTTCTACATATTCCAAATATGAGTATGCTTTATTTTGTGCACTATTGTCTTATTAAACCTTCATCAAATGTGTCATTCTTAAATTGTGAATGGGACATCATTCTAATATGTGCACTATTATCTTATATCTTTTGCCAAATCTGTCATTTTTCTTACAATATGACAATGGGACATTTATGTACTATTGTCTTATTAAATTTTTGTCAAATGTGTTATTTTTAAAATGTAACAATGGGATATCATTCTAATGTGTGTACTATTGTATTAAACTTTTTGCCAAATGCATCATTCTTCTTAAAATGTAACAATGGGACATTTGTGTACTATTATCTTATTAAACTTTTGTTAAATGTGTCATTTTTAAATGTGACAATGAGACATTCTAATGTATGCACTATTGTCTTATTATATTTTCAGATGTGAGTACACTTCATTTGAGAGATTTTAACGTGAGATAGGACTAATGAGTACATACGAATATGTGCGGGACTAAATGGTTCATAAGTCATGAATATAGGATTTATTAGTAACTGTTCCTAAATTTAAATTTCAGAAATATAATGCTTTTAGTGTTTGATTGAAAGTAGTATTTGATTCGTTACAATACATATAAGATTATCTTATTGGGAAGCTAATAAAAGTACTATATTACATTTCACTTTTTATTTCAATAAACTAAACATTACTCAATATTAAAAATAATATTACTCTTTGGTGAAATTCAATGGAATGAATGATTAAATATATGATACAATTATAAATGGTAGTATGATGGGATATAAGTTATACAACATGGGATAAGTAGATGAGATAAATATATATATATATATATATAAGAAAATTATTTACAAACAAAAAGTTTATATAGGAAAACATATTCATAATGAACTTTCAATAACATTTTTAAAATTATAAAGACAATACCGATTGTATTTTTAAATACAAAGAATGTATTTAATGAAACCACAAGCATACATAATCAAATTCAGTATTAATCAAACCAGTAAAATACAAAATTAATTTTGCATTAAACAGAACCAAAAATATACAAAATATAATCAGTATTAAAATCATAACAAGAAGAAAGATGCAATACATCTGAAATGCCTATTGCAAAATAATTGTGTGCGCCATGATTCCACGGTGTTGGTGATCAAAATAATCACAATAATGTTCTGTTTGTAACAAATTAGACATTACACAAGACATACACACAAATTCTAATCTATATCACATATTTGAAAAGGAAAAATGTAGTAAAACAATTCTTTATAGAAATGAATGTCGAATTTGTCTTAAGATTGTTGGATTAAATGCTTATGTGTACTAAGTGAAACACGTAATAGTTATACCGAATATATATATAGAATATATAAGTTGAAAACAAGGTAACCTGTTTGGATAAAACCAAACCATACCATATACAGAGAGCAATAAATACTTACAGACAGATTGTATGAATTTGGAAATGAAATCAAAGTTGATCGAGACTTGGGTTGAACACAATTTCTTTAAGACAAATTCGTCCCCTACTACGGTGCTCACGAGATTTTAATGGATGTTCGTCGCATGGAATACAACAATCGAACCTTGCAGAAGCAACACAACCACTGCAAGTCTGGTGAACCATACTGTGCAGAATTCTCTTTTACAAAATAAGTACAGAGCGCCAAAGAAGAGGAAAAACTCAAGATAAATTCGATGTTTAATGAATGCAGTGGGGACCTGATTAGTCATAATGACTTTTCAATGAAGAGAAACAATTCTTTCAATGAATAAGTGCAATAGAACAGACATGATTATTCTTTCAAATAGGTTTGAATTCCGTATTGAATGTGGTTCAATTTTGACCCAAATAAATAATGAATTTATTTAAATAAAATTAATTTTAAATCAAATAAACTTTGTTTTAAAACCAAACTCAAATGGTGCACTTTTGAGTCAATTTCTCATTCACCTATTAATTGTTTCCCTTGAAATGAGCATCTAAGGCCATTTAAAACAAATAGGGTCACGAAGACTGCTTAAGCGCAAGAAAGACCGCTCAAGTGGTGTGTCTAGGGGCAGTTGTAAAAAACTCACACTTATCACTTCGCTCGAGCAGAAGACTTACCACTCAAGCAGTAAACAATACCTCTTAGTATCTCAGACTGTAGACTAAAACACTGGATGATCCAATTTTGCGCTTGAGTGCAAACATGACTGCTTGAGTGGTCTATGTAGTTTGACAAGCCAAAGAGAAGAAACAAAACACTCAGAATCACAACAATACAACTCAAATGTGTTTGTTCGCGGGATTGACAATATAAGAGTCCTAACAAGATCTATTTTAGATTACTCATAAGTTGTATTAGGGTTAGGGTTTCAGAATAGGAGCTATGGGGTAAAGATCTCACTCTTCTAACTTAACTAATCAACTCAAAATTGCACAAACTCTTGATCCCTTTCAAAGATGAGGTAGAGGGATGCTTTTATAGGCCATGGGAGCCTTAGAGGCTAAGAAAGGTGTAGCTACGGTTCCTACATGGCTAACTCATAGCCTTTCGTCTAAAACGCAACACAGTCTCAAATGAAAAAGGAATCTGGGATGGCCGACCGCACATGTGGCCGCCCTTCCTCTTGTGCAGCCACATGTGCCCAATTAGGGCACACATACGACCATAAACTCAATCTGCAAAATTTCATGTAGACGTGCGAGTTTTTCATGCAATGTACAAACTGACTCTCCAAGAGTGTAGCCATGTGTTGGTCAACCTACTGGCCTATGAGGTTCCAAGTCAATTCCTTGATCCTTGGGCCTGCTTGTTGATCAAGAAAGCCAAATTAACTCCCAATGGACGTTTTTAATGAAAATTGGTCAATGTTTTTGAAAATGTCGTCAATTTAGATTCAACCGGACATTTCCTCATTCCTTTCTTCTAAGTGGGACCAAAAAAGTAGATTTGAATACAAATTAGTCTAGAGGTAAAATGGTCATTTTTTGGAAAAAGATAGTTTTGGCTTAAAACAAGGTGATGTAGCATCTCCTAGTAACTTCAAGTATCTCTGAAGACAAAATTTTACCATTTCATTATCAAGAAGCGTGGGAGCACCTAACTCTTAACAATCAGTCAAAAAAGGGTATCTATAGTTATTATTTTTTTGAAACAAATCAAGATCAAAGTTTCATTTTGTATGATTATTATTTTTTGAACCATTTTATCCTCAATTGTGGAAACTCGAGATGAAGCTCAAGCCCACTATCATGACCTTAGTTTCAAATATAGTGTGGAAACCCAAGATGAAGCTCAAGCCCACTATCATTACCTTAGTTTTTTTCAAGCCAACTGGTCTTAGTTTTTTTTTTCAAGCCAACCGTGCACCCTTAGATGCTTATCAATTGCTTGCTTTGCACCTAAGCTAGCCTACTTAAAAGAGAGTTGGGAAAGTTTTGCACACACAAGAAATTTTAAAGAGAGAAACACTCTAGGGAGAGAAACACTTGTAGAATGTTGATAAATGATTTCATTTGGTGGTTTGGCCAAATGAGGCCTCTCTTTATATAGGGGACCTAGCCTTCTAGGATTATTCTAGAATGTACAATTAATGTGGTTTGTGGAATCCTCTTAGAACCTTCCGCAACCTTTCCAAAACTATCTAGAATCTATTTTAGAATGTTCTATACAAGTTCTAAAATGATAGACAATATTATTGCATTCTCTCAATCCTGTCGGAAGGCTTCGGATCCTTCCATTGGCCTCCAATGCGTCAGACCTCCTCTGGTAGGGATTTTGTGTAAGGAACTTGACAGGTCATGACAACACACTAATGTAGCACCTATATTTGTTTTTTAATGTTTTAAATTTTAAAATATCATCATTTTTATTTTACTTATTTTATTTTCAATAAAACTTAAGTGTCTGTATCGTTTGATTTTTCAAAAACTATTTTAGATGAGTTTTATTTACTTTTAGTGGATTTTTTTTATTTTTACTCAATGTTCTTTGTACTTTTAAGATGCATATAATCAAGATGCATCTAAAAAGTAAACCAAAATGACTAAAATATTAAAAGAATTACTAAAATCAAACAAAAATTTGTCTGCATTTTTGTTTAGGTTTTCATTTTTTTTAGTGATTTTTTTCTTCATACTTTGGTTAAATTTTTTTTTTTTTTACTTTTATTTCTGAAATCTCAAAGCAAATAAAGTCTTAAAACTTATTCATCGAGATTTATCAAATATAAATTTATAATGAATTATTGTATAAATTCACTATTATTAAAAAGGGGAATTAAAGATAGATCCCTCTACAAATTTTTATAAGAGTTATGGAACATTGAAAGATTGCATACTAGTTAGCGTCCCTGAATTTCAAATTTTAGTAGGACAAGGAAAAGTTTTGAGATAAATGGTGAAAGATATTCTAAAAACACTACAACAAATTCCAGTTTATGTCTCTCTCTCTTTCTCTCTACCCTGCCTCAACCATCTTCCCATCGACACCACTACCGCTACTATTGTTCACAACCACTATTCAGATCTAAAACGAATCATCGTAATTCGCAATCACAGTCCATATTTGAATAGAGTGTCATTTATATCTACAAACTTGTCACTGCCTCTTCCAAATCTACTACAACTGTTTCTAGATCCACTACCGCCACTTTCAGATCCATCACCACTACTATCCAAATCTGAAACGAGTTGTACCATTCATAATCACACTCCAGATCTTTTATTTCTATTCTCTCTGTAACACTTCGTATTCCTTTGACTAGTGGGATTACTCTTGACACCCTTACTATTGTACTTGGAGCCGCTTTGATTCATTTTAGAATATTGATTGAGGTGGTATCATAATGGTAAAGTAGGATTGAACCAAAAATATTGATTTGGATAATTGTCTTATGAGTAGTCTTCACTCTTTTTCATTTTTCTCTTTCAACACTTTGAATCTGGCTAGAACCATTGGAAAGTTTGCTTCCGGGGCTTCGATTTAGACACAAGAATGACCCAAAATGGAGTCTAGACAAAGGAATTATGCCTGTTTGAAATTTGAGTACCTGTGTTGGAGGCAAGTCCACTCGAGCGAACTTTTGACCTCTCGAGCGGTCTGTGCAAGTTACACAGATTCTGGGATCTTTCTTTCACCGCTCGAGCCAAGTTTTGACTGCTCAAGCGGTCTATTCGAAGTTAGCACTTTAAAATCCCTCTTTTTGGCCAAATCTTATCACTTTTTCTCTCTATTTTCTCTCCTCCTCTTCCATAACCCTAGCCTTCCAACCTTGATTTCTTCTACCTTTATCAAAGATTCATCCTTGATTTTGCAAGATAAGCAAAGAGGAAGTGAAGACCAACATATCTACCAATTGAATCGTTTTACCTTCAAAATTCTCTTTGGATATTCATTTTCTTGTCTCCATTTTTGAGGTAAGGGTACTTTTAACTTGATATATTTATGATTTGATATATATATATATATATATATGTCTGTGTGTGTGGTATTGTCTTAGTTATAATAATGTATGAGATATGTGTGTGTGTGTGGTATTGTCTTAGTTATAATATTGTATGAGATGATTTTGTGATATAAAAAGAGTTTGATAAATAAAAAACAGCATATACCCAAATTTTTTTGAGAAAGAATATGAATGTTTTATTAATTATTGTTGTTGATGATAAAAATTGACCCTTTAAGGGAAAAGCCCCAATTTTCTCAAAAACCCTAGTTTTCAAACTTGATTAAATAATGGTGTTTGGCTCAATTGACTATTAAATCTTGAAATTGGGTGAATGATTGTGGTAATGGTGTTGAGACATGAGCTTTTGTGAACCTTCTTGAATGCATGTATTGAAATAGATGAATGAGGGAATTGCGGAATTGAGAAGTTGGAGTAATCTCTTGTTGTTGGTGTTGTTAAATCTTATTTATGAATTGAATAAACTTTAAGTAAATTGAATTTGAAAATTCATGCATCATGTGCATTATAATTTTTCTCATGTGATTTTGCAATCTTGTGGATGTTTGAAAAATGTCAAAGGGGGTAAATAGAGTATGAGTCCACGTAGTTGAGTTGGGTTTTGGGAATTGAGTTGTGTGTTGTATTTGGTACCCGCGAGGGGAGTCAAGGTACCCAATTGCCTTGTCTTGAACTTATCGGCAGGATGAATGTAGAAAAAGGTTTTTGAGTGTCCATGAGACCGCCGTTTTTAGAGTCAGCAAATGTGAAAAAACATAGTTTTGGGTATCCACGAGCCCGTCGTTTTAGGAGTTGACAAATGTGGAAATATTTTGTATATAAATCTATATATGTATGTGTGGTTTGCGGCTCTTACTTGGGATGTCATAGCGTATTTACCACTCCGTGGTTGTAATGAAACTTTGAATGGAAATCACGCATTGAACATTTTTTTGTTTTAAAAGAGAAAATATGAAATTTATCCTAACAAGTGCATGACATGATCATATGCATCTTGATTATGTATATGTCTTATTAATAATATTTCCTACTGGGCATTAGCTCACCCCAAACTAACAACATTTCAAGAATTGATGGTGTGACTCCGCCTAAGTGACAAGCCAGTGAAGATTTTGAATGGAGCACATGGGCTCATTGAATGTTATTGTTGAAGCTCCAGAGCTAATGTATGTTGGGACTGAATGTCCACCCTTTTGTGTAACCAAGGGGTTACCCTTGAAACTTGTACGCCATTAGGGCATCTTTACTTTTAATTTCTTTAATTTTGTGAACTATAATTTGTATTATGAGCATAAGATGTAATAGTGTAATATAGTTCAATGAGAACAAGATTTACTTAATGAAAGATAATATTTTTCTTAAATCATATCTTAGAAGAAATGGTTTTATTTGATGGAAACTGGTGAATATTTAATAAAAATTGACTATATAAAGGTTTATAATTTTTGGAGCGTTACACTCTCCATTTATCTCTCCCTTTCTTTCTCACTCTCCCCTTTTCTATTTCTTTTTTTTTTTTGTTAAAAACAATTCGATTTCGCTATCACACAATGAAATTTCATCGTGAAAGTAAAATTAAGTAAAATTTTACTATCACGATGAAATTTATCTTTGTTGGAGAGTCATCGAAGAATTTTATTGTGCTAAGTTAGTGAAATTTCACTTTGTCGAGAGTTTTCGAAAATGGACTGGAAATGATCACCGAAAAGTTGTCGTTGGCGATCGGAGATAGTCCCTAACAACTGGAGATGGTGGCTAAAAGTGGCAGTGACAGTTTTGGTTGGAGATTGTGGAATAATAAAACTTGATTAAGGATAGTTTTTTCTAAAAAAGAGTTAGTGTCCTTAAACTAATAAACATATTTTACTTATCCTTAAACCAATACAAAATATTTTGCCGGGAGCTGAACAAAAAAAAAAAAAAAAACGACACTTGGTCCATAAATCCACTTTTGAATTTTCTTTTTCAAAAGGCCCACACTCAAAAAATACTTTGTCTATAAGAACATAGTTAAGCAAAATGACCAGAATAACCTCATATATATATGGTATACGCCATCAAATCCACTAACTCTCTCTGTCTCTGTCTCTATCTCTATCTCTCTTCTATCGGCAGTAGTGGAACTCTGTTAACCAACTCCGATACTCCAGCGTCCAATCCCTCTGCCACGACAGTGCTAGCTCGCCACCCTCTCTGAATCCCTCATCTCTCTCATTTTCTCTTTACCTCCCTCATTGCCAACTGACCACAACTATCCCCTCCATCGCCGCTACCTTTTTCTCTCACCTCAACACCCACCACACCTCTTTACTTTCTCAAATCTGGACTCTGCCGCTCTACTCTCTCTCTCTCTCTCTCATCAACAACAACCCCTACTGTTGTGTTGTCGCTACCAAATCTAACCCATCAGATCCACCACCACAAATCTCATATCTACAGCAGATCATCGTCAACCACTGCCACCGCTACATCTCTCTACTCCATCGTTGCTATCTCCACTCCACCTTCAGCTAATCATAAAAATCTCCCTAGTGTTGATTGGCATTCATTTCTTTAATCTTTTATATATGTATATATTTATATGTATAACTGGAAAGGGCATGTATGCTATTATAGGGTAACAAACAACACCTTCCACTACTCTCTATCTCTCTCTCTCCTCCTCCCTCATACATCGTCATTTTCTTATCAATTACCTTTCTTAATCTGACGAAACCCTATGTGATTTTGATTGGTTATTCGTATTTGATTTTGATTGCTGATTCATGCTCATTTTGACCTCAGATCTGTATGCTTTACTTTCTTAAGGCTTGTAAACACAGTTGATGATACAAATTACTAGTAAATTAGTATGTTAGGGTTTTATGTATTAAAGAAGGTTTGAATCATTCCTTGTAGACCGATTCGATGATTTTCTGGGTAGGGTTTTTGTTTTGATTGTTTACTAACGAATTAAAGCTCCAAGTCTACCGTCAGTTCATAATCATTTTCAATTTGGCCGAATGAAAATTTGTAAATGAGCTTGCATATAGGTTTGCATGGAAGCATATATAGGTCAGATTAAAGTTATTTCTACTCAGTTTGGATGTTTTGATGACCATTTCATTTTTCATTATTCTGATTTCAGATGCTATATTTTGAAGATTTCTAAGTTTAACTGCTAATTGCTACACTAGAAAGCTAAAATGCACGGGCATAGAAAAAAAATTGAACAGATAGGTGTTGGTTTGGCTATCATAAATGTCTTTGTAATGGAATGCATTTTTTTGTTTTTTGTTTTTTTGATAGATCTGATCTGTTTAAAATTTGAATAGATAAAAAATCAAAAATAGAATTTAACAAAAAAAATTGAATAGATATGAGATCTCGATCTGTTGGTTTGGCTTTGTATTTTAATAGATAGGATTTGGTTTGGCTTGGTATTTTCAATAGATAGTAAAAATAAAAATAAAAATAAATTAAATAGATAAAATATTGACAGATAGAATTTACGAAAAAAATTGAACAGATAATAAAATTTGGACAGATAAGGGAAAAAATTGAACAAATAGTCAAAAAAAATTGAACAAATAGATAAAAATTTGAATAGATAGTCAAAAAATATGAACAGATAAATATAAATTTGAACAAATAGTATTAAAAAAAAAAGTCAACAGATAAATTAAAGAGTAAAATTAAAAAAAAAATGTCTTCCAAGACTTTTCACCAAACTATTTCACAAAGGGTGAATCTCTCACCAAATATATATATATATATATCTACTGAACTTAATGCTTTATACTCTCCTTACCTTGGACTTTTCAACAATTTTCTCAAAAAACAATGCTACCAAATTTTTTATCAAAAAATCTACCAAACACTAGCATGGGTGTGAGTTCATGCCCATGTGAGTGATTTGGTAAAAAAAAAAATTATTTTTTTGTATCCCTAACATTTTTCTAAAAAAAAAAATCCCATAAAATTATGTAAAAATAATTCGTCTTACTATTTTCTCCCGTGTACAGCATGTGATTGGGGTTGCTGCTACGCATGGTGTGCAACAACAATTGTTGCCCACTTTATTGGGCCCATTTCAGGGCTTAATTCGATAATCTAAACCGTTTACATTTTAAAAGGTATCGAGTAGAATATACCTATAAAAAATCACGTCGATCAGATATCGTTATCTCTTTTATCAAATTACATTTGTATTGAATTTTATATTTCAAATTACATTTATCTTCTTTTTTTTTTATTAAAATATAAATATGATTTGATGAAAGGGCCAATGATATCCGATTAACGTAATTTTATGCTGACATATTCTATTTAATATCTTCTCAAATGTGAACAGTTTAAATTATCAAATTAATCCTTAAAATGAGTCCAATAAGATGCGCAACAGTTAGCGCATCCCCAAACTCGTACAGCATAGCACTTTTTAAAGTACACTAGAATAGTAATCATCATTCACTTTTTGTTTTGTATGAAGATATCGAAAAAACCATATCGCTTGCTTTCCAAGTTCTCACTACAAACAATATTTTCAAAGTTGTCACTACAAAATGTGTTTTTTTTTGGTTTGTTTTTTAGGAAGATTAGGCCGTCCAAGATGTACTGTATGTTATCCCAAAAAAATGTACTGTAAACATGATAACTGGATTCAGAACTTAATTTATATATCTAACCTACTCTTAAGGGTTTAAAGAAGGGAAGTTATTAAGCAGCAACAACAGGTAAACCAGCAATGAGGGATCAATTTTGCAGCTTTAAGTGAAGGAGCAGTATTACCCTCTCTTCTCTCTAGCAAGAGTCAAACTCCCAACTGTTATTCCAGATAGGCAACCTAAGAGGGGGTGAATTGGGTTACTAAAAATTTCACAATATTAAAATTAACACAATATTCAGAATTCTAATAAATAAATAAATAAAACAGAATAATAATTATCAACATAAAAGTAAGAGAGATAGGGAGAGAAAATCAAAAACTGCGATTTATAGTGGTTCGGCACGCCAGGCCTACGTCCACTCTCCAAGGAACCTCCTTGAGAATTTCTTTACTATTAATTGAATAAATACACCACCAAGCTTGTGAATTTGGCACAGGACTTACTCTTATCTATTGAGCCTCACTCAACAATAAATGCCTACCCTTACAAAATCTCTCACAAAAATAAGGAATAAGAATAAGTGGTAATTGAACCCACTTTTACAATAATTCTCTCACAAAGAGTAGATATGAAAGTGTAAGAACAAAAATATAAACAAATGCTGAAAGTGAAAGAGCAGAATACAATATACTCAGAATTTTGGAGCTCACAGAAATATTTTCTTTTCAAGTTCTTGATATCTTCTCCACATCCAACACCTCTATTTGATAGTTTATGTATATGCATTATACAT
>NW_021024795.1:84948-96167 GCF_004153795.1 Camellia sinensis | reverse complement strand
ATTGTGATTGTAATTAGTTCAACAGTTTTTTTTTTTTTTAATGTGATTATAGTTAGTTCAATGATTCTTTTTTTTTTTAATGAGATTTTTTATTTACTATTTTAATGGTTCTTTTTTTTGAATTATTTTTTTTATTATGAGAAAAATATGATTGTAGTTAGATAGCATTAAAAAAATTGTGATTTGTATGATTGAAGTTATCTCCTTTTGTTTATAATTTGATTTTTTTAATATGATTGAAGTTAGATAAATATAAACACTCACAAAAAGAAAAATGCGATTGTAATTTGTTCAATGCTTCTAAATAAACTTTTTATTTACTATTTTAATGGTTCTTTTTTTCAATTATTTTATTATTATTATTATAAAAATGTGATTGTAGTTAGATAGTATTAAAAAAAATATGATTTGTGTGATTGAAGCTATCTCTTTTTGTTTATAGTTTGATTTTTTAATATGATTGAAATTAGATAAACATAAATACTCAAGGGGGTTTTTAGCCCCAAGGCTTGTGGGAGCTTCAATATCCAAACCTGAATTTTCTAAATTTTTTATTAAAAAAAAAACTCCGCATTTATTAATTTGGTCAAAATTTCTTGACTAGCATTTATTAACCTTTTTCAATTCACATGTCTTTCCACATGCCTACATTTATGGATTTGGTCTAAATCCCCTTATCAACATTTAAAATAACCTCATACAAATAATTATAGATGCAATCTGTGTATAGTTATTGCAATACCCTTTTTAACTTTTCTCATACAATATGATTAGTGATAAGATTATTAAATTATTTTTATAAAAAATCTTAAAAAACATAATTTATATATTAAAAAAAATCTAAAACAAATATAAATATCTATAATTATCCCGTGCATAGCACGAGTTATAGGCTTGTACTATCTAATTACAATCATATTTTTCTCATAATAAAAAAAATAACTTTTAAAAAAGAACCATTAAAATAGTAAATAAAAAGATTATTTAGAAGCATTGAATAAACTACAATCACATTTTCCTTTTTGTGAGTGTTTATATTTATCTAACTTTAATCATATTAAAAAATCAAATTATAAATAAAAGGAGATAACTTCAATCATACAAATCACAATTTTTTTAATGCTATCTAATCATCATCAATAATTGGTACATTATGTGACCCTAATGAGTAAAATTCATTTTGTTTTTCAAAAAACAAAGTGAGTTAAAAATCAAATTACAAATTAAGTGAATTGATAGTTAAAAAAACACAATAATTTTTTTTTCATCAAAATATTAAACTTTAATATAATATAATAAAAAAAGATATTTAATTTCTTGAAAAGTGCAACACATATGATTGTTATCAAAATATTAAACTTTAATATAATATAATAAAAAAAGATATTTAATTTCTTGAAAAGTGCAACACATATGATTGTTATCAAAATATTAAACTTTAATATAATATAATAAAAAAAGATATTTAATTTCTTGAAAAGTGCAACACATATGATTGTTATCAAAATATTAAACTTTAATATAATATAATAAAAAAAGATATTTAATTTCTTGAAAAGTGCAACACATATGATTGTTATCAAAATATTAAACTTTAATATAATATAATAAAAAAAGATATTTAATTTCTTGAAAAGTGCAACACATATGATTGTTATCAAAATATTAAACTTTAATATAATATAATAAAAAAAGATATTTAATTTCTTGAAAAGTGCAACACATATGATTGTTATCAAAATATTAAACTTTAATATAATATAATAAAAAAAGATATTTAATTTCTTGAAAAGTGCAACACATATGATTGTTATCAAAATATTAAACTTTAATATAATATAATAAAAAAAGATATTTAATTTCTTGAAAAGTGCAACACATATGATTGTTATCAAAATATTAAACTTTAATATAATATAATAAAAAAAGATATTTAATTTCTTGAAAAGTGCAACACATATGATTGTTATCCAAATATTAAACTTTAATATAATATAATAAAAAAAAGACATTTAATTTCTTGAAAAGTCCAACACATATGATTATTATCAAAATATTAAACTTTCATATAATATAAAAAAGGAAAAAAAGAAGACATTTAAAAAGGGAGTTTTTAACCCCCAAGGCTTGTGGGAGTTTCAATATCTCAATCTGAATTTTCTAAATTTTTTATTTAAAAAAAACATAGTATTTATTGATTTAGTCAAAATTCCCTGATCAGCATTTATTAACTTTTTTCAATCTACATGTCTTTCCACATGCCTGCATTTATTGATTTGATCAAAATTTCCTGATCAGCATTTAAAATCTCCTCAAACAAATAATTATAGATATAATCCGTGTATAATTACTACAGTACCCTTTACAACTTCTCATATACATTATGATTAGTGATAAGATTGTTAAATTATTTTCATAAAAAATCTTAAAAAACATAATTTATATCTTAAAAAAAATCTAAAACAAATATAAATATCAATAATTATCTCGTGCATAGCACGGGTGATAGGCTAGTATATATATTAAGGGAAAAGGGATTTGTAACCCTCCAAGTTTTGTGGTAGCTCTAATATCTTAATCTGAATTTTTAAAAATTTTTATTTAAAAAAAAATCACATCATTTATTGATTTGGTCAAAATTTCTTGATCAGTATTTATTAATTTTTTTCAATCAACATGTCTTTCCACATGTTTGCACTTATTAATTTGGTCAAAATTTCTTCATCAGCATTTAAAATCTTCTCATACAAATAATTATAGATACAACTCGAGCATAGTTACTGCAGTATCCTTTTCAATTTTTTCCATACATTATGATTAGTGATAAGATTGTTAAATTATTTTTTTTAACATTTATTAACTTCTCCCTACTCTCAAGTCTTTCCCTCATTATAATACTTTAATGCATTAAGAACAAGCATAAAAAAAATTATTTGAAATCCAACACATATGAATTCCTTGAAAAGTCCCAACACATATGATTATTATCCCTCATAATAACACTTTTATGCATTAAGAACAAGCATAAATTTTTTTTTTTTTGAAAAGTCCAACATATGATTATTATCAAAATATTAAACTTTAATATAATATAATAAAAAAAGATATTTAATTTCTTGAAAAGTGCAACACATATGATTGTTATCAAAATATTAAACTTTAATATAATATAAAAAAGGAAAAAAAAGAAGACATTTAAAGAAAATATATTTGAAAATCACAATTCACATATATAGATAATTGTAAATACAATCCGTGCATAGCACGGGTGATATGCTAATCTATACTATATATTAAGCAAAAGGGAATTTTTAACCCCAAGCCTTGTGGGAGGTCCAATCTCCCAATCTAAATTTCCTGATTTTTTGATTTAAAAAAAAAAAATCTTAGCATTTATTAACTTCTCCCAACTCCCAAGTCTTACCCTCATAATAACATTTTAATACATTAAGAACAAGCAGAAAAAAAATTCTTTGAAATCCAACACATATGAATTTTTTGAAAAGTCCCAACAGATATGATTATTATCCCCCATAATAACACTTTAATGCATTAAAAACAAGTATAAAAAAATTCTTGAAAAATCCAACACATATGATTATTATCAAAATATTAAACTTTAATATAATATAATAAAAAAAAAGACATTTAATTCATTAAAAAGTCCAACACATATGATTATTATCAAAATATTAAACTTTAATATAATATAAAAAATGAAAAAAAATAAGACATTTAAAAAAAAAATTAAATCACAATTCAAATCTCCAATCTCCAAATCTAAATTTCTTAATTTAAAAAAAAAATCTTAGCATTTATTAACTTCTCTCAACTCTCAAATCTTACCCTCATAATAACACTTTAATACATTAAGAACAAGTAAAAAAAAAAATCTTTAAAATCCAACACATATGAATTCTTTGAAAAGTTCCAACACATATGATTATTATCCCTCATAATAACACTTTAATGCATTAAGAACAAGCATAAAAAAAATTTCTTGAAAAGTCCAACACATATGATTATTATCAAAATATTAAACTTTAATATAATATAAAAAATGAAAAAAAGAAGACATTTAAAAAAAAAAATTAAAAATCACAATTCACATATATAGATAATTGTAAACACAATTCGTGCATAGCACTGGTGATATGCTAGTCTATACTATATATTAAGCAAAATGGGGTTTTTAACCCCAAGGCCTGTGAGAGCTCCAATCTCCTAATCCTAATTTTCTAATTTTTTGATTTAAAAAAAAAAACCTTAGTATTTATTGACTTCTCCCAACCCAACCTTAACATTTATTGACTTCTCTCATAATTATTGTAATACCCTTTTCAATTTATTCCATACACTATGGTTACACACAAAAATAAAAATAAAAAGATAAGAATTTAGCTATAGATCTCAAAAAGATATAACATCTAAATTTGAATTATGATTTAATAATATAATTGTGTATTTTTTTTATGTATATTTATCAAAATTTTGAATCACTTAATGGGACAAATTAATCAATTTTTCAAAATTATTGATTTTTAATTTACAAAATAAATTTAAAAAAACTATTGACTGATTTATTTATTTAATAACAAAAATATTTCATAATCTCTCCCTCCTAATCTCTTTTACAAATTTTTTAAAAAAAATATTAAAACTTGCATTCATTTTCTCTTCCCAGATCTCAAAAAGATATAACATCTAAATTTGAATTATGATTTAATAATATAATTGTGTATTTTTTTAATGTATATTTATCAAAATTTTGAATCACTTAATGGGACAAATTAATCAATTTTTCAAAATTATTGATTTTTAATTTACAAAATAAATTTAAAAAAACTTTTGACTGATTTATTTATTTAATAACAAAAATATTTCATAATCTCTCCCTCCTAATCTCTCTCACAAATTTTCAAAAAAATATATTAAAACTTGCGTTCCTTTTCTCTTCCCCAAAATATCAGATAATATTTTTTATTAAAGTTGTAGATATCTACCTATATTTTATATATTATATTATAACATAACAAAAAAAAATTAAAACACTAAAAAAAAATCTTTAAAGTTTATTAATGAACTTTAAATCAATAAAACTCACATGTCTATCACATATCTAACTCACATCATAACTTACCTAAATAATAATAATTAAAAACAAATGGAAATCACAGATAAATTAAATTTAAAAAAAAAAGATACCCACAACTCCATCTTAAATAAATTGAAAAAAAAATACCCAAATAGAAACCACACAAAAATAAAAAGATATATCTATCTATCTATCTATCTATCTATGCTATATATTGAGCAAAATGAGGTTTTTAACCCCAAGCCTTGTGAGAACTCCAATCACCCAATCTAAATTTCCTGATTTTTAGATTTAAAAAAAAAAATCTTAGCATTTATTAACTTCTTTCAACTCCCAAGTCTTACCATCATAATAACATTTTAATGCATTAAGAACAAGCAAAAAAAAATTCTTTGAAATCCAACACATAAATTCCTTGAAAATTCCCAACACATATGATTATTATCCCTCATAATAACACTTTAATGCATTAAGAACAAGCATAAAAAAAATTTCTTGAAAAGTCCAACACATCTATATATATCTATACTATATATTAAGCAAAAGGAGATTTTTAACCCCAAGGCCTGTGGGAGCTTCAATATCCCAATATGAATTTTTTAATTTTTTTATTAAAAAAAAAACTCAGCATTTATTGATTTTGTCAAAATTCTCTGATCAGCATTTATTAACTTTTTTCAAACTACACGTTTTTTCACATGTCTGCATTTATTGATTTGGTCAAAATCTCCTGATTAGCATTTAAAATCCCCTCATACAAATAATTATAGATACAATCTGTGTATAGTTACTGCAGTATCCTTTTTAACTTCTCTCATACACTATGGTCAGTGATAAGATTGTTAAATTATTTTTATAAAAAATCTTAAAAAACATAATTTATATATTAAAAAAAATATAAAATAAATATAATTATTTATAATTGTCCCGTGCATAGCACGGGTGATAGGCTAGTTATATATTAAGTAAAAAAGAGTTTTTAACCCCAAGTCTTATGGGAGTTCTAATCTTTCAATTTAAATTTTTTAATTTTTTGATTTAAAAAAATAAAAAAATCTTAGTATTTATTAATTTCTCCCAACCTCCAAGTCTTACTCTCATAATAGCACCTTAATGCATTAAGAACAAGCATAAAAAAATTCTTTGAAATCCAACACATATGAATTTCTTAAAAAGTCTCAACACATATAATTATTATCCCTCATAATAACACTTTAATGTATTAAGAACAAGCATAAAAAAATTCTCGAAAAATCCTACACATATGATTATTATCAAAATATTAAAATTTAATATAATACAAAAAGGAAAAAAAAAGACGACATTTAAAATATATATATATATATATAAATCACAATTCACATATATAGATAATTGTAAACACAAAAATGCAACCCTCTCTCTTCTTCTTTTTTTCTTCTTTTTTTCATTTATCAAATGACCTTTTCTGTTAAAATATTTTTTTTACTTTCCCCCTTGTCACCTAAATCAGCCAAAATCAAACAAACAATTCTTATTTGATTAAATAGCCAATATATATATATATATATATCTTTCTATACTATATATTAAGCAAAATGGAGTTTTTAACCCCCAAAGCTTGTGGGAGTTCCAATATGCCAATCCTAATTTTCTAATTTTTTATTTTTTTAAAAAGAAAAATAACATCAACATTTATTAATTTCTATCAACCCACAAGATTTTTTAATTTCTCTCATAATTATTGCAGTACCTTTTCCAAAACAAATATTTTGTATATTAAAAAAAATTTAAAACAAATATAAATATCTCTATCTATATCTATCTATTTATTTATATCTATCTCTAACCCACAAGTTTTGTGGGAGTTTCAATATCTAAACCTTAATTTCTTAATTTTTTTTATTTTTTTTGAAAAAAAAAAAAAACTTAGCAATTATTAAATTCTTTCAAGTCTTTTTAATTTTTCCAATACACACACTCTTTACACTCTTTTTAACTTTTCACATACCTATTGCAAATAGTGAGTCTCCTTTTTGTTTTCTCCTTCTTAACTTCTCACTTCTACACTTTCAATTTCAGTAACCACGTATGCAAACAATAAATTTTCTTTTGCTTTTTCTTTCTTGACTTTTCGTTTTGTTTACTATTTTAATAATGTAGTTAGATAGTGCATAAAAATATTTGTGATTTGTCTAGCGAATAAAAAATTATAATTTAATTTTTTTATATGATTGAAGTTAGATAAATATAAATCTTCACAAAGAGAAAAATGTGATTATAATTAGTTGAATGATTTTTTTTTAAATGTGATTGTAGTTAGTTTAATAGTTCTTTTTTTTCATTTATTTATTTTATTATGGGAAAAATGTGATGTGATTGTAGTTTGTTCAATGGCTCTTTTTTTTAATATGATTGTTGTAGTTAGTTCAATATTTTTTTTTAATGTTATTTAATCTTTTTATTTACTATTTTAATTTTATTTTTAATATGATTGAAATTAAATAAACATAAACACTCACAAAGAAAAAAAATGTGATTGTAATGTGATGTGATTGTAGTTTGTTTCAATGGCTCTTTTTTTTTAATATGATTGTTGTAGTTAATTCAATGGTTTTTTTTAATGTTATTTAATCTTTTTAATTTTAATATGATTGAAGTTAGATAAATATAAACACTCACAAAGAAAAAAAATGTGATTGTAGTTAATTCAATGATTTTTTTTTAATGTGATTGCAGTTAGTCAATGGTTCTTTTATTTATTTATTTTTTTAATGTGATTTAATATTTTATTTACTGTTTTAATGGTTTTTCTTTACAATTATTTATGAAAAAAATATGATTGTAGTTAGATAGTGTCACGCCCTCAAAATAATAACATAAACCCATCAATATAGACATGCATTGATTTACAAAAGTTCCACATTTTTCCATTCATCAGAGTTTCATTACAAAAAGTATTACATGTTAACAACAAAAGCAAATGCCCTAAAGGCTTACAGCTTTCAGTTAACACTTGGTTAAAACGAAGAGTACTAACTCATTTACATATTAAGCCCTTGGCTTGAATTTACATGTAATACATCAAAAAAAATAAAACGACAAGAATATGTCCGCCTCTAGCCTCCCAAGCTATGTCCTTGGAGGTGGCATGCTACCTGTACCTGAAAATGATATTCCCATATAGGGTGAGCCACAGCCCAGTTGAAATACACTAAACCAAATATGAACAATGACTAAAAGATTAGCAGTTAATAGATGGCCAACACTGATACTTTCTCTTATCACACTTTACAGTTTCTTGACATGCAAGTCCATGTTACAATTCATTTACCAGTTTCTTTAAATTCTCAATTTTTACAACCATGGCTCAGAACCTGGCCAAACATTTCATATGAGACAGTGACTCATATCAAACACTTCCCATTTCATATTAGATAAGCATACTAGCTATATCACACAACAACAGATAAGCATACAAGCTATATCATCACTTCCACAGATATGCATATGAGCAGTATCACACTTCCAATGACAAGCATATGAGCTCTGTCAACACATTAATAGATAAGCATATGAGCTCTATCTACGGAGTCCATCCCCTATCTCCTCCCAACACATCCGGTTTAGAGGTCCATCCCCTATCTTCCCCTAAACCGTGGAGTACATCCCCTATCTCCTCCAACACAACACAATGCATATAAACAACAATTATACACATCATCACACAATACATAAATTTAATGTATTCTTTCAACCGTCATACTCAATGACACATTCCAGTGATTAGTTTCAGTTTGCCTAATCATCATGCATTGTCTACAACAATCACGACTATCCTCCACCGATAGCCCAAAGCAGTTATTTCTATACAGAAAGTAAATGCGACAATGGATATATAATCAACATTTCAACTAGGTGAGTGATAAACAATCTAACTACACCGTTTAACCCCTTTTTTTCTCAATTTCCACATTCTCAATTCAATTCCTCATTTCCAACAATTAATTATACAAATTAATCAATCAATGTAATTAGGGCATTTTCCATAATCAACATTACAACCCTTAGGTTCCATTCTCATTAGTGTCTTAACATTAATTTCACATTTTCCATGCCAAACATGCATCTGGGTTTAATATGGTTAAAACCCCAACTCTTGTAAATTTACACAAAAGTTCCAAATTTTTACTAAATTACCAAACCAACCCCAACGTCTCAAAATACTAAAATTTAAAGACAAAACTCATAGAAAGGAGTAGGATATCCCTACCTCAAAGTTTGAGCTCCAATGGAGATGAAGACAAAAATCAAAATGCTCCAAAGACCAAGATTCTCGGATGAAAACGACGCCCTCGACGATCAACACAACTTTTACAAAGGCCGAAGGTGAGGAACTCACCCTAGCTAGATCAAAATCTAGAGAGAAGGCAAGATTTTAGAGAGAGGAGCTCTCAAAATGGCTTTTAGAAAAAGTAGGAGAGAGAAAGAAAAGCAAAAAGTGATTTGAAATCACCCAGCGGATAACTCATATACGTATGACCCGCTCGAGCGGAGAACAAGACGCTCGAGCGTAAAGCACAAACATCTGGACACGCTTGAGCTCAAGAAGGCCCGTTCGAGCGCCAAGACACAAGAATAAAGCACATCCGCTCGAGCGCGAAAACCAGTCCGCTCGAGCGCAGATTTCCACCTCCCAGAACTTACACCCAGAAAGTACTACCCGCTCGAGCGCCAACAAACCCGCTCGAGCGCCACCGCTCGAGCGTAAACACACCCGCTCGAGCGCAAAAATCACATCTGCAGAAGTTTTGCAGGAAACTGAAAATACTGGAGGTGTGCAATACCCACTCGAGCGCAAGAAGACCCGCTCGAGCGGAACGCCAAAAAACTGAACAACAAAGATTTGAAACCAGGACCTAACCAACCTGTAACAACTCCGCCCAACACATCCTATAACTCAAATACGAAGTATAAAGGATGTAAACAAGATAATAATTAACTACCAACATCCACGGACACCTGTCTGGATCACTGTACAACAAGGGTAAAACCGGGATCGTTATAACCTTCCCCCCTTAAAGAATTTCGTCCCCGAAATTAAACACAAGTTTTCAAAAACAGGTTTTCCTCCATTTTAAACAATGTTATATTTTAACATTCAAAAATTCAACCCATTACCGGTCATCCCATCCCTTTAACAAGAGGCATTTCACAATATGTAAATAACATACGTACTTTCAACATGCATCAACATTACGCATTTCCTTTCCAATTTCAACAATATATTCAACATATATAATGTTACATTCAACTTCCATATGAGGCAAGTTCCAAAACATACTTCTAATAAACCAAACATTTTCAATGTTTCATTACTTAAGACATATTTAAAGCTCTTAAGTCCAACAATATTACAGAATTTCATTACAAAATTACTCATCAATAAACAAGTCCGGATATTTCTCGCGGACCTCCAGCTCACGTTCCCAAGTGGCTTCCTCCACTCCGTGATGTTTCCATAAAACCTTTACCAAATGGATGGTCTTGCCACGCAGGACTTGATCCCGCCTATCCAAGACCCGAACCGGTCTCTCCTTAGACGAGGCATCCTCATCTACCTCTAAGTCGGTCCAATCTAATACATGCGATGGATCCGGCTCATACTTCCGAAGCATACTCACATGAAACACGTCATGAACTCCGGACAACTGCGGCGGCAAAGCTAAACGATAAGCAACCTCGTCAATCCTCTCAAGGATCTCAAAAGGCCCAATAAACCGAGGGATAACTTCCCCTCTCCAAACCTCATCAAACTCGCCTAGGTGATATCTTCAAAAAGACATGATCACTTATCTCAAACGCCAAAGGCCTCCTCCTACGGTCGGCATAACTCTTTTGGCGACTCTGGGCTGTAACAAGCCTCCTACGGATAAGTTCAACTTTCTCCGTCGTCTCCCTAACCAACTCCGGACCCAACAAAGGCGCATCACCCACCTCGGCCCAACAAACTGGAGACCTACACGGTTGGCCATACAAGGCCTCAAACGGTGCCATACCGATGCTAGACTGAAAACTGTTGTTGTAGGCAAACTCTACCAGGGTAAGTGCCTCTCTCACGTCCCACTGAAGTCCAGACACAACC
>NW_021024795.1:43507-82651 GCF_004153795.1 Camellia sinensis | reverse complement strand
TGCATGTTTGCATTCATTCATCTGTTTTGCATGCACCGGGCTCGGCGCATCATACTAACTGCATTGTATTTCAATTCCAAGTTGAATACGTGATAGTTGTAGCATCTCACATGCCATCTTAGAATTGTCAAGCCTATCTTAGTTGCATTTTGCATGTGTTGTATTAGCCATCTTAACATGAACTAGGATCATGCATTGATTACTAACTAGTTTTTGTTTTGGCTCGGAGTACTCGGTAAGTGTTTGTGCTTTAGCATCCTTGCATGCGTGTGAGTGATTGCCATGATAGCATGCTTACCATAAGGCTATATGCTTATGTGATATAACTGCCTGAATGCTTGTGGGTGAAGGTTGGGTTGCTAGAGTTGGAATAATTCGTCGAAACCCGTGTTTTAGCCTACTTACGAGTAGCAAACTTCAATCCATTTTTCGAAACAAATGGATATACGATGCTTTGTTCCAACTTAGGCAATCCAGTCTATACTTGTTTTGCTGTGCGCATCACATAGTAATTCTAGGCTAATAACCGGAATAAGAGCACATAATGTTTTCAAACCTCAATATCATGGTTAGTAGAGGCCGATCTTTGATCGGGCGAGTGGGGGTGCTCACGAAGTGACCTTCCCCAATCGTACCCAAGTTCCCGAGCCGAGGCCACTTTGGTGATGACGGACACGTGGCCTTAGGCACGAGTCATGGTTTCCTAAATTCCCCAGAAATAAAATATTTAAGTGGCGACTCTATATCTGGCAAAGCAGTCCATGTTTGGCACTTCTTTCTAAAAAATCTGTTTTCCAAAACGATTTGCCTGATTTGGACTCTTTGGTGATTTATCAATCTCACATCACACATTGCGGAATTAGATTCAGAACCGTGACATTTGAGTCCTGAACTGTAGTGAGCCCAAATGAACAAAACGGGATTTCCCTCCCGAGACGTTCGGGGACGTCTACACTCTCCCAGATCCTAAACTCGGTACCGGAAAGGTAGATCTCGAATGCGCTCCTTGGGACTGCTGAGTGTTAGAACCCCTATGCTTGTTACTATCCCCCTGACCCTCCTGACTCCTCCTAGAGCCCATCATCCTCTCCTCTTCTGCAAGCATGACGGTCTCGAGATGGGTTGCAGCCCCCACAAGGCGCCCATAGTCCCTAATCATGGACCCGGCAACTCTAAACATGAGTCTGGTCCTCAATTTCTTCTCGAACTCCAAACACCGATGCTCCTCCGTCGCCACTAATTCTGGTGCAAACCTCGACAAGCTAGTGAAAGTGGCTTCAAACTCTGCCACTGGTGCATTCAGCTGCTTCAGCTGACGTAACTGATCCCTCAACTTCTCTCTAACAGTGGGAGACAAAAACTTCTCCTGAAGGTGTGAACGAAAGCCTCCCAAGTCTCTCCAATACGCCCTCGTGTAAACTTCCACCACTGACCTGCGTCTCCCTTCAACTAGAAAGACGCCAAGGTCACCTTCAAGCCTTCGTCTTCGATGCCAAGCATCTCAAACATCTTCGTCATCTGCTCCAACCACTCGTCAGCCTTCAGTGGCTCTTTAGGGTCACCCAAAAACTCGTCCGGATTCGACCAGAAAAACTCCCTCTTCATGAAAGAAGGCCCTGCCTCAGCTGCCTGATTCCCAGCTCTAAGAATACCCAAAGCTCCTGCTATCTCTCTGGCCAAGGCACCCATAGCCTGCTGACCCACTGGCTCGGCCACATTGGCTTGGCCAACTCCCTCCTGCACTGCTGGAATCTCACCCTGTAATGGTACTTCCTGCCTCGCAGGTCTACCACGCCTAGCACCTCTTCCTCGTCCTGACATCCTAATAAAGGTAACACAGAACATTAGCACATTCACAAATGTGCCGAAACTAAACACTCACGTCCTAATGCATGGACAACGATAATTCACTCCACGTAAGCACATAAACACATAAGCACTTACGAATTTCATTTCCAGATAATGATAGTCCCGAGGCGTTACTAGAGTTCCGGTCAGAAACAACATTGATCAGGTGCTTTTCCAATAAGACTCACAAAAACTCAAGGATCCAATCAACATCCTAGAAAGTAAATCCCATACCCAAGTAATCACATAACCATGTTATCACATAAGCACATAACATTACATCTAAGTCTCTAACAAGCGAGACAAACCCATTGTGATACTAATCACTTCCCACATACCCAAAGTATTCAAACCCGGTACGCTCTGATACCAAGTTGTAATGCCCTCAAAAATAACCCATAAATCACACATTCTTGACATGCGTAGACATAAGAGAGTAAAGCATAATTACATTTCATTAGAGTATTCATTACAAAATGTATTACATGTTGACAACAAAAGTAAATGCCTTATAGGCTTACAACTTTCCAAGTCAACACTTGGATACAAAGAGAGAGTACTAACTCTACACAAAATAAGCCCGTGGCTTGATATACATGTAATACAAAAAAAAAAACAATAGAGCCTTCAACTCTCACAACCATCCAAGCTAAGATCTCGGAGGCGGCATAATACCTGAACCTGAAAATGATGTCCCATATAGGGTGAGCCAACGCCCAGTAGAGATATGCTAAACATAATATGAGCAATAACTAAAACATTAGCATTTGATAAATGTTTAACTCATATAAATCAATTCATAAACCATTTCATTGCACATCATGAAATGAGTTGGAAAAGGTTTACCTTGAGAAAGATTTATATTGTAATGAGAACTATACAAATGTGGTATGGGGTAAATACGTGGTAAGTCCGAATAGGGGGTGTAGTTGATCTTGATAAGTTGGCCTAAGTGTCCATGGTGAAAGACCAAAAAACCGCGCGGATAGGTGTCGAGCCTTCCGGTTAATACCAGTAAAAATGACAGTTTGGTAGTACTCGTAGAGTCTACTTGCAGACACCAGCCTAGGGATTACCAAAGTCGTATTTACCGCTCCTATTGAATAAATGTTGGAAGTTTGAAATTGATGAGATTACAAGATAATATTGGGAACATGGTGAATTGAAATGATGCATTTAAATGAATATCTTTCCTTAATTATTAACATTGGCATGGCATAGCATTTGCCTTTGATGTTGAGAAATTTCGCATAACTGTATATACTTTGTGAGAATTCTCTACTGGGCTTTATGCTCACCTCTATGGGATTTTGGTGCAGGTAAGAATGTGGTGATCCTGCCGAATTGAGGGCGTGGATATTTTTGTGAAGAGTGAATAGCTCTTTTATCTTTTATGTAAACTTTGTAAAGCCAAGGGCTAAATGTGCATGGGTCCAAGAGACGATTTTGTGTAACCGGGCTTTGGCCTTGAAAGATGTAAGCCCTTAGGGTCATTTTATTGTTTTGAGACTAGATGCTTCGCATGCTATAGATTCAGGTGTTCCTTATTTCGTTGAATGTATACCGCATGTGGAACTTTTGTACTAAACTATTTTAATCAGATATGGCAAGATGAAAGGATTATTGTATTTGTTTAGTAGATGTTTATTAATGTGAGTAGTTCATGTTGAATTATTTCGGGGCGTTACAAATTGTGATATAAAATATAATAAAATTAAAATTAGAATAAAAAGTTAAGAATTAAAATAAATAATTAAGAATTTATAATTAATTGTGATCTAATTAAATTAATGTTAAACTTGATAAATTATGTGTATGAGAGGAGATAGAGAGAAAATAAGAAAAAAAATATATGAGATTTGATGGTATTATAATCATTTTATGTGGTCCAAAATCACATGGCCTCTCTGATTATTTTTTAGCCATAAGGGGTAAAGAAGTTTAGCCTGAAATTCTGATGAGGTAAAATGAATTTAACCCAAAAATTAAAAATAAAAGTGATTGTAAATGAAGTTTAACCCATTGGTTCTGACCTCAGTACTCAATTGGGAGAGAATGTCCCAAGCTTGTTTGGCTTTTGTAGCATCCTTGATTCTTGGAAAGATCCGATCTAAGACACCTTGCTGGATGTGAGAAAGAGCTGCAGCATCCTTCTATTGCTTCTCCTTGCTGGTGTCATCATACCCATTCTGTACCGTATCCCACAAATCCATAGATAAAAACAGAGTTTTCATCTTCACACTCCAAAACTCGTAGTTGGTACTGTCAAAAATTGGAATTGTGGCCATGTAAAGTTAACTCTGTTAAGGATATTCAGTTCTTCACCTTGCAGCTCATCTTCCTTCCACAAACCATAAACTCTACTACTACCATATGGAATGGAAGCCTTCTGACTAGATCTACGTAAGCTGTTGCTTAATCATTAATAAATAAATAAATAAATAACAGCAGAAAAATTGACTTTCGCAAGAAAGATGGACGTAGATTTTTTAGAGTTTGGGGTTACTGCTGCGCATGGTGCGCTGCAGTACATTTTATTAGCTTATTTTAGGGCTTAATTCGATAATTTAAACTGTTCACATTTTAAAAATTATTGAGTAGAATATATTTGTAAAAAATCACGTCGATCAGATATTGTTATCTCTTTCATCAATCATATTTGTATTGTGTTTTATATTTCAAATTACATTTATCATTTTTTTTAAATACAACTGTGATTTGATAAAAAGGCCAACGATATCCAATTGACGTAATTTTTTACTGATATATTCTACTCGATAACTTCTAAAATGTGAATGGTTTAAATTATCAAATTACACCTTGAAATAGGCCCAATAAAATATGTGACAATTGCTGTTGTGCACCATAGGCAACAGCAATCCCAAACACGTTTTCTTAAGGGAAAAAGAAGGGATGGTAAGCAGAAAAATTGACTTTCGCAAGAAAGATGGATGTAGACTTTTTAGAGTTTGGAGTTACTGCTGCGCATGGTGCGCTACAGCACATTTTATTAGCTTATTTTATGGCTTAATTCGATAATTTAAACCGTTCACATTTTAAAAATTATTGAGTAGAATATATCTATAAAAAATCACGTCGATCAGATATCGTTATCTCTTTCATCAATCACATTTGTATTGAGTTTTATATTTCAAATTACATTTATCATTTTTTTAAAATGCAACTGTGATTTGATAAAAAGGCCAACGATATCCGATTGATGCAATTTTTTACTAATATATTCTACTCGATAACTTCTAAAATGTGAACAATTTAAATTATCAAATTACACCTTGAAATAGGCCCAATAAAATATGTAACAGTTGTTGTTGCGCACCATAGGCAACAACAATCCCAAACACATTTTCTTAAGGGCAAAAGAAGGGATGGTATGCAGATTTGGAATTCTATCTTCATTGGATTCCTGTCGTACATTTTGATTCTTCACAACTTATGTCTACAGGTAGGGATGGCCACGCGATGGATTGGAAGCGGAGGGCCAGTTAATATTTAATTTTCTAACCAAATAGGCCAAAAATTATTTATCTAAAATTTAATAGTCCATTACATTGTAATTTCCTTTTATCTAATCCTTCCAAACAAATGCCCTAATTAACCACACGGTGTAATCTATATATATTAAGGAAAATAGAGTTTCTAATGAGAAGGCCCTCCTGAAACTCAAAACCCTTATACTATTTTTCTAGAATTTTTATTTTTTAAATAATCAAAAAATCTTCTATTAGCTAGATTTTATTGAATCATTAAAAAAGATAGTAATTAATCTATGTAAAAGGAAAGTTAATTATTAATTATTCTATTTAAAATTTTGAATAGTTTTATGCCTTAATTTACACATTTTAAAAGGAAAGTTAATTAATCAATTTTAAAATATAAATTTTTATACCACTAAAATATAGGAATCAACACATCTTTCATAAAAAAACTCCCGACTGTTATCCCAGATAGGCAACTCAAGAGGGGGTGAATTGGGTTACTAAAAATTTCACAATATTAAAATTAACACAATATTCAGAATTCTAATAAATAAATAAAAAAAACAGAATAATAATTATCAATATAAAAGTAAGAGAGATAGGGAGAGAAAATAAAAAACTGCGATTTATAGTGATTCGGCACGCCAAGCCTACGTCCACTTCCCAAGGAACCTCCTTGAGAATTTCTTTACTATTAATTGAATAAATACACCACCAAGCTTGTGAATTTGGCACAGGACTTACTCTTATCTATTGAGCCTCACTCAACAATAAATGCCTACCCTTACAAAATCTCTCACAAAAATAAGAAATAAGAATAAGTGGTACATAAACCCTCTTTTACAATAATTCTCTCACAAAGAATAAATATGAAAGTGTAAGAACAAATGCTAGACTTAGATCTGAAAGTGAAAGAGCAGAATACAATATACTCAGAATTTTGGAGCTCACAGAAAATTTTCTCTTCAAATTCTTGATTTTTCTCCACACACAAAACTTCTATTTATACACAAAAATATACCCGTTAGACGCTCCTTGCTGACGTCATGACTTACATAAGCACGCTCCTTGCTGACGTCATGGATGACATTAGTTTGGAAGAGAATCACGTGTAAGAAAATTTGCACTCTTGCAAATTTGAACATCTTTAGGTATTAGTCAAAAGTGTACAAAAAAGAAAAAGAAAAATTAATTTGAATTATATCTTGTATGACTTCCCACATGCTAATAATTAATGTTTTCATATGTTAATATTCAATGTTTCTACACACTAATATATATGATACAATTAATGTTATGTAAAAAAAATATAATTGCTCCGTGATGTATACTATTTGTATTATATGCATTATATATATAAAGTTATATATATATATATATATAATGTTCTAATCAAATATTTGCATACATAGAAAAATTTCTTTAAATCATATTTATGATGAATCTAAAAATATATGTCTTCTTTAAAATATTGTATATATTGTAAAGATTTTAAATTAACTATATCCTACTATTCCATATTAATTTTGTCAAAACAAAACAACCTATCAATATCAAATTTGTCAAAACAAGACAACCTATCAATATCAAATTTGTCAAAATAATACAACCAATCAATCATTTTTGTCAAAATAATATAATTAATTAATTTTTAATTTGGTCAAAAAGTAAATGATCAACCTAAATTTTCAAAAAGTGAATAGTAAAATTTTTAAAAATATTTATATTTAACTAATATTTAACAAATATATATATTTTAAAAAGATAATATTTTGTGTCAAATAAATATGAACATTAAAAAAATCTAAATTATTACAAATAATATTTTAGACATCTTCAAAATTAAATAATATGATTAACACTCTCATATATCAGTGGTGACAAAATGCCGAGCTAGAAGCCTTTAGATTTGCTATGCGTGGAGAGACCTTTGATTTGATTTTAGATTAGGCAAAAGAAGCAGTGCTAATTGGGAGTGATAAGAACAATTACAATGTTCAAAAGCAAACAAGAAATCAGGTCCATCTGCCCTTGAACTAGTCTTTCACAGTTTTACGTCTCGTTTAGAAATAGGCTATTTTAAGAGTATTTTGAGAAGACGATTAAAAACTTTTTTTTAAACTTTTTTGTGAAAAAGAAAAGTGGATTAAAAACTAGAAAGTGACTTTTAACCCATTTTCCAAAATAGGCCTTAATAACTTTTTGATTTTTTACGAAAATATGTACAAAAAAATAAAGACACTATATGACAACTTATAGTGACCTTTTGATTTTTTAACTAAAATTGAAAATTGCCAATTACACTTCACTCCTATAATTTGATTCAAATTTCACTTTAGTCCTCATAATTTCAAATTGAACACTTTAGTCCTTATAGTTTCAAATTGTTCAAATTGAAACAATAAGAGCTAAAGTGAAATTTCAAACAAACTATAGGCCATAAAAAGTGTAATTAACCCTTCTAGGAAACATACCAGTGTATTCATCAAATCATGAACCTATCAATCAAATACTCCAAAATTCTAGTGTCAACTACAAAACTATACAGACTTGTCAAATGAATACTACTACATCACAATTACCAGTTGCAACACATCAAATACTATGAATACTACATCACAATTACCAGTTGCAACACATCAAATACTCTACATAGTTTGAACAAACATTTAGACAAAATAGTGAATGCTCACTAGGAGGGTAAAAATGCATTATTTCCTAAATCCAAATACAGCCTAAAATGTATTTGTCTGACCTCTTCCACTCCGTGAGATGCAACTGCTCTGCACTGAAGCACAAGTACAGCAAATGAGTTAATAACTGTTGCAAAAGGAAAAATTAAATGAATATATGTATTTAAATTATACACAATGTCCTACGGGGAACTTAGAATTAGATACGATTTGAAGTAGTTTACACACATCTGCTAATGTGACTAAAGTTTTATTATTGAAAAATCATTTATAACAAGTGGATAAAAAATCAGAATGATCAAACTAGTAGCCATGTTTGACATGACATCCTAGATGGGTCATGTGTGCGACATGTGCAACTATATTAATAAATAAAAATAAATTGTCGATACAAGAAGAAAAATGAAATTTGATTTATAATTTAATGAGGATAAATTACAGTTATCCCATTGAGGTTTTTGATAAATACATCTGATTCCCTCAGATTCGGGAAAATAATCCCACTGCCAAAGATTTCAAATCGCACAACAGATACCCCTTCTGTTAGTTGTTGGGTCAACAAACTAAATTTGATATTGTCAGCAAATTCATTCATTTATCCAAATAATCATTTTACCCCCATTAATAATTTAATGAATTTATAATTAATTTACATTATAATCTACTTGAGAAAATTTGATTTATCAGTTGGCATGAGAATAATACAATTATTACTATGCAATTAAACTTTCTCCAAGTATGTACAAGCCTTAAAAGCATCAAGCAGTTGTACATTATTTGAAAACAGTTACAAAAAAAAAAAAAGCCTGACATTAGAGAAACCAAATTACATCTCCCCTCTCTTCCTGCTTTGACCCCCAATCCCCACATTACCACTGCCCCAGCCCCAATCACGCCTCAAGCCACCATCACGCCCCACCAATTGCCACCACCACCCATCAATAGTTTCCATAGCCACTTGACTAATCATTCTCCCTTCCTTGTTTGTCTTCTCTCCTGATCTCCCTATCCTTCTCTCTTTACTTTCCTTTCTATCTCTACAACAGTTTACCCTCAATCATAGCCATTGGAGAACCAACATAGGGATAGAAAGGAGCTGATGAAGATACCCCTATACCTGTCTTTACTAGCGAGACTCATCAATCTCATGGTGATGCCATTGCTGATGCAATTTGTGCAAGGATGCTTGAGGTACAAGTGTAGATTGAAGGAACCAAATACTAAGAATTTGGGGGTTTTGCTTTGCCAATCAAACGACTTTATGTAGTTTTTGAAAGTTGAAAGGTTGTGTACTTTTCTGTCCCTCATTTGTTGATCTTGTGGGTTGTGAGATAAGGGAAGTGGTAATTGATCTGTGTCGCAACCCTCAAACTATCTGCATTGCAATCCTCAATGAAAATAGTGGCATCACCTATGAACAATTGCCACGATCTGCCTCAACCCATCCCAATCACCACCATTTCTCTCTCTCTACACCAAGTCTATAGGTCATGATCGTGGATGGCTGTGATTACATGGGGGTTTTGGTTGTTTGGTTCCGTGAGGTAACAGCAGTGATAAGGAGAGGGGTGGGAAAGTTGCTGCATGCTAAAGTGAGAGAGAATGATAGAGATAGTTTGGGTAGGGTATTTGTGTAAATATTTTTTGGTAGTCGAGGGTAATTTGGTTATTTTAGGTTTTTTTTTATTAACTCAATTAAAAGACTCTTGACAGATGTAAAAATTAAAAAGAAACAAGAATTCCATAATTACCTTAAAATGAAATTGTTATTAATGATATATTTAACATATAAGTCCTGCTCAATGGGTAAGGTCAAGAATGGAAGTGGAGGGTAATTTGGTTATTTTAGTTTTTTTTTTATTAACTCAATTAAAAGACTCTGACAGATGTAAAAATTAAAAAGAAGCAAGAATTCCATAATTACCTTAAAATGAAATTGTTATTAATGATATATTTAACATATAAGTCCTGCTCAATGGGTAAGGTCAAGAATGGAACCCCTTGCCAGCCTGCCTACATTTTGGTTGGCAATTCCTTCCCATCTCCCCAAAATACAATGGAATGAAGCATACTAGAAATAGACAAATCTGGTGTTCACGGACTACAGTTGTGAAATTAAATAAAACACGTAACAAATAATTTATAGTTAGCATATCAAAACATATTAACTATCACAGGAAGGAGATCAATATTTAGTTTTCTACACACAAAAACATAAACATAAAACCCTGAAGTAGTCAAATATAAATTGCAATGCTTCAACATTATCTTCTGATTACGGAAACATAAGCTAAGATTGTACATAAATTGATAAACAATCTTTTACCAGGCGGGGTACAGGGGTACAACACAACCATATGATAATAGATAATAAGGTTCTCGTCCAACTGCAACATTGGGAATAACTATCTTCTCTAATCTTGCCACTTCAAAAACAGTAATAGCTAAAAAAGAAATTTTATTTTTTTTTATTTTTTAAACAAAATTAAGAATGCTCAAAATGGTGGGAGATACCAAAACTTCCCAAAATGCTTCAAATCAAATACACTATCAACTGCAAGGTTTTTGACCAAAACAAGAAACATAACAAGTATAATGAGAGGGAAGTGAGTTTTTGCTCAACTCATAGGCAAACAGGAAATAGGTTTACTAAAGAGCAATGCCAATAAGAAAAAGTCTCCACCAATTCTGATGAAGAAATAGGGCTATTGTGTTCATATAACACTCAGCAATATCACTTCAATGATTGAAAAAAACCTATGGCACCTGGTTGCTTCTCTTATCATTTTAATAATTCATATGGTGTTGATGTAAGCAGGATACATAGAAAATTAAAAGCTTAAATCCCCAAAAATAAAAAATAATGAAAAAAAAATCAAATCCTTCTCCAGTTTGCCTTTTGTGTATCAAACCATATGCATTTCATTAGTTCATATAAGAGTAATTTGTTTCAGTCAAATTTCATGACACAATGAGTCCACCAATGGTTCTGCACTGTTCCAATCTAAATTCACAACAGATTTGGGGTTAAGTTACATTTTTCAAATTGAAGTCATGGCAAAACCAAACTTTTCGCATCCTTACAACAGTGGAATAGGAATGAGAATGAGCCTCATTGATTTAGCATAAAGGAAATTTTCCAACAAAAGAAAGGGCATGGAACTTACAAACAATCAAGACTGATAAACTTCGGGAAGTTGAAGACCCACACTTGCAGCAGATTTTCCTAGAACTTTTTTCATTTCATCAGATCTATCCACAGCAATGTTGTAAGAAAACAACAAGTCCTACACAACCGCAAGGAATTCACATTCAAATTTATGATGGAAACAATTAAAATTTTATTAGGTAGTTTCTTCCACTAACAAAGCCATATTGTTGAATGAATAAACAGAAATTATTTGGTAATAAAGGGCACGGAGATGACAAAACCAAACAATATCAATCTACCATTGAGAAGATTCCCCAAACCACAGTAACAGAACCAAGTTATGGCATTAGAAAGTCTCCATTTGCTTTGAATTCCCTTCCAATGGTTTGAAGAATATTAACCAGAAACCCACCATATAGTTCTCAACTTTCTGATTGGATCAGTGATTTTAATAGGGGAAAAAATAAAAAAAAAAGTTTTATGTTATCTATACATCTCACTGAAAATTCTCTATGTGCTAACGACACACAATTGTAAATTATGCAGATTAGACAAAAGTGAGCTGCTGCTTTTTTTTCTTTTTTTTTTTTTTTAAAGTGAGCTGAGAAATTTTGATTTTCATATAATAAATAACAAATGTCAATTCATTTCAATGTTTGCGGACTTGAAGCTTCTAGACAAAATCAATACTTCATATATAAATACATAATATGAATGCATATACATACGTGTGTGTATTATGCATATACATAGGCATGAAAGATAAAAGGTAGGTGTTACCTTGTGATGGTGGACACTATTTAGAAGGAACGTGTAATCACGGGCAAGCTTTATTTTTTGATGGATGGATGAGAGGTCCAATTGTTCATGGCTCGTTCGGAACTCCTGCGATATGAACTCGATGAAATGACTCTTTTTCTCTTCTTTATCAACATGTTTCTTGACAGCTTTCAGAAGCTGGCGATAAACCTTAGCAGCTTGTATAGCTTCAACAGAAGATCCCATTTTCAGACCCTGTTTCAAATTATTGAATCCATGGTTACAAGTATACATAATAGAACCACATATGTATCTATACTATTACATTACATAAAGTATACAAGTCAGTTGATGTGAACACTTTGTTATGCTTTTTTCATTTTCCAAAAATACCAACAATTGATGAGTTTCAAAATTGTCATGTGAAAAAATCTAATAAATTTAGATATTTAAAACTCCACAAAAGGTGAACTCGCAACAACTGATACAAAATGAGAGAATACTAGAGTCAAGAGAGGTTGAGGATAAGACAAACTCACAAGCATTCTCTTCATCTGTAGTAGCGATGGATGAATAGGCTCCAATACTTTGATTAACAGTTGGCGCAGGTAATGATTCAACATGTTGGTTCTCACTGGTCAAGTCATGTGGTGCGAAAAAGGAATTATTTTTCAAGGGTGAAGCTCATCATCTAACTTCGGCGTCATATTACGAGAAGGGAAACAGATCAACATAACATGACTATCAACCTCCACATCCGACTGCACCGCCATTTTTTGCTCCACCGACCGCATCGGTAAGTTCAAAGGAGCAAACCCAGCAGTGTTTGGTTGGGGTTCCCTGGCCACCGCACCAGTTATTTCTCTTGTGGACTCGTTCAGTTCTGGAAAGAGCGTCAGCAGACCACGGGAAGAGGAGGCCATGTTCTGGGTAGCTGGACGGGAAGAAGAGGCCATGTTATGGTTGCTGCGTGTTTCAGAGATGGGTTGGTTACAGAGTGTTTACAGAGTGTTACCAGTGTATCTCTCTCAGCCCACGAAGAGTTTTTCAGAGGTTTCAGACTGGTTTGATTTCCACATGTTCTCTCAGCCTCCGCCTTCATTTATATAGCACATGACGAAGAGGCCGACACGCGCACTGTCGATCACGTGCATCGCCGCGTGTCTGGCGCGCCTTTTGATGGCACGTCTTTTTATGGATTTGACACGCCTTTTGATGGCACGCCTTTTTATGGATTGGGCACGCCTTTTGATGGCACGCCTTTTGAAAGATTGGGCACACCTTTTGAGGGTTAGCTTCTTTAAGGGTCCGACAAGACTCTGTAAACTGTCCCGACACTGATTCCGGTTAGCTCCTTCAGGGGTCCGACAAGACTTTGTAAACTGTCCCGACATTGATTCCGGTTAGCTCCTTCAAGGGTCCGACAAGAATCAGTAAACTGTCCCGACATTGATTCCGGTTCGCTCCTTCAAAGGGTCCGACAAGACTCTGTAAACTGTCCCGACATTGATTCCGGTTAGTTTCTACACGGGTCCAGCAAGACTCCGTAAACTGTCACAACAACTGTCACAACAGTGTCTGTTACAACGGTCCGACCTGACCCCGTAAACTGTCTTCTACATCGGTCCGACATGACCCCATCAACTGTCTTCTACACCGGTCTGACACGACCACACAGTGTCTGCTACAACGGTCCGACATGACCCCATAAACTGTCTTCTACAACGGTCCGACACCACCATCCAGTGTCCTCTACACCGTTATGACACCCACTACACCACTACCATCTCACCTACTCCACTAAACCTAACCCACTACACCACTACCATCTCACCTACTCCACTAAACCTAACCCACTACACCACTACCATCTCACCTACTCCACTAAACCTAACCCACTACACCACTACCATCTCACCTACTCCACTAAACCTAACCCACTACACCACTACCATCTCACCTACTCCACTAAACCTAACCCACTACACCACTACCATCTCACCTACTCCACTAAACCTAACCCACTACACCACTACCATCTCACCTACTCCACTAAACCTAACCCACTACACCACTACCACCTCCACTTCACCTACTCCTTACCTACTACACACTCACCCTCTTCTATATATAGGAATCATAAATCATTGTAATAGAAATTAATATAAATCAATCAATAATACATACAATTTATTCCCTCTCTATTTCTCTTTATACATTAAATTTTACACTATCAATAAAGCAATCATAATACTCGTGACATTAAGAAGTGGAGTCTTATGAGAAGCACACGTTTCGCTCAAGATTCACTTGTTTACCATGCTTGTGTCTCTTAACAATAGAAGAGGGATCCCTCTACAAGTTGTTTTCCCACAATTAGGTTAAATAATTGAATGACTAAGTTTATTCCCATCAAATTGTGG
This sequence comes from Camellia sinensis, assembly GCF_004153795.1. Classification (NCBI taxonomy): domain Eukaryota; kingdom Viridiplantae; phylum Streptophyta; class Magnoliopsida; order Ericales; family Theaceae; genus Camellia; species Camellia sinensis. The sequence goes on along the minus strand of NW_021024795.1, from coordinate 68,280 downwards.
TATACCTAAAACAACTTGTGTAATTCACTAAAATACTTTCAAATATCCATATGAAAATCCATTTCCACGCTCCTTATAGTCTCCCTTATTTCATTCACAGCCTTGCATATAGTTTGAAACTCTTTGCTTAAGTATGTTTGGCGATCCATGAATGCAATTAAAAACCTTTTTTTTTTCAAAGCAAGAAAATACACTACTATGGACCTCTTGCAGATTTTACAAATTCTCAATGAATAAATTACTAGCCTCAATTTTCAAAGGAAGAATATGTACCTGCAAGTAGGAATCACGAGATGGCTAGAGGCGGGTGCAAGGTGGGTTGGTTGGCATTGTGGGCTTAACAGGAGCAGAGGCTGACACTGTAGTTTGAGCAGGGGAGGCATCAGCGTAGATTTCATACAACAAAAAGGGAAAGGAGAGAGCTTTGGATTTGGCCTTTAATAAGGCATAGATTTCATGTGGCAAGTAGGAAAACTTAATACAGCTTGGCTCCATGAAAAATAGTTTAAAGCATAGTGACTCTTTTCATAGTTACGTCCAACAGAAGTATCACGAGATGGCTAAAGGCGGGTGCAAGGTGGGTTGGTTGGCATTGTGGGCTTAACAGGAGCAGAGGCTGACACTGTAGGTTGAGCAGAGGAGGCATCAGCGTAGATTTCATACAACAAAAAGGGAAAGGAGAGAGCTTTGGATTTGGCCTTTAATAAGGCATAGATTTCATGTGGCAAGTAGGCAAACTTAATACAGCTTGGCTCCATGAAAAATAGTTGTAAGAATTTATGTATTATTGATTGATGTTTATTGATTTCTATTACAATGATTCATGATTCCTATATATAGAAGAGGGTGAGTGTGTAGTAGGTAAGGAGTAGGTGAAGTGGAGGTGGTAGTGGTGTAGTGGGTTAGGTTTAGTGGAGTAGGTGAAAGTGGGTGTAGGTTTAGTGGAGTAGGTGAGGTGGTAGTGGTGTAGTGGGTTAGATTTAGTGGAGTAGGTGAGGTGGTAGTGGTGTAGTGGGTTAGATTTAGTGGAGTAGGTGAGGTGGTAGTGGTGTAGTGGGTTAGATTTAGTGGAGTAGGTGAGGTGGTAGTGGTGTAGTGGGTTAGGTTTAGTGGAGTAGGTGAGGTGGTAGTGGTGTAGTGGGTTAGATTTAGTGGAGTAGGTGAGGTGGTAGTGGTGTAGTGGGTTAGATTTAGTGGAGTAGGTGAGGTGGTAGTGGTGTAGTGGGTTAGATTTAGTGGAGTAGGTGAGGTGGTAGTGGTGTAGTGGGTTAGATTTAGTGGAGTAGGTGAGGTGGTAGTGGTGTAGTGGGTTAGATTTAGTGGAGTAGGTGAGGTGGTAGTGGTGTAGTGGGTTAGATTTAGTGGAGTAGGTGAGGTGGTAGTGGTGTAGTGGGTTAGGTTTAGTGGAGTAGGTGAGGTGGTAGTGGTGTAGTGGGTTAGATTTAGTGGAGTAGGTGAGGTGGTAGTGGTGTAGTGGGTTAGATTTAGTGGAGTAGGTGAGGTGGTAGTGGTGTAGTGGGTTAGATTTAGTGGAGTAGGTGAGGTGGTAGTGGTGTAGTGGGTTAGATTTAGTGGAGTAGGTGAGGTGGTAGTGGTGTAGTGGGTTAGATTTAGTGGAGTAGGTGAGGTGGTAGTGGTGTAGTGGGTTAGATTTAGTGGAGTAGGTGAGGTGGTAGTGGTGTAGTGGGTTAGGTTTAGTGGAGTAGGTGAGGTGGTAGTGGTGTAGTGGGTTAGATTTAGTGGAGTAGGTTTAAGTGGGTGAAGTAGGTGATAGGTTTAGTGGAGTAGGTGAGGTGGTAGTGGTGTAGTGGATTAGGTTTAGTGGAGTAGGTTTAAGTGGGTGAAGTAGGTGGAGAGTAGGTGGATTTTAACAAAAGAAAAAATAAAAAAAAATAATAATATCGTAGCCCAACGTAATGGAGTCTCGACCTCCTGCTTCTGACAGGTGAAAACCATGACCTCCTGCTGCTGACAGGTGCAAACCATTTCCCTCCGCCAGCCATCTTCGATCTCATTCTTTTGTATTCTCTTGACCTAAGTACTGTTTCCATAATATTTATATCCTCGCAGATCTCATGTTCAGAAAGAGATGCCAGACCGGGCAGTACATCTCTCTGAAAATCTTTGAGTCTCCTCCCCCTTCTCAACTTACTTCGACAATCCTTGTTATCAAATTCGTCAACTTCAAATGGTTTTGACGACACACAATAGTCATCCACACTGCTTTCTGGTAACTTCAACACAATCGACTCATAAGAATCGAAAGAATCGAGGATACAGCCGAGTCCATGGCAAGAGACGAGCGACGTCGTGTTGTTGGCGGAGAAAGCGTCGCTTGAGGTAGGTCTCGAGGATCTCCATGACAGAGACGAAGCGCTTCATCTCGGCGAGACGGCGGCTGAGATCGGCCTCTCGGGCCCTGGCTCGCTCCAGACGCGCCTCCGCGTCGGCCAAGCGGAGCCTCAGGTCGTCCACCACGGCGGCGTCGGTGGGCGGAGGACGAGTCCAGGAGGTGGGTAAGCATGATTGTGTCCTATGAGTTGTTTGGAAATGAAACCGGGTCCTGGAAACCGCCCGTGACTGAGAGGGATGGGTTCTGGGAGCAGGCTGACCCGTCTCCTGTCGGGTCGGGTCAATTGTCCGGGTTGGGGTTTCCTTCCGGTCTAACGGCAGACGTGATGGTGCGGACGTGACGGTGTGTAGGGGTCCGGCGGGCGGCCAAGACGAGACTGCCGCCCGCCAGTGAAGCAGAATGATTAGGTTGTTAACCTTGCTCTGATACCATGTTAAAACTCATGTATTATTGATTGATTGATACTACAAGATTTATGTATTTAGTACAAATGTGAGAGGCTCCTTATATAGGAGATATAGGTGTAGTAGGTGAAGTGGAGGTGGTAGTGGTGTAGGTGAAGTGGAGGTGGTAGTGGTGTAGGTGAAGTGGAGGTGGTAGTGGTGTAGGTGAAGTGGAGGTGGTAGTGGTGTAGGTGAAGTGGAGGTGGTAGTGGTGTAGGTGAAGTGGAGGTGGTAGTGGTGTAGGTGAAGTGGAGGTGGTAGTGGTGTAGGTGAAGTGGAGGTGGTAGTGGTGTAGGTGAAGTGGAGGTGGTAGTGGTGTAGGTGAAGTGGAGGTGGTAGTGGTGTAGGTGAAGTGGAGGTGGTAGTGGTGTAGGTGAAGTGGAGGTGGTAGTGGTGTAGGTGAAGTGGAGGTGGTAGTGGTGTAGGTGAAGTGGAGGTGGTAGTGGTGTAGGTGAAGTGGAGGTGGTAGTGGTGTAGGTGAAGTGGAGGTGGTAGTGGTGTAGGTGAAGTGGAGGTGGTAGTGGTGTAGGTGAAGTGGAGGTGGTAGTGGTGTAGGTGAAGTGGAGGTGGTAGTGGTGTAGGTGAAGTGGAGGTGGTAGTGGTGTAGGTGAAGTGGAGGTGGTAGTGGTGTAGGTGAAGTGGAGGTGGTAGTGGTGTAGGTGAAGTGGAGGTGGTAGTGGTGTAGGTGAAGTGGAGGTGGTAGTGGTGTAGGTGAAGTGGAGGTGGTAGTGGTGTAGGTGAAGTGGAGGTGGTAGTGGTGTAGGTGAAGTGGAGGTGGTAGTGGTGTAGGTGAAGTGGAGGTGGTAGTGGTGTAGGTGAAGTGGAGGTGGTAGTGGTGTAGGTGAAGTGGAGGTGGTAGTGGTGTAGGTGAAGTGGAGGTGGTAGTGGTGTAGGTGAAGTGGAGGTGGTAGTGGTGTAGGTGAAGTGGAGGTGGTAGTGGTGTAGGTGAAGTGGAGGTGGTAGTGGTGTAGGTGAAGTGGAGGTGGTAGTGGTGTAGGTGAAGTGGAGGTGGTAGTGGTGTAGTGGGTTAGGTTTAGTGGAGTAGGTGAGGTGATAGTGGTGTAGGTGAAGGTAAATTCTAACAAGGATTTATCAAAAAACAAAAATGATGATAATAGGAAAGCCAGAAAAAATAGTTGTGGTTTTTTTTTTTTTTTTTTGTAGACTTTGAATCCTTTCGAAAGGAATGGCATCTAAAATTGCTTCTTTTTCTGTAGCATTTTCAAGCACTTACAATTTGAGGATTTCATTAAGCTTGTATTGGTTAATATTCCTTCTCTTTCTATTGAGTCACTCGTGTTTAGTGCTTATTTATTTTGTACATTTGTTATGTTGCATGGTGTTCGTATAGTAGATCGGTACATTTGTTATGTTGCACGGTGTTCGTATAGTAGATCAGTAGATATGAGGATTCCTTATGGGAGTTTTTTTTTTTAATGTGAATATGAGATTTTCTTTGTTTTAAATACTTGCATTTGATACTGAGGTTACTCTTCTAACTTCATTTATGCTTGTGACGTCATGCTTTGTTTGGTTCTAGGATTTATGGAGGGAAACAAAAAGGAAAGACAAAAGAAACGAAAAATGAAGGAGAGAAGTTTTGTCTTTTGTTGGACTAACAAAAATGAGAAGAAAATGAATAGGAATTTCTAAAAAAATTCAATTTTTTTGTTTAGTTAACAAATGAAAAATATTTAAGTAATTTTATTTCCCTTTCCTTTTTTCTTACCCTCAGCAAAGAAACATAGCTTGAGGGAAAATGACAAGAATCATCAAATCTACATTTTCTGTTATGTGAAACCTTTCTTAATTATTATTGGATTTTTGTGTTTGCTTAGTCCATATGACATTTGTTCTAGTGGCCAATTCTTTGGCATTGCAGAATGACTGGCTCTGTTGACTTCCATAAAGATACGAATTTCTGGTACCAAGATAAATGGAGTGGAAGCTTCCCTATGAAATTGTACATTATAAAAGTGTACCAAACACCAACTTTGGGCACATCATTTTAGAGAATAACAAGAATAAGGCAGTTACTAGAGGCAAAGATGCACAAGAGGTTTGTATAGCTTTTTTATACTTGATTAATTGTACACTTTTTGTGACGACCCCGACTTGCATATCATTATTGCATCTTAAATTATTGTATGAATTTGCATGCATTTTGCTCATATCTGTTTGTTTATGAAATATCTGTTTGAATGCCTATTTCAAATCGAAAATTGAAAGCCTTAACAGATTCAGAAACAGAAATTGACTAATTCAATAAGCTAACTAGAATATTTAGAACCATATGGGAAATCTGATAAAAATTTGATTCATATTAAAATAATTAGAATAAATCAATTAGAATTAAACTAGATTAATTAATCTTAATCCCACTTAATTAGCCTAATCTAATCTAACTATATATTTATGTGTCTTAAGCATGAATTTGAGCTCATTTTAACTCTTGAGCTGAAAAATTGTAGAGAGAGAGAGAGAGATCAACTTCTAGAGAGAGGAAGTGTTCAATTTGTGTAGGAAGACGAAGAATTAAGGGAATTAAGCTAACAAACCGTCAAGCTCTAGGTAAGAACTACAACATTAATCTTTGTAGATAATTCATCTAGATGTTAGAATCAACTTGAATATAGTGAAAATAAGTTAATTATGGACATGCATGCATATTTCTTCATTTTTGAGTTTGATTTTCCAAAAATTCCTACATGCATGGAGCTCAAGCTTGATATTCTTAAAGGTTCATCATAATTCTACACTCACCGCCTCATATATCCATATTTTGAAGGAAAAAGTTGGTTCCTCTACATGCATAGCAAAATTATGGAGTTATGGGTTCTCGTTTTGAAAATTGAAGGAGATTTTGGATCTATGGTTTGAAAATGATCATGTATTCAAGAGTTATAAAGTGTTTGTACATGTCTCCACCAACCATGCAAGCTTTGAACTTAGAAACCCATGTTTTGAGACTTGAATTCTATCCTGAAAATTCCATAATCCAACTGCATTGCTCAAGCAATGAAGTCGTCGCTCGAGCGCACTTTGCATGCAACCAATATTTTTGCAGACAGATTGCCCATAGCTCGAGCGACCGTATGTCTACTCAAGCAAACTTACCTTTTATTGCACTTGGCTCAAACGACCATCGAGCCTAGATTTCGGACATCCAAAACTTTTACAGACCATGCAGACTGCTCAAGCGATTAAATGTGCGTTCGAGCAAACTGCCCTGTTTCAGTAACTTTTGAAAAATACTTTTAATTGCATACTTTCATTCTCATGATCTTTTAGGCATTCTTAAGTATTGTTTGGATATCATTCAAGATGAAGTAAGCTAGAAACACACTTAAGGAAATTAGATTAAGATATAATGTTTATTTAGTCAATGTGTTTCAATGTGTATTGCTATGTGTTTTATGTAGGTTGGTCGCCCGTAGCATAACGTCAGTACAAGCCCACTGTGAGTAATTTCTTTATAAAGATATGTTCGAAAAGCATTTTGAATTGTTCAAGAATGTTATTCTGAAATCTTATTTTGTTATCTATGAAAGAAGATCCTTTTTGAACTTGTAATCGTGGCATCCTTTAGTGAGGTCCTCGCCTGGGGGAAACAATACCATGGCCCATTGGATTAATTGAAACACAAGGTCTCTGATGTTAGATCCTAGTGGTCCACATTGAATTACCCATGTGGTTTTATTGATTGACCCATTGCGATCCCATTAAATAGACCTTAATGGTCCCATTGGCTTCAGCACATTGATATATTGTTACTTTATTGGATGTTACCACATATAATGATTTTCTTATTTTTTATTTTTTGATAAATGATACCACGTATAATGATTTGCATTGGTTATTGTTGAAACAGAAGATTGATATGAATTTGATATATGACTGTTATATGAATTGTTATGGTTATTGAAAAGATATGTTCTATGAAATGTTGGACTTTATTCATTAAATCCTTTATATTGATGTTACTCACTGGGCTCCAGCTCACCTCTCTCCCTTTTATATATATGTAGGTGAGCATGTGGATCGTCAAGTTTAAGAGTTGCTTTGAGAATCCACCCCTTTGGAGAAGCCGAATGGGGAAGTGCCTCCGTGATGGGGCGATACTTGGTCTTTAGAGAGCCAAGTCTTTGTCAACCTTTTGTGTAGTCTTTTTGTGTTTGCTTTTGGAATTGTGAAACAAGTTATATGTATGAAGCTGAAGTTGAATTTTGTTGTAAATATTATTATTATGGTATGATAGTGACTTATTCTATTTATGAGGTTAGCATGTAAGCACCACTCAATGGGTTCATTTATATTTTGTTATTACTTCTGCTAAGCCCCGTTATTATATTATGATTTGAATTTGTTATTGAGGCCGAAGGTAATCTGGGATTACTTCAGGACCTAAACCTCTAGGAGCAGGTTCAGGTCGTGACACTTTTTGATCAAGCACCTATAACTTAGTCATTAATGCATAAATTTTGCCTTGAATACAAATTGAAATCCTTGGGGTGGCTTGTGTGGTTTGATTGATTTATTTGCTTGATTTTGGTGGAAGGTGTTTGATTGAATGCATGGTGGCTAGTTTGGTTTGATTGATTTGTTTGCTTGATTTTGGTGGAAGGTATTTGATTGAAAGCACAACTTGTAGTTGGGATGATCATAAAAGATTACAAGGGTAGGGGTGGGCGTGGATCGGTTGCGGCCACGGAACTTCCAATCCGCCATCCGTCCGCCAGATTGGCAGATTGAAGAAAATCAATCCGCATCTGTCCGCTAATCTAGCGGGTGTGGATTGAACAGATTGGCGGATTAGCAGATGGATACGAATCGGTTTGGCGGTTTAAAATTTTATAATTTTTCAACAGAATTCAACTTGTACACTTTCTAAAAATTAAAAAAAAAAAGTATTATAGTCAATGACTTAAAAAAGTATTACAATCATTGGCTGCCTCATCCAAAGAAAGAAAGTTTGAAACTTTAGAATATGTTAAAACCTATCACCTACTTCACCCACTTAAACCTACTCCACTAAACCTAACCCACTACACCACTACCACCTCACCTACTCCACTAAACCCACTACACCACTTTCAAACCATCAAAACCATGAATAGAGCAGTAGTAGAGATTGTATGTCTCTGTATTGTTACATCTATATTTGTTTTTCAAAACAAAAACTATTATTTTTAGAGTTAGATTTAAAAACAAAAAAATATAGATAAATAATACATTTATTTTTTTTCAATTCAAAAAATATATTCAAGTTGACAGCTCTTTTTCAACAGAATATATTCAACATAATAGTTAAACTCTTTTTCGATTGAAAACACAAATAGAATATCTAAACAAATTGAAAATTTAAAGTCTTATAAATTACTAGGGATGCTCGCGGTTTGATAGTTCAGTTGCGGCCAAAGGAACCTCAAATCTGCCATCCGTCCAAAACTAGGCAGATTGGAAAAAATCAATCAGCAACCGTTCGCTCGTCATCACGCATTCGGTAAAAATGCAGCGGATCGGTTCGGTTTGGTCGGTTTGGGCAGATCGGTATATCCGCTGCTCATCCCTACTTGGTGGACATCTGGGAGGATGTCCGGCCCAACAATAAATTTAAATTTGATAAAAGATGAAAGACTCCATTCATTTGATGAAAGTTTTAGTTTTGACCTCTCGAGCGATCTGTGCGAGTTAGAGAGATTCTGGGATCTTTCTTTCACCGCTCGAAGGGCGGGTTCAGGTCGTGACACTTTTTGATCAAGCACCTATAACTTGGTCATTAATGCATAAATTTTTGCCTTGAATACAAATTGAAATCCTTGGGGTGGCTTGTGTGGTTTGATTGATTTATTTGCTTGATTATGGTGAAAGGTATTGATTGAATGCATGGTGGCTTGTTTGGTTTGATTGATTTGTTTGCTTGATTTTGGTGGAAGGTATTTGATTGAAAGCACAACTTGTAGTTGGGATGATCATAAAAGATAACCAGGGTTGGAAAACTAAAAAAGATTTAACCATGTTATAACCAAGAATAGCTTAAATAGTCTTCATCTTTTAGAATAATTTTGAAATTTGTTGTTTGAAAAAAACTTTTGTACTCTAATGATGTGGTGCATCACTGAGTTACATGGACTCGGCACTTTGGGGCGAAGTACCCGTGTTGACACGACACAACACGGGTGCGGGTGTGGGATCTGTGTCGGATTCGCCTGTTCTCTCTCGGACACGGCTCTTCACAAACAGCAAAAGAAATGAAAGAGGAGAGAGCAAGAGAGAACCTGGTCGAAGCTCCATCCAGTCGAAGATCGAAGACCTCCAGTCGAAGCTCTATCCGGTCAATCCAGTCGAAGATCGAAGCTCCATCAGTCGATCAAAGCTCCATCCGGTCTCTCTCTCTCGCCTTCTCTCTCTCCCTCGCGATCGCGATCGCGATCGCTTCGCTTTTTCTCCCTCTCTCTCTCTCTGTCGTTTTATCTTCTTCTTGATTCATATCTCTGTCTATATATTCGTATCTATCTATTATTATAATAACTATAATAATAACTATTATTATTATATGTTAAATAATTATTATTATATAACATATAATATATTTATAAGATAATATATACTTATATATATTAATAAAAAAAATAAACACATGTATGTAAAATAAAATAAAATAAATTAATTAGAACACATTGTTTAAAAAATATAATAAACAAATTAAATAATTAATGTATATTAAAATAAAAATATTTATAAAAAATATATATATATAATATAACTCATCTTCATAGATTTTTATTTGTTATTTATATAATATAACTCATCTTCATATAATAAATATATATATTTTTTAGTCCGTGTAACATAGGTGCATCATCTAACTAGATAAGACTCTTTAATTTTCCATCTGCTGTATAATTTAAAATGGGTTCTAATAGCGCACCCTAAAAAAAGTTGAAAAGGAAAAAAAAATGGCTGTTAAGAGGCATATAATTCCCCATTTAGTTGTATTTTCTTAGCATTTTCTAAGCAAATAATTGAAGGATTGACTCTATAGATGCAACCCAACTTGCATAAATTGTGAATCTGCAAAGGAAGTTAATAGTTTTTCATTATTTTAGTCCCAAGGAGAAACATAATAGTTATGCCTAGGCTGAACTTTTACACTATTTGTCATTGATAAACATAAATTCATCATTTTCATTTCTACAATCTTCGTATCTCATTATGTTTATATATTTTCTTCATTGTTCTCAATCATTTGATTAAAAGACATATCTACAGATTAGGAGATTTTACAAATTATTTTCTACAAATTAGGCTTGTCTTAAACAGTGTAATTTCTTATATAGGCTTCCCTAAGATGGTTTTTATGATTGGAAGAATTTAGAAACGTGTACTGTTACATTTATTAGTGACTCTTGTTGGTATTTTTTAAAAACCAAATCAAAAACCCTAATTTTTCAATTCTCAATCTAAATCCTCAATCAAAAACTCCAAATCAAAAGCCCCAAACCTGTTAATTTTTCAATTGCAAGTTGGAGGAGGAACCTGGCTTCGTCTTCTCTGATCCTCTTCGGTCTTCTTTCTCTGCGTTTTCTGCCTTCTCTCCTCTTCTTCAGCCGTCCCACTCTCCCTCTCTCTCTCTCCCCCTCTCCGTTGACATGGGTGATTTGGTAAGAAATGCTGGAAACATTAACATATGTAAAAAGAAAAAAGAAAATGAGTGAGAGCACTAATTAGTGCTACTATTAATGATGTAGTAGTAGGTCCCACCATGAATGATTTGATGTTTTAGTCTTGGTGTTGTATTTTTTTTCTTTTTTTATTGAGTGTCATGTCATTAGTGGTCTTTTTAGAGCTCCAAAATTAGTGGTCTCTATCATTGTTGAAAGAAAAATTAGATAATTTCAATTTATTTGTCATAATTAAAAAAATATCATAATTAAATATAATATGAGATATAATTAAAATTTTATAAGGCATAATTAAAATAATATTATAATTAAAAAAATTAATTATAATTAAAAAATAAAATGATATAATTAAAGGTGCATATAATTTAAAGGGATAAGTGATAAGTGATGATGACAAAAGTCAACTATTTTCTCATGTTTTATTATAAGACCATTTCTAACTGTGAATTAAAAATTTTATTAAATTCAAGTAAAATTTGATTTTATATTGTTCACTCTAATGTTAAAATTAAAATTTTCATCAGATTTTTTTACATCTCTAGTTGTCCGAGAAAACGTCCGAACAGATGTCCTAGAGGTCGTTCGAGCATGAACAAAAAAGCTGTCAAAATTACTCTTGGTGGACATCCAGGAGGATGTCCGGCCCAACAGTAAATTTAAATTTGATAAAAGATGAAAAACTCCTTTCATTTGATGAAAGTTTTAGTTTTGCCTTTATTTGATATGATTTTGGTGAAAGGGTTAAAGTACATCATTTGGCGCTTTTCATCAAATTTCAAATTTGATTAATCATCTCATGCTGGATTGGAGATGCTCCAAGTGGGAGATTTTTGAGATTTTTATAAAATAAAAATAAATAAATAAAATTGTACATACAAAAATAGAGAAAGTGATGTAACATGGTTTTGGCTTTTTTTCCTACTCTCCAAATAAGGCATAAAGTTTATTTTAATTATTATCAAAAGTAGTAAGATTTTGTGCAAAATAAATTAATTGATTGTAAAATATTTATAATATTAAAACTGTCTCTTAAAATACAAAGAAAGAAAAATAAATCTTACTCATATCACTCTCTCATATGCTTTTCTTTTTTACCCATCCAAACAAGATAATGAGAAAACAAAATTATTTCATTTCATTTCTTTTATTTTCTTACCTAAATGAGAGACCACAATCATTTCTTTTTATTTTCTCACCCTACGATCCAAACGGATTTGTCTTCTTTCTCACTCTCTACGTTGTGATCCTTTCTTTGGTTGTTTTCTTTTCTATCGCCTTTTTTTAGTGTTGTTAATTGGATCCCCTCTTCTTTGAACCCCTTCACCCCTACTTTTTTTTTGGGGTGGGGTGGGGGGACCTCATCCAATCTCCCAAAAGTACTCATCTTTTTCAACCCCTACCATTACCACAAGCTTTCTACAAACAACTCTTTTTTTCCCGTTTCCGGTAGTCCTTGTCAACCATCCACCACCTTTTTTTTGGCCACACAACCATTCCAGCCCCTCTCCATCACCTCATTCGCACCTCATCACTACCCAAGTCGCATCTCTAGTGACTCTCTTGAACCCTCCATTCACGACCATCAGCCTTTTTTGCAATTTGTCTAGATCTGGTTCGACAGCCTATGACCAAACCACTACCATTTGTTCGGTATTATATGTCCAAACAACTACTATTTGTTCAATGGTCCACATTGCATATATCTAGTTCGATAGTCTATGACTGCAACACCAATATTTGTTCAGTGATATATGTTTAAACTAACACCTTTTGTTCGACATTGGTTTTTCGAACCAGGCACTACAACTTTGATCTCTCTCTATTTGTTTCCCTTTTCGAAATCAGGTGCTACAATCTTGGGAACCATGTTATGAATAAATTTGTTACATGATTGTTGTGGACTGCCCAATTGTATGGTACATTGTGAGCATTTACATCAAGTTAATCTCCAAATAATAAAGTGTCTTCTAGTTGTAGTTCAATTTTAATGTAAACCTTAACTATTGGTTTAAGTTTGACTATTTTGTGATGTTAACAATTTAAATGTTCATATAGACGCTCACTAATATGCATGTGCATGTAACAGATGTTGCCCCTAAATTCTGCCGAAGAGGAATAAAGAGGATTACCATATCAAAAATGATAACGTGCTGACAGAGAGAATCACCCACATCGACAATGGTCGTGTTAGCTATTGTGGGGAGAGCAACTAGAACACTCAACCACCTTAAAGGTTGATGATAGCTATGAATATTCAGAACAAGAACTAGAACAAAAACAAGTATAGAGAATATATAGAGAGAACTAAACATAAAAAGACACCAAGAATTTACATGGTTCGGCAAAGCCTACCTCCATAGACAATCCCACAAATACTAGTTTTATAGGTAAATTACACTTTTCCCCCCCCTGTACTTTGTAACAAAGCTCACTTTGGTCCATACACATGAAATTATGACAATCAACCCCCTGCACTTTTGGTAAAACCGTTTGTACCACTGTCGAGGCGACTGCTTCAAACCACAGAAAGACTTCTTCAATTTACAAACCAACTTATCCTTTCCAGCAGCTCGAAACCTTAGTTGCACGACGCGGGCAGATGTAAGAGCGGGAGCGGAAAAGCATGAGCCGATAGAAGTTTCTTAGGTTGGAAGCGCCTCAGGGAGCGGTTATATATATATATATCTGTGTGTGTGTGTGTGTATAGTATGTATATATAAATAAAATTAATTCAAAAATTCAGCATGTATTTGTTTTTTGGATTGGCTTTATTTAAATATATTAAATTTGATGACTTACATTACTACACAAAAAATATAATAGAATCCCATTAGAAAATTCATCACTAATACAAATATCATTAATTCTTAATCATCTAATCGAACAAAAAGACTTGACAACCAAAAGAGTTCACTAATTCTCATAATTTCCAAAAAGTAAGCAACCAAAAAGAAAGTAAAAAACTAAGGTAAAAAAACAAAATATTACAATTCCATATAACAAAATATTTCTCTTATTCTGCCTTTTTTTCACTTTTTCTATCTTTTGCCACGTGCTTTTTCAAGTCTCCTTTGTGTTGCTACTTGTTCTATTGAATGCTCTTGAGAAGTAGGAAGTGGAAATGATGAAAATGTAGGCAATGGTGTTGGAGTTGGACATGGTTGAACATCTGAAGCTACAAGAGTGGTATCATCTTCACTGTTTGAAAGTGATACATTATCTCTTTCTTCTATTGCCATAATATCCTCTTCAATGTTGGCATCTTCTGGATGTGCATCCTAATTTTTAAAATTCTCATAGTCCTCCATGTACCTTGACAAGAGTCTATGATTATAGTGCACAAAAACCAACTTTTTAGCTCGATCAACACTTAACCTATTCCTTTTCACATTATAAATGTAGGAATAGGTACTCCAACACCTTTCTGCAAAAGAAGTATTCACACTTTGAGACAACACTTTCAATGCTAAAGAGTATAATTCAGGTGCTGCCCCACCATACAAATGCCACCATGATAGTGCATCCATGGTTGCTCTGTTATTTACTGCTTGAGGTTGTGAAAAAACTCCTTTGCAACTGACAAAATCACTAATTTGTTTTCTTATAACAGCAGCTTCAGTTTGATCAGAAATCATTTTTTCCATTACCTCAAGATACCCCTTTTGCACCTCAACATCAAAATGAGGTTTTTTCTTTCTCACACCACCTGGGGCAGATTTTGACAACCAAGAATTTTTGTAGTACTTAGGAACAAGAATATAGGCTAGACAATGCAAAGGAATGTTCATCTTATCCCATCTTTCCACCACAAATTGATGTATCAAATCATAAACAATAGGATCATTTGAATGAGTATCCTTAATGTTCCCTAACAGAGTATCCATCAACTCATAAACCTCTCTAATCACAGTCTTATCAGAATCTGAAAATCTAAGCATCTTATAAATGTGTTTTGTGATGGTGAGGACTCTTTTTGCTTTTCTCCAAAAATCATCATCCATAATGGTTTGGTGGACAATGTCATGCTGATGAGGAAATGTACTTTTTCTCAAATTTTCCCATTGTTTGCTTAGAGCCATGGACAACAAAGCAGGTCTGACTTTAACAAGACGTTGTAAAACAATGAAAAGGTGCCCAAACCTAGTCCTCTTTACTTTGAGAAGATCCAGACTGGAAAATGTTTTGAACAAGTATTGACAAGATCTATGGTTTTTTTTTATGTATTTTACCACTTCTTTACCCCTCTTATACAATTCATTAACAAATAACAAAGTTGGATCCTCGCATTTGGCTATGTCTTTCATCAAGAGATTCAAAGTATAGGCTAAGCAACCTGACTAGAATATATGGGAATACTTGTGTTGAATTATTGCTCCAACTGCCTTGCAATTAGTGGCATTGTTGGTAACTACTTGGACCACATTGGAGAGTCCAACAAATTGAATTGCTTTAAACAACAAATCAGCAATATTTGTTTCATTTTTCTCTTTTGAAAAAACGTCATATCCATTAATAAAAATGGTCTTACCACCAAAACAACCATGATGTTAATCAAAGTTTGATTCTTTAAATTTGGCCAACCATCAGAAACAATGGAAACTCCATATATGCTCTAATCTTGTATTAAAGGGTTGAGGGATTGTTGAACTTTGCTTGGTTCTTTGTCCAACAAGCTGGTCCTCACCTTCTCATAATTAGGAGACTTGTACCCTTTTGGAGCATTATTACTAGTAGTAACCATATTTGCCCACCATGGAGACCTCACAACATTAAAAGCAATGCCATTGCTATAAAGACACCTAGCAACCGTTCGGTCCGCTTCTTCTCTATTTCTTACATGAAACATGTTGTCAATTGAAACTGTGACTGAGCGTGGCACATCAGAGGACCTAATAGTTTGAGATTGTACTTGTGATGTTAAAGTGGACCTAGGAAATTTTCTGGCCTTGGCATTTCCCAAAAACAGTCGTTGTGCATCTAGTTCCTCTTGTTTTAGCAACTCCCTCTCAATCTTGTTCACCTTTGGACATAGTTGTATACCTTGAGCTTGTTGGCTGGTAATTTTCCTATTAAGTGTGCACGAACTCGAGAATAAGAACCAGTATAAGCCTCCAATTTGCAACCAAAATAGCATATAAATTTTGTAGAGCCACCTCCACCTTTGGAATTGGGTGATTCATCAAAACATTTTGTGACATATTTCCAAAGTGGAGTAGCAGTTGGCTCGTCAACATCCTCATCTTCTACAACTTCTTGAGAGTTAATGCTTTGGCTTAAATCCATTCAAAATTTGTAGTGTGAAATCATTCAAGCATACAACAGATTAGAAAAAATAACTAAGAGAAAATAAATAGAAATGGAAACCAATAGAGAAAATTATGAATGTACATGAAATGGCGTGTGCCTTAGAAACCAAAATCACCTTGTTTGAACTCTTCAAGCTCTGGTTATATATTTGTCTATACAACTTTAACTCCACTTTGAAGATGTTGATAGTTATATAGAGTTGGCGGGAGTAAGGATCAGAGAGATTTTTTTTTTTTTGAGATACACCTACTAGTTATCGAGAATAGAAAAATACACCATCCACCAAAATAATAATAAAGGTCTCCTCACTGTACAGCTGATAGCTTGTCATGCATTAAATGCTCGTGCATGCCTGTCATCTTGGTATCGTGGATACATTGAGAGTAGAAAAAGATCAAAAGTCTTGCAAAAGAAATCATTTTATTTGTACATTGGGAGTAGCATGACCAAAAGTGTAGCACAAGTTTGGTAATCATTAGCCCCCAAAAAATTAGTTTGGTTTAAAAAAATAGTTTGGTTATTGAAAAATAGTTTGGTTTCATGTTTATCTTGGCACGTGGTTATTGGTGATGTGCAATGCTTCTAATGCCTACACTTTTTTTTTTGGACATTTATAGTACGATAAAATTCAAAATTTATTATATTTAATAATTTCAACAATATTACTGTGTTTTAATTTTGTTTTAATTTTTAAATTGTTGTAGAGATGTGTTAATAGTAAAGGTGACAATGGTGGTAGTAAAGATGAAAGGATAGCAGTTATGGTGATAATGATGGTGTTGGTGGTGGTCACTGGTGGTAGTGGAAATAGAGTGGTGGTGGTGGTGGTGGGATAGCGGTTGTGGTGGCAACGATAGTGTTGATGGTAGAATGGTGGTGTAGTTGAAGTAGAATGGTGGAGTGGGGGTGGAGGTGAAATGATAACGATTGCAGTGGAAAGGATAGTGTTGTTGGTGGAAGGGTGGTGTAGTGGAGGTAGAGTGTGGTGGTGGTGGTGGGGGTGGAGGTGGAGGGATCACAGTTATAGTGGTAACGATAGTGTTGTTGGTGGAAGGGTGAGAGGTAGAGTAGTGGTGGTTGTGGTGGAAGGATACTGGTTATGGTGGCAATGATAGCGTTGGTGGTGGTAGAGTAGTGGTGCTGGTGGTGGTAAGACAGTGGTTTTGATTTTTGATTTGTCTTTTTTGAACCTTTTTCAAATATATATATTTTTTCAAATTTGTCTAGTCGAATAGAATATAAAAGTGTTGGTTTTTTTAAAAATTAAAAAAAAAATAATTTGCATATAAAAAAATTACTCTCAAATATCCACTAAATTTGGATTGCTTAGGTGCAATTGTTTGGTTATCTAATGTTTTTCAAAAAAATGCCATATAATTCACAAGTGGGCAGGAATAATTATTTGACCCCAGCAACTTTGACGCTATATATGATAATTTATGCACAAATGATAAAAATAATTTAACTTCATTTTTTATTTCATTAAAAAAAAAATGTATCATATGTGATGATATTTTAATGTAGTATAACAAAATAGTACTATAATTATAATTAAAACATATTCATATATAAATCATATAAAAAAACACTACAATTATTTTTGTGAATATAAATTATATTTTGAGAGTTTTATTTTAAAATGAATAGTAATCTTTCATCTTTTCTTTTCATCAAATTTGAGTAAAAAATTAATTAAAAACTTGATTTGATATAAAATACTTCAATAATTAGAGACTACGCGTGTTTTTAATATAAATAAAAAAACTCCTCTCAGAGCTCAAATAACAAACCCTTTATTTCCTTTGTTCGATCTTCCTCTTCAATGGTGGTGGACAGTCGCGGAGTAGAGGCAGCGATGAGTCCCTTCTTTCTCGTTCATGATTTCTTTTATTTTTTTCACTCTATTTTCTCTGACATTTGTGATTTGATTTTGGCAAATCATAAGAAATTAACACCTATTTCACAAGCTTTTCAAAACTACAAAAAATCAACACTCATTTCCCATTAAGGAATTAAATCCATTTCAAAACCCATTTTATGAAATCAAAACCCATTATATATATATATATATGTATGTATATGTATATGTCATAAATGAAATAAAATATCAAAAAGCAGTAAAGAAGAGAGAGAAAATGAGAGAGAGAGAGACGAAGATCAAGAGACAGAGACCGAGAGATAGAGGAAACGAGAGGAAGATCGAGAGAGAGAGAAAGAAGATCAATCGACAAGGAGAAGAAGATTGACAGATCGACTGAGAGAAGAAGACAAATCAAGAGATTGATAGAGAGAAAAAGACAGATCGAAATGGCGATCGCAATCATTTCCTTCTCCACCAGATTCACTTCTTTCTTTACTGTAAGTTCCTCATTTTGTATTTTTTGCTTTTCTTCTTGTATTTGTGATTAAGATCCATACCCAAAATCTGATTCAGATCCATATTTTGAGTTTTATTTATTGCTTCTGAGTTGTTTTATTTCCACCAATGATCCCATCTTGGATAGGATTGTGTTTCTCTCTCTACAAAAATGCGATTCTTACATGTTTCTTTCTAAGAAACGCGGAATCACGTTTCTTACGAAGATTCGTCACTTTGTTGCACGATTCCTGCAACTAAGCTCAAAACCCTTTAGGTTGGGACAAATATATTTCTTCCTCAGAGTCACTATGTAATATGGTCGTCTTTACATCGAGTTGAGCTAACTCGAGTTCTAACTATGCAACCAATGCCAACAAGATATGAATTGAAAAATGCTTGACCACTGGTGAAAATGCCTTATTGTAGTCAATGCCCCATTTTTGAGCATATCCTTTAGCTACCAATCTTGCTTTGAATAGCTCTATATCCTTTGACATTGGATCATCCTTCTTGGTGAATACCCACTTGCAGTTGATTTCCTTCTTTCCTCTCGGAAAAGGAACCAAGTCCCAAGTCTAATTTTTGTGTCTCTTCACCCATAGCTATCTGCCAATTTTTCCATTAAAGAGATTGCATGGCTACCTTGTAGGTAGATAGGATATCATCCCCAATTATTGGAAAAGCATAAGTCACCATATTTGTTAATCTTGCCCCTTTTTTAGTCTCTCTTTTTGCTTTGCTTGTAGTAATAGACTCTGGTTGCTGTGATTTTGCCGTGACCGGTGAGCCAACCTATACTCTATTGTCTTCTTCTCAATCTATATCAACCGAGTCTTCTTTCCAAACTGGTACATCAATCTCCACTTACTGCGAATCACCAACGACTTTGCTATCATCATTAGTCTTTTTGCTTGAGTTGCTTAAGCATCTCAAACTCATTAAACGTGACATCTTAACTAACTATGACCTTCTGCGATTCTGAGCACCAAAGCCTATACCCTTTCATACCAAAACTAACAACCAAGAAAACTGCTTTTATGGCTCTAGGATCAAGCTTACTTTGTTGCACATGATAGCAAGTCAGACAACCAAATATATGCAATTGATCATAGTCAGTAGCATGAGTACCAGAGCATACTTCTATGAGTGTTTTACCATCATTTGCAATAGTCGACAAATGGTTGATAAGGTGGCTTGCATATATCACAACTTCAACCTAAAATTGTTTTCCCAAACCAGATTGAACAAGCATACAATGCACATTTTCTAACAAAGTTTGATTCATCCGTTCTGCTACTCCATTCTGTTGTAGAATATAACTAATTGTGAAGTGCTGCGTTATACCCTTTTTTTGACAGATTTCTTTGAATGAATCAACTATGTGCTCTCCACCATTGTCTGATCTAAGCCTTCTAATTTTTCGACCAGTCTGAGTCTCAATCATCTTCTTCCAAATTGAGAAGATGCTCAACACTTCACCCCTTTGTCTCGTAATGTACACCGAAACACGACGAGAATAATCATCAACAAAAGTAACAAACCAGTGCTTACCTCCTAAAAATGCACCTCTTGTAGGCCCCCACACATCGATATGCACATAATCAAGTGTTCCTCTCGTACGATGAATTGCTAACTCGAACTTGACACTAGTTTGCTTTCCAAAGACACAATGCTCACAAAACGATAACTTACAACTTT
This sequence comes from Camellia sinensis, assembly GCF_004153795.1. Classification (NCBI taxonomy): domain Eukaryota; kingdom Viridiplantae; phylum Streptophyta; class Magnoliopsida; order Ericales; family Theaceae; genus Camellia; species Camellia sinensis. Next base: position 48,435 of record NW_021024795.1, on the reverse strand, counting down.
TACCCCATTCGAGTAGTCCTTGCTTTGTCAAGCCTTCCATAGCCTTCTAACCAGCATGTCCCAAGTGCATGTGCCAAAGCCTAGTGCAATTCGTGTCAACCCGGTCTTCTTGGTTCCTAAACCGAACTCAGAAAGCCGCCCCTAGAAGCTTAACCGAAGTAACTTTATTCATTCCATAAACTGATTTAGGCCTTGGGACTAGACTAGCTTTCTTTGTTTTTTAGACCGAACTCAGAAAGCTGCCCCTAGACGATAAACCGGTCTAATCTGCTCAAGACCGAGCTAACAAACCTTTTGATAAACCGAGGTAGAACCAGCCCTCTAAGCCGAAGTAGGATTTGCATATCTTGCTTATAATTTGTAGCGCGGTCCAACGATCTGTGCTTAACCCCTTTGTTTTCTACTTTGCAGACTTAGGTTGCCCAGGCACTCCTGCGTGTGCTCAACCGAGCTACTGAGCCTAGTTTTTGTACCGAAATAACTTATTCATAAATTATACAACAAATGGGCAAGTATAGATATTTAGTCGAAACCCCTGGTGGCATGGCCGAATTTAGGCAAGATTACCAGATTCCTGATGATGTCTAACTGGTGTTGGCCAAGAAAGATGCTACTCCCTGGGACAATGAAGGCTTCGTCTCTTTTACCCTTCAATCCATAATAGAAACCGGACTATGGTTTCCTGTCCAACCTCTAATCTGCGAATTTCTTAGACAGACTAGGTTGTGCCCCACCCAACTGTCCACCAATACATATCGTATTATAATGGGAATAGCCGCATTAAACCACCAAACCGGACTAAATCTTGGTCTGGCCGAGATCTTTCATCAATACTCTATTGGCTCAAAGAATGCTGGGTGGGTCTATTACCTTAGAATTCGCCGCCGCCGAGAGAAGATAATTAAACACACTCCGGACAAAGATCTTAATGATGATGATTTCTTTTGGGTCTCTGGGAACTTTGAGGATTTTCAAGCTCAAATTCCTGGCCGACCTATAAATTGGAAAATGGGAGAGCCTGGTAATTTAACTTCGGTCTCCTTCCTTGCATTTTATTTCGATTCTTCAGTCCATTGACCGAACTAACACTTCTCTTCTTTGCAGATTTTGCCCACCTCCGTTCTCTATATAGCTATCCCAATCTTGCGATTTTGCGAGCCGCACTACGGTGTCAAGAAAGGAGTTGGGCTAAGCTTCTGAACTTTGAGCCGACCTACAGGTATAGTGGTCGCCGAAAAGCAAAAGTAACCGATTTTCTTCTTGAGGAAGCACCGGAACCGGACCCAACTTTGCCCGAAATAAGACTTGTTCCATTGACTGCTGAGGAAGAAATGGCAAAGAAGAGCAGAGTCAGGGCCCTTCTAACTTCAACAACCAGAGCCGAAGTACAGCCATCCATCGAAGCGCAGCCTGCCGTAGTGGCCCTTCCTTCTCAGCAGCCTTCTTCATCTCGGCCCTCCAAACGCGCCCGAACTACACCGGCCGAACAGCAACTTGTTGAAGAGATCGAACCCATCCCACGAAGTCCTCAACCTTCCCCCCAACCGGAGCAAACTGACCGACCTGGATCTCCGAAGTGGGCTCCGCCGCTGACCTTCAACGACCGAGACATCAAAGCTACTGACTCGGTTGTGGCTGAAAAAGACCACCTCTTGGCTTTTAACCTGGCAAAAAGTGTGTGCCTCCCTAAGGATATGGAGCACCACTTGAAGCAGCTGAACACCGAAATGAAGTCAATTTGGTCTGCTTCTAAGTCCATGATCTTGGTAAGTAGCTTTGTCTGTTTTTTCTGTCTAAATTTTTCCAACTTTTACTTCGGCTGAAAAGAAATCTTCTTCTTGTCAGGCCTTGCAGAAGAACAACATCACCTATAAGAAAGTCCAAGAACTCCGCAAAACCACAAGGCAGGTGATAGCGGAAGCCGAAGCAAAGGCGGCCGAACTAGTAGAAGCCGAGAAGAGATTGGCCGAGCTACAAGCGGAGAACGGCCGTCTTGCCGACGCGGTTAGTTCAGCGGAAGCGGAGAAGCAAAAAGCCGTCATTGTTATGAAGGACAAGTATCTGCGGGAGTTGTTGAAGCTTGAGAAGAGAAAAGACGCCGAAATACGCGAACTAAAACAGGGCGTGGAGGCGGCCGAAAAGGAGGGGTACAAGCGAGGTTACAAGGAGGCTATGGTTTTTTTTTATGTATTTTACCACTTCTTTACCCCTCTTATACAATTCATTAACAAATAACAAAGTTGGATCCTCGCATTTGGCTATGTCTTTCATCAAGAGATTCAAAGTATAGGCTAAGCAACCTGACTAGAATATATGGGAATACTTGTGCTGAATTATTGCTCCAGCTGCCTTGCAATTAGTGGCATTGTTAGTAACTACTTGGACCACATTGGAGAGTCCAACAAATTCAATTGCTTTAAACAACAAATCAACAATATTTGTTTCATTTTTCTCCTTTGAAAAAACGTCATATCCATTAATAAAAATGGCCTTACCACCAAAACAACCATGATGTTAATCAAAGTTTGATTCTTTAAATTTGGCCAACCATCAGAAACAATGGAAACTCCATATATGCTCTAATCTTGTATTAAAGGGTTGAGGGATTGTTGAACTTTGCTTGGTTCTTTGTCCAACAAGCTGGTCCTCACCTTCTCATAATTAGGAGACTTGTACCCTTTTGGAGCATTATTACTAGTAGTAACCATATTTGCCCACCATGGAGACCTCACAACATTAAAAGCAATGCCATTGCTATAAAGACACCTAGTAATCGTTTGGTCCACTTCTTCTCTGTTTCTTACATGAAACATGTTGTCAATTGAAACTGTGACTAAGCGTGGCACATCAGAGGACCTAATAGTTTGAGATTGTACCTGTGATGTTAAAGTGGACCTAGGAAATTTTCTGGCCTTGGCATTTCCCAAAAACAGTCGTTGTGCATCTAGTTCCTCTTGTTTTAGCAACTCCCTCTCAATCTTGTTCACCTTTGGACATAGTTGTATACCTTGAGCTCGTTGGCTGGTAATTTTCCTATTAAGTGTGCACGAACTCAGGAATAAGAACCAGTATAAGCCTCTAATTTGCAACCAAAATAGCATATAAATTTTGTAGAGCCACCTCCACCTTTGGAATTGGGTGATTCATCAAAAAATTTTGTGACATATTTCCAAAGTGGAGTAGCAGTTGGCTCGTCAACATCCTCATCTTCCACAACTTCTTGAGAGTTAATGCTTTGGCTTAAATCCATTCAAAATCTGTAGTGTGAAATCATTCAAGCATACAACAGATTAGAAAAAATAACTAAGAGAAAATAAATAGAAATGGAAACCAATAGAGAAAATCATGAATGTACATGAAACGGCATGTGCCTTAGAAACCAAAATCACCCTATTTGAACTCTTCAAGCTCTGGTTATATATTTGTCTATACAACTTTAACTCCACTTTGAAGAATGAGATGGATGTTGATAGTTATATAGAGTTGGCGGGAGTAAGGATCAGAGAGATTTTTTTTTGAGATACACCTACTGGTTATCGAGAATAGAAAAATACACCATCCATCAAAATAATAATAGAGGTCTCCTCACTGTACAGCTGATAGCTTGTCATGCATTAAATGCTCGTGCATGCCTGTCATCTTGGTATGGTGGATACATTGAGAGTAGAAGAAGATCAAAAGTCTTGCAAAAGAAATCATTTTATTTGTACATTGGGAGTAGCATGACCAAAAGTGTAGCACAAGTTTGGTAATCATTAGCCCCCAAAAAATTAGTTTGGTTTAAAAAAATAGTTTGGTTATTGAAAAATAGTTTGGTTTCATGTTTATCTTGGCACGTGGTTATTGGTGATGTGCAATGCTTCTAATGCCTACACTTTTTTTATGGACATTTATAGTACGATAAAATTCAAAATTTATTATATTTAATAATTTCAACAATATTACTGTGTTTTAATTTTGTTTTAATTTTTAAATTGTTGTAGAGATGTGTTCATAGTAAAGGCAACAATGGTGGTAGTAAAGATGAAAGGATAGCAGTTATGGTGATAATGATGGTGTTGTTGGTGGTCACTGGTGGTAGTGGAAATAGAGTGGTGGTGGTGGTGGTGGGATAGCGATTGTGGTGGTAACGATAGTGTTGATGGTAGAATGGTGGTGTAGTGGAGGTAGAATGGTGGTGTAGTGGAAGTAGAATGGTGGAGTGGAGGTGGAGGTGAAATGATAACGATTGCAGTGGAAAGGATAGTGTTGTTAGTGGATGGGTGGTGTAGTGGAGGTAGAGTGTGGTGGTGGTGGTGGTAGGGGTGGAGGTGGAGGGATAACAGTTATAGTGGTAACGATAGTGTTATTGGTAGAAGGGTGGTGTGGTAGAGGTAGAATGGTGGTGGTGGGGGTGGAAGTGAAGGGATAATGGTTGTAGTGGTAACGATAGTGTTGTTGGTGGAAGGGTGAGAGGTAGAGTAGTGGTGGTTGTGGTGGAAGGATACTGGTTATGGTGGCAATGATAGCGTTGGTGGTGGTAGAGTAGTGGTGCTGGTGGTGGTAAGACAGTGATTTTGATTTTTGATTTGTCTTTTTTGAACCTTTTTCAAATATATATATTTTTTCAAATTTGTCTAGTCGAATAGAATATAAAAGTGTTGGTTTTTTTAAAAATTAAAAAAAAAATAATTTGCATATAAAAAAATTACTCTCAAATATCCACTAAATTTTGGATTGCTTAGGTGCATTTGTTTGGTTATCTAATGTTTCTCAGAAAAATGCCATATAATTCAGTAGTGGGCAGGAATAATTATTTGACCCCAACAACTTTGACGCTATATATGATAATTTATGTACAAATGATAAAAATAATTTAACTTGATTTTTTATTTCATTAAAAAAAAAAGTATCATATGTGATGGTATTTTAATGTATTATAACAAAAT
>NW_021024795.1:0-31649 GCF_004153795.1 Camellia sinensis | reverse complement strand
CCTAACCTCTATCATGGTTGATCAAGAGGCAAGGGATGCATGCTCGGTGCTATGCAACCTAAACATGCGAGCATACTAGTGCAAAATGAGCATACAAGCAACAATGTTACACAAGGCAATTAGCATATAACAATATGCAAAGACAAGCATGCAAACAAGCACGTGACTTCATTCCATCATGTAACAACATGTGAGGCAAACATGTAACAACATGTTAAGCAACATAAAACTAAAAGAATGCATGTCAAATGCACTACCACTTAAGCATGCAACAACATATTAATAGGCCAAGTATGTGACAACATGCAAGGCAAGCATGAAACACCATGCGGGAATGGTCTTACATCGAGATGGACAGCTCTCTAATAGGTCCAAAACAACGGCCGAAATGCTAAGGGATAAGGGACAAAACCGCATACAAACATGCATGCTAATGGTCCAATACTTAAGCATGAAAGGGCAACTTTTAAGAGCACTTAAAAGGAAAGGAAAGCATGCAAATGTGACAACATTACTTGCCCTGAAATGAGGCTAGGAGTGATGCCAAATCTCATAAACAAGTCAAGCATGGCATGCTCAAGACTGAAGCCTAAGACTAGTCGAGGGACTTGAACCAAAACTATACAAAACAAAGAGCATATGGCAAGTATGACCCAAAACAGTCCTAAATCATGCTAAAGTGAGCCTAAAACATGCAATGACCAAAGCCAAAACAAGCTAAAACAAAAGGGGAAAATCATGAGGCATGCAAGGCCATCAAAGAGGTGTTACACTACACCTAATACAACCAAACATGGCATGATTTAGGAAACCAAAATCAGAGGTATGACACGTCAAAATGAGCCCAAAAACCCACTTAGATGTCATCCCGAATACCCAAACATGTTGGTATACACAATGACACAATCATGAGGTATAAAACACAAACTCTTTAAGACATTAAAGGAGTGATAAGTGTAAGTTTATAAGCATGAAATATAGACTAAAATAACATTCTAAGTGATGCCAAACCACTGAAATGATCCACATAGAGCATGCTAGCAACTTGGACACTCAAAGCTAACAAGCTAGATTGCATGGTGGCTATGCAAAAAATTGCAAGCATAACCAAAACAACAAAAAACAAAGCTTAAGCATGCTACAACAAGGCTAGAAGCTTCATGGAGTTGAGTCAAAATCATGCTAAAAACACATGTTACAACACGATGCATGTTAAGGCCAAATCATGGGATTACAAGACAAGTGTATGAAGCATACATGGCATGTCTGAATCAATTCGAAACAGAGGTGTATCATGGCAAAAAAAAGCCTAATACATGCTAAAATGGAGCTAAAACAAACTAAACACACATGCTACCACATAAGCCATTTATGCAAGCAATAAAGACAACAAGGAGAGGGGATGACCCTCTCATTTTTAGGACCTCAAAACCACCTCTCCACCACTGAAAATCCTCCGGATTTCAGTGGTAGAGAGGTCATGCAAAGACCAAAACAATGGCCAAAAGGTATGGCCTAAAACAAGGCCTAGCAAGGCCTTGGAGGGAAGAGACAACCCCAAACCTCCAAGTGACCTTAAACAAAGTTCTAAAGCACACAAAATCAGAACTTTTATCAGTTATAGTCAAAGTTTAAAACAATAAGCAAGATGGGCTAAAAGCTTGTGCAAAAATGGGAAATAAAGAAGGTAGGTTCTCACCTTTGAAGAACCTCTTCAAGAACACCACTCCCGCACCTTCCTTGGATCAAAACCAGCCTAAGAATCCTAACAACAACCTTCTAAGGGCTCAACAACCCAAGGATGGTGTAATGCTAGGTGCTCTAGTGCAAAAGTAAGACGAAACTCACTTTAGGGCACAAAATATAATCAAACAAGGGAGTATAGATACAAAACTATATCTAAACTCTCTAACCTAAATTTTCTAAACCTTGGAGGAGGGAGGAGGGGCTCCCTCTTTATAGAGGCTCAAATTTTAAGGCTTCCAAGAGAAGTCAAGCAAGGAGCAAATCCCTCTATACACGTGTATGGAGGGGGTGTAATCAGCTGCTGGCATAAAATATCTGCCAAAAGCAGATGGAAATGGGTCAGCCAAAAAATATGGCCGATTGACCAACCAAAATGGCTGGCCGACCAAAAACATTGCCGACCGACCAAAATCTTTGGCCGGTAGCAAGAAAATAGGGCCGGTGGCCTCAAGCCAAGGCCGGTGAGGTGTGTGGATGGCCAATAAGCCATTCCTTGCCCTCAGAAGCAAAAACACAAGTGTTTGGTGCACAACCAAGCACAAAACAAACAAGTCGAGAGGTCTTGAGGCAAGGCGCGCGACCGAAACCTCTGAGAACTCAAGATGAACACGAACATGGATGATCACCGAGTGTTCAAACGGTGACGTCCAAGTCTTGAGGACGGTCAAAAATGGGGTGTCTACACACACGCTTGCTAATTAATATTGACCCAATCTTTGTCAGACATATCTTCAAGTTTATCCTCCAAAACAATATCCAAGTCTTGTTGGAAGGGCACGTCTAAGACTTTGCACTGCCACTTACCAAAGTTGTTAGTCCTATTGAACTTCTCAACTTCGAACTTCGCGTTGGAGACCATATTTCGTTGCGTCGATTTACCTGAAGAAACTTTATCTTTTGCCATCTTTCCTTAAATTTTCATGGAACACCGAACAAACGATTTTACAAAAGCAAACGAATGCCTTAGGTCAAAACCTGGAGCTCTAGTACCAATTTTTGGTGCAGAGAGCGACTAGAACACTCAACCACCTCAAAGGAATACTAGTTTTATTAACAAACTAGAACAAATGCTCAAAGAGCTACAATGGCGTTTCTTTTAAGCTCTCACCAAAACTCATAATGTATTTCAATTATGAGAGAACCCACCTATATTTATAGTAGAGAAATTTTACCCAAAACCCAAATCCATAAAGAGTAGGATTCTAGTTCCCAAATTAATTTGGTTTTCTTACAATCCTATTTAATAAGGAAATAACTAAACCAAGTCAAACAAGTATTTTTATAATCCTAATCTATAGAAAATAGAATATTTCAAGTCCAAACCAATTTGGAAAGGGACAATGAGCCATAAACTAACAATAACTACCAACCAAATATTACAGGCTAAATTAAATTGATGACAAGAACTAAGTTCTCAGAGGCTTAGCTGGACTGATTGAGGCAAACTCCATTTTGGATATTATTTGATGCATCGATGAATGCTAAGATCGACCTTGCCATATGCTCGAAGTTCGATGACGTCTTCATACACATGTTGGAAACTTACAAGCTCGCCAAAAAACTATTATTGATTTGAATAATATAGTTTTCTTCGATACAAAATCCATGATTTTTGTACAAAACCAATGAATCCACTACTAATAGATGTGAACTTCACATCCTTTGCAATTTTGTAAAAATATTGGAATACATATTGATTGAACAAAAGAGCCATAATTAGTTATTTTGGTTGTGCCTAAAAAGGTTCATTGGTATGTTGTCATAATGTTTGCTATTAAAAAGTCTGTAGACACCCCATTTTTGACCGTCCTCAAGACTTGGACGTCATCGTTTGAACACTCGATGATCATCCATGTTCGTGTTCATTTTGAGTTCCCGAAGGTCTCGGCCGCGCGCCTTGCCTCAGGATCTCTTAACTTGCCTGTTCTGTGCTTGGTTGTGGACCAAGAGCTTGTTTGTTTTTGCTTCTGAGGGCAGAGAATGGTTTGTTGATCATCCCCACACCTCATCGGCCTTGGCTTGAGGCCAGCCGGCCCTGTTTTGTTGCTACCGGCCATTGGTGATGGCTGGTCGGCATTGTTTTTGGTCGGTTGGCCGTTTGTTTGGTCAATCGGCCATTTTTTTTGGCCAGGGCTTCTTTTTTGCCTTTTTTTAGGCATTGTGCATGCCATCTGTGCCAGTTGGAGCACACATACCTATCCTCCATACACGTGTATGGAGGATTTGCACCCTTTGCACCCTTTTGCTCTAGCTTCTTGAGGAAGCTTGAACCCTTTGCTCTAGCTTCCTCAAGAAGCTTGAACCTTTGTCTTAGCTTCCCTAAGAAGCTTGAACCTTTGTTTTAGCTTCTTGAGGAAGCTTGACCCCTTTGTCTTAGCTTCTCTAAGAAGCTTAGGTCCTTGTTTTGTTCTATAAAATTCGTGTTCGTTTTGAGTTCCCGAAGGTCTCGGCCGCGCGCCTTGCCTCAGGATCTCTTAACTTGCCTGTTCTGTGCTTGGTTGTGGACCAAGAACTTGTTTGTTTTTGCTTCTGAGGGTAGAGAATGGCTTGTTGGTCATCCCCACATCTCACCGGCCTTGGCTTGAGGCCACCGGCCCTATTTTGTTGCTACCGGCCATTGGTGATGGCCGGTCGGCATTGTTTTTGGTCGGCCGGCCGTTTGTTTGGTCAATCGGCCATTTTTTCTGGTCGGGGCTTCTTTTTTGCCTTTTTTTAGGCATTGTGCATACCATCTGTGCTAGCTGGAGCACACATACCTGTCCTCCATACACGTGTATGGAGGATTTGCACCCTTTGCACCCTTTTGCTCTAGCTTCTTGAGGAAGCTTGAACCTTTGTCTTAGCTTCTCCAAGAAGCTTAGGCCCTTGTTTTGTTCTATAAAAGAGGGCCCCCCTTCTCCTTTAGGGGGTTGAGCAAATCAAAGATATATATCAGAGATACATATCACATATATATCACTCCCTCTCTATATTTCCCTCTCTTTGCCTTTGAGTGTGTGTAATAGTGTTCTAAAGGTGATTTTGTTCTTAGTTTTGCACTAAGACACCTAGTGTTACACTATACCTTGGAGCTGAGGTCCCTTGAGGCTGATCTTGGGGTTCTTGGGTTGATTGAAACTCAGAAAAAGTGCTAGAGTGGTGTTCTTGAAGAAAGTCTACAAGGGTGAGAAACTTACCCTTTTATTCCCCATTTTTGCACAAGCTTTTAACCTACCTTGCATCTATTTTTAAACTTAGTGTATAACTACTAAAAGTTCTAATTTTGTATGCTTTAAGACTTTCTTTAAGGTCATTTTGAGGTTTGGGGTTGTCTCCTCCCTCTAAGGCCTTGTTAGGCCTTGTTTTAGGCTATACCTTTTGGCAATTGTTTTGGTCTTTGCATGACCTCTCTATCACTGAAATCCAGAGGATTTTCAATGGTGGAGAGGTGGTTTTGAGGTCCTAAGAAGGAGAGGGTTGTCCTCTCTCCATGTTGTCTTTAATGCTAGCATAAGTGGCTTGTGTTGTAACGTGTGTGCATAGCTTTATTTGGCTCTATTTCAGAGGGTATTCGGTGTTATTTTGCCATGATATACCTCTGTCCAAAGTTGGTATAGACATGCCTTGCATGCTTTGTATACTTGTCTTGTAATTCCATGAAATTGCCCTAATATGCTGTGTGCTTTGAGCTTTGTTTCTAGCATGATTTTGGCTTGACTCCATGAATTTTTTATGCATGTTTTGGCATGCTTTAGGTCTGATTTTGGTTGTTTGGGTCATCCATGACTTGCTTTGTATAGCTACCATGCAACCTAGCTTGTATGCTTTGAGTGTTGGCTCCTCTACCATGCTCTATTGGCATTATTTCCGTGGTTTGGCACCATTAGTTATGATATTTCAGTCCTTGTTTCATGCTCACATGCTTGCATCTTATCACTCCTTTAATGCTTTAAAAGGTTTGTGTTTTATGCTCCGTGATTGGGTCATTATGCATGCCTTTAGACTTAGGCCATTTAGATGCCATCTAAGTGGGCTTTGGGGCTTATTTTGGCATGATATGATTCTATTTTGCATTGAATAATCCATGCCATGTTTGGTTGTGATAGGTGTAGAGCAATCCCCCCTTTTGTAGCTTTGAATGCCCTTTGTTTTAGGCCCATTTCTTAGTATGTTTTGGTCTTGTTCCATGCATGCTCTAACCTTGTTTTATTCTGCCTTGGGACTGTTTTAAGTCCTCTTGGCCCTTTGGGGCTTGGTTGATATGGTCATGGTTTGAACCCCCTTGGCTAGCCTCAAGTTTTGGACTCCGTTGCATGCTTTACTTGGGTAGTATGATTGGTTTGGCATAATTCTTAACATGATTTCAGAGCTTAGCATGCTTGTCATTTGCCCATATTAGTCTCTTTTAAATGTGTTTAAGAGTTGCCTTTTTTATGCCTTAGATGATAGGCCCTTGTGCATGCATGTTTAAGAGTTGCCTCTTTTATGCCTTAAGTGAGAGAATAAAGAATAGAGAGGTGTAAGTTGAGAGAAAAAGCGAGCCGAAGGGTTTTGAGAAAAAAAAAAAAAGAGCTTGAGTGCCAGAGGGATGTGAGAATCACAAATAAGAAAGGGCGGGAAACACTACTCGGAGAAACTGGCTCCTCGCGAACTGATTCTTTTGGTTTTACGTCGTTTAACATGTTGTTACACGTTTGCCGCACATGTTGCTACATGATTGAATGAAGTCACATGTTTGTTTGCATACTTGAACGTCCATGTTGCGTCTTGCATGTTGACATACTCATATTGCATTAGATGTGTTGCACACTTGAGTTAGTTGCATGTTTGCTTGCTTGCCTAGGTTGCATTGTATTAAGCATGCATTCCTTTCCTCTTGATCAACCATTATAGAGGTTGGGGACCTCTATGTGTTTTGTGCATTTCATTTGATATTGAGTTGCACACTTGGCACCTTGGGCCATCATGCATTGAAATGCGTGATTGGTGGCCCGAGGGTCGAGAACCATACTCCTCTGAGTCTCAAACATGATGAGGAGGGTGGTGGTGCAAACATTGCTTTGAAATGCATTGCCGTGTCTTGTCTGTCCTCTGTTGCAGCAAACGAGTATACTGCAGGAAGAAATGGCCGGTCGACAACTTTTAGTGCCGGCCGACTATCAATACCCAGCCGATGATCTAATTTTTGGTCGATGACCATAATTCCATGGCCGGTGGTGCTTCCCCTTGGTCGGTGTCCTCCTACAACTCTCAAGGAGTATTTCAGAAGCAATTTGGAAACTTGTGCAGTCTTCAGAAGAGGAAAACAGTGCAAACAGAGGCAGCATGAGCATGGCGATGGATTTCCGGGCAGAGCTGAGCATGCGTGCATTTATCCCTCTTCTCGAGGCTGCTTTACCGCTTTATTAGCTTAGTTAATTTGCTTAACTAATTAAATGGTCTGTAATAATTAATTAGCTAGAGTAGTTAATTATTTATTTGGTTTGTACTATTTTTTCGAACCCTCCGTCGAGAGGGCGAATTTATAATAAGTGTGTGTGTGTGTGTGTGAATGTCTTCCAACCCCACGACTTTCTCCCTTTTGTTTACTAGCTTTTAATGGTTAGTTTAGGACATGTTTCAATTAGCATACATATGCTCGCATGTTTGCATCATTCATCTATTTTGCATGCACCGGGCTCGACGCATCATGCTAACTGCATTGTGTTTCAATTACAACTTGAATACGTGTATCGAGTTTCCGCATTTCACATACCATTCTTAGAATAGCCGAGCCTATTTTAGTTGCATTTTGCATGTGTTGCATTAGCCATCCTAACATTAACTAGGATCATGCATGATTCCTAACTAGTTTCTTGTTTTGGCTTGGAGTACTCGGTAAGTATTTATGCTTTAGCATCCTTGCATGCGTGTGAGTGACTGCCATGATAGCATGCTTGCCATGAGGATATGTGCTTACATGATATAACTGCCTGAATGCTTGTGGGTGAAGGTTGGGTTGCTTGAGTTAGAATAATTCGTTGAAACTCGTGTTTTAGCCTACTTGCGAGTTGCAAACTTCAATCCATTTTAAAAAACAAATGGATACGCGATGCTTTGTTCCAATTTAGGCAATTTAGTCTATACTTGTTTTGCTGTGCGCATCACATAGTAATTCTAGGGTAAATAACCGGAATAAGAGCACATGATACGCGATGCTTTGTTCCAATTTAGACAATTTAGTCTATACTTGCTTTGCTGTGTGCATCACATAGTAATTCTAGGGTAAATAACCGGAATAAGAGCACATAATGTTTTCAAAACTCGGTATCATGGTTAGTAGAGGCCGATCTTTGATCAGGCGAGCGGTGGTGCTCATAGCTGACCTTCCCCAATTGTACCCAAGTTCCTGAGCCGAGGCAACTTTGGTGATGATGGACACGTGGCCTTAGGCAACGAGTCAGGGTTTCTTAAATTCTCCCAAAATAAATATTTAGGTGGCGACTCTGTATCTGGCAAAGCAGTCCATGTTTGACACTTCTTTCTAAAAATCTATTTTCCAAAATGATTTGCCGGACTTGGACTCTTTGGTGATTTATCCATCTTGCATTGCACTTTGCGAGATCAGATTAAGAACCGTGACATTTGAGTCCGAACTGTAGTGAGCCCAAATGAACAAAACGGGGGATTCCTCCTGGGACGTTCGGGGACGTCTACAGTTTCTGGCGACTCTGCTGGGGACTTAGAGAACTTGACTCGAACTCATGATATCTTGTTTTGACTACACTCATGTGTTTCTTTGCATTGCATGTGCATTGGTGCGCCTAGGACATAGTGTTTGCCATCTGCTATTCCTGAACGGTTTGCCAGAGGCTCGCTTTGAGAAACGTGCCATAAGGCTGACTGGTTACGGGCTCTGCCACGATGCGAACACAAACCCCGATTTTTACCGGGGCATCCTTTTGACCATTTGACCTAGTGCATATTCGGAATCCATAGTGACCATTCCAAACTAGGACAGGTTGCTTACCCGATTGTAGGTTGTTTGAAACTGCTGTGTGCGTAATGAAACCTTAGCTCTTGACAATAGGACAGGGAAACCCTACCCCAACATAGGGGTGTTTTGGCTCTCATTTGCTTGATTATGTGCTTTTAGAGTGTGCCTCTACAGGAATGCACGTATCAGTTTGCAAGTCTGGGTATCAGGCCTGCGGGCATCAGTATTTTTGAGAATCAGTTATATCTGTGGGTATCAAATTTAGTTTTGGGACGGTAATTTGGGGAATAGTGATCAGTGGTCGAATACAGTTATTCAGCTATGCTTATGTCTATTCTGGTGAAATTGGGCTGAGATGCTGCCTGTTTTCTTTTTCAGTTCAGAAATTCGGTTTCGAGCAACCAGTGTTCTCCTTCACTGAGGCAAGGCAGAAAAGAGCCAGGCAAGGATTACTGGTTCATCTGATCTGTCAGTCACCAGTCGCATCACCTTCGTCCAAACTTAGCAGACCGTGATGGCACAGAGTTCGGAAGAAGTTATGGCCATGGCAGCAGCATTAAACCAGGGAATCGCCATGCAGGGTGAGACCGATGTCGAAATACAACACCCATCTGGGGCACCTACCACACATCTAGTCTCGGAATCCCAATCATCTCAAACCCGTGAGCCGACTACTTCTGAGCTGATGAGAATGATCGAAGATCTTCAGAGAACTGTGGCAAATTTAGCCTCCGGGATATTGGCTCTGTCATTGACCACACCACATACGAGGAATTTCATGTCAAAAGGCTCCCTAATCTTGGGACGGGCTGCATTTGAAGAAGGCCGATCCCTTGGCAAAGTGGAGGTGAGCGAAAAGAACAAGGTAGGGGTAGACATTTGATCCTCATGAACACCTTCTGTGGGTTGTTGAGGCTTTGAAAGCCGAAGGGTTGGACAAATAACAAGTGATTGCAGTTGTTGCAAAGGTTGTGGATGACACTTTCGCCACTCAAGTCGGGGACAGTTTGAATCAAGGGGCAAGCCGGGAGAAGGGCCGTCATACCAGGAATGTTCCTTTCAGCTCTAATCCCGTGCTCGGAAGAGATCAACAAACCCAGTCAGCGCCTGTCAATCCCTTTGCTGGTGCGTCTAGCAAAACTCCACAAACCTCAAAACACCCACCTCGGGGCCAGAGGGTGTTGACCCCACTGTACATGTTTCTATCAGCAACCTTGAGGGTCCTGATTAGAAAGGGGGATCTGAAACCCCTGGAGCCGCAGCCACTGCCAAACAAACTTCCTCCCTCCCATGATCCGGCCAAGTACTGTGCTTTTCATCAACAAGTCGGCCATGGCACTGACAGTTGTTATCGTCTTCGCCACGAAATATAAGATCTGATTGTTAGAGGGGTTATCGTCGCACCAGACCCAGCAAAGTCTATCGGCACTGGATCAGTGCACTTGGAGGATAATGTGATGTGATCAGGGGATGAACCACCTACGGGCGGCACTCAGTTTACTCCAGATGTGGCGTATGGCACGCACTGTTTTGAGCATTTGTGAATGCTAGTTTTTGTACTTTCTAACTTGGGTATTGGGTCAGTTTTGTTGTTTTGTACATAGTCAGTCTTTTTGACCTGAGTCAGTCGGGTCTGTCTTGTTGTATCGCGTTAGTCCTGTTGCGTTGGAGTCGGGTGATTCCGGGGGTGTTACCTCGGACATCACTATCATGTTTTGTGTTAGTCTTTTTGCTTTCTTTTGAGTCTGTTTCTGCCTTGGAGCCAGTTATGCCAACAGATCTGAATGAAACAACAGTGATTTTCACACTCTTGTGTTTGCTTCTGCCTTGCGCCAGTTGTGCCAGAAGTTTGAATGAAACGGCAGTGCATTTCACCTGCTCTTTTGTGCCTTTAAGTCATTGTATTGACCTAAGTTTTTTTTTTAAAAAACTTTTTGAACAATGTGTTGAAAACAAAGAGGAAGGAATTCCTCAGGATTTGCAAAAATTTGATCAAGTGAGAGAAAGAGAGGCATGCTAAGCCCTTAATAAATGAGATCATGTTTGTTAATATGAGTACTAAGAAGGATCCTGGCTTAATCCAGATTGGTTCCGCATTGACTTCAGCGCGAGCGACTAGTCGCTTTCTTAAAAGATTTCAAAATTTTTTTTGCGCGGTCCTGCGAAGACCTGTGTGAAATCGCTCTTGAGATTATACAGGTTAGGATCGCTCTCAGCCCTGAGATTCGACCCCTCACTTTCAAACCTTGAACTTGGATTCAGAATGTTCAAAGGTCAACTACAATGTGAGGCCTGTGTGGCCAGATTCGAAGAAGCCCTCGAACTAGGGGCAGGGAAGTCAGATCAAGAAGATGAGATGTCGTCAAAAGAATTTTGCAAAGCTAGATCAAAAGAAACCCTCGAAATAGGGGCAAAAATATCAGACGTGCTCGAAGAGCCGAAGATGGATCATTCTGCAAATCAATGAAGACTAGCAAGTTTTGAGCATTTGTGAATGCTAGTTTTTGTACTTTCTGACTTGGGTATTGGGTCAGTTTTGTTGTTTTGTACATAGTCAGTCTTTTTGTACTGAGTCAGTCGGGTCTGTCTTGTTGTATTGAGTTAGTCCTGTTGCGTTGGAGTCGGGTGATTCCGGGGGTGTTACCTCGGACATCACTATCATGTTTTGTGTTAGTCTTTTTGCTTTCTTTTGAGTCTGTTTCTGCCTTGGAGCCAGTTATGCCAACAGATCTGAATGAAACAACAGTGATTTTCACACTCTTGTGTTTGCTTCTGCCTTGCGCCAGTTGTGCCAGAAGTTTGAATGAAACGGCAGTGCATTTCACCTGCTCTTTTGTGCCTTTAAGTCATTGTATTGACCTAAGTTTTTTTTTTAAAAAACTTTTTGAACAATGTGTTGAAAACAAAGAGGAAGGAATTCCTCAGGATTTGCAAAAATTTGATCAAGTGAGAGAAAGAGAGGCATGCTAAGCCCTTAATAAATGAGATCATGTTTGTTAATATGAGTACTAAGAAGGATCCTGGCTTGATCCAGATTGGTTCCGCATTGACTTCAGCGCGAGCGACTAGTCACTTTCTTAAAAGATTTCAAAATTTTTTTTGTGCGGTCCTGCGAAGACCTGTGTGAAATTGCTCTTGAGATTATACAGCTTAGGATCGCTCTCAGCCCTGAGATTCGACCCCTCACTTTCAAACCTTGAACTTGGATTCAGAATGTTCAACGGTCAACTACAATGTGAGGCCTGTGTGGCCAGATTCGAAGAAGCCCTCGAACTAGGGGCAGGGAAGTCAGATCAAGAAGATGAGATGTCGTCAAAAGAAGCTTGCAAAGCTAGATCAAAAGAAACCCTCGAACTAGGGGCAAAAATATCAGACGTGCTCGAAGAGCCGAAGATGGATCATTCTGCAAATCAATGAAGACTGGCAAGAATGCCAAATCCCAAAAAGGGGAAAGAAGAAAGTATTGCTGAAGGACAGCCAAGTTCTTATCCACAACACTAGGGGCAAATTCACCCTCCATTGGATGGACTTCTACATCATCAACGAACAGCAACCATTCTCTTAGATTCAGATGACTCCGAGATCTTAAACCATTCAACATGGACAAAGCTACATTTTTACTCTTGAGAGGCTCGCTGGGCCAAAAACCCGGAAGGGTGACCTAGGCAGAAGTTAGAGCAAGAAAAAAAAAGAAAAGAACAAAAAAAAAGAGAAAAAAGAAAAGTGAAAAAAAAAATGAAAAATTCTAAACAAAGAACAAGAAAATGAAAAAGAAATGAAAAGAAAAAAAGAACAGAGCTCGCAAGGTTGAAAACCTAGAAAGCGCAGCCTTAGCAAAAGTTAGAGCGCAAAAGGAGAGGTTAATACCCGAGTGTACCTTAACCCCGAACTACGTAAGGCTTGATTCCCATCTTTGGGATACGTAGGCAACTTCATTCTGAAGCCCAGCCGTAAAACACTCCAAATCGATTGTGCCCATGTAATGGTTTTGATCATCTTTGCTTTCTCTATATCCGAGTTGCTGTTTAATTGCACTGTGAGGACTGGTTACCACGTGCTGCGGCGCTATTCAGACAAGGGGTAACTTTCCGTTGCCGTGCAGTGCTGCGGTGCTATTCAGATTAGGGGCAACTTTCAGTTGCCATGCAGTATCGTTCAGACAAGGGAATTTTTCATTGTTTTGGATCTGAGGTTGTGCATCTCAAGAGTAAATCCTGCGTTGGTCGAGCAGTGGCCATTTGCAAAAATAAGTTTTTGAGAATTTTTAATGAGGTTGACTAATTCTCTCAAAAATTGTTCCATTTTTCTAAAATTGGACCATTTCTTGGACCCAAAAAAGAAAAATTTTCAGTGCTCACAGCCTGACTTACATGATTTGAAATCAGAAAATTGAACAAGCATGTTAATCTAATTCTCATATTGGTCAAAAATTGTTTTAGTAGAAAAACAAAAAAAAATGGTCAAAATAATAAAACTAGGGGCACAGTTGAGTTAGGTGTTTTGTCTCTTCCTGTTGTCAACATACTTGCCAGAAAAGGGCACAACTAAAGCTGACCACAAAAGGGAAGAAAGCTCTCACATCCTCCAAGCAACGAGGTATCACGCCAAGTGTGAAGTACGAACTGGAATGGGGCAAGATATTCCACTCCCTCATCTGGACAGATCTGATCACGTCCAAACTCCCCAGCAGAGCATCGTCAACTGATGTCCGCTGAAGATTTGCTACACATCCAGTTGTGGCGGAACCCCTTTGCGGGAGGAACTCACTGGCTGTGCGCAGAAGAAAGAGAATCTAGCAGCATGCTAGGGGCAAGAGCCCGCAATTTCTTATTTATCCATCAACCACCTGGGGGAGGGATAAAAAATGAGAGATTGAAGAATAGAGAGATGTGCGCTGAGAGAAAAAGTGAGGAAAAGGGTTTTTTTAGACAAAACAGAGCCTGAGGGCCGAGTGATGTGAGGATCACAAATGAGAAATGGTGGGAAACAATACCCAGAGAAACATGCTCCCTGTGCACGTCTGAGTGTCGTGTCTTTTGTTTTATCTCGATTCTTGTTTTGAGTCGTTTCAAGTGTTACTCGATGTGTTTAGGTTGTTTACCTTTTGTTTTCCATTGATTGAGTCATAGTGCGCTGTGTTCAGTCATAGGCTCAATACCCCGGTCAAGAACTCATCTCTTAATTTCAAAAATAAAATCGTTTTGCGCTCCGAGTGCCATGCTGTTCTCCACATCTATGCAAAACAAGATTCGTTCTTTCGTAAAACCGTAGGGTTCAACCCATGTCATGTCAGAACAGTAAAACCAGGACCTATTTGAAGCTATATAGGTTCCAGACTGCAAAGCAAAAGAAAAGAGGGAAATTGTCGGGTATCTAAGTTTGCTTCAACTTCAGTAAGTTCTGAGATTGCATTCCATGTGTACCTCTTCAGGTCTTGCCAATGCTCCGAAGTATGAGTGTGCCTCTACCTCAAGCTCAAGATCAAGGCTGCTTTAAGCTAGAATGGGGATTAGAAGTGCTCTCCCTGAGTATCATTCCCTGCCAGAGGCATCTCGGCTGTGTTCGCAATGAGTTCCTAGGGAAAGTTGTGAATATTGTTAGAAAGAAAAGCGGCATCCGTGGCTTCTACATACGGAGGTTACCCCTTCTTAGCATATCAGAGCCTTTGTACTGTAAGTTGAAGGTAAGTGTTCGAAGAGCACGAGGGGAGATCCCCGTCAAAGTAGAGCGGTTTACCGCCACCCACTCCATGAGGTGCTTTCTACAAAACACCGCTTTGTTTGTTTATTGCATTCCCTAGCATCATTTCATCGCCACTCACCACATGAGGTGCTTTCTAAAGCGCCGCTAGGTTCGTTTATTGCATTCCTTAAACATCATGCATTGTATTGCATTGTACCTATCAAGTTTTTTTTTTTCTCATTCATGCACGATATTGTATGTACGGTTCATTCAAAGAAGTTCCATTTAAGATCATTTACTTAGTGTATCAATCACACTTTATTTACTTTAGTGTATCCATCACACTTCACTCATTTAGTGTATCAATCACACTTCACTCACTTCATTCATTTAGTGTATCAATCACACTTCACTCTCTTTATTCACATCTAGTGTATCAATCACACTTCATTCATTTAGTGTATCAATCACACTTCACTCGCTTCATTCAGTTAGTGTATCAATCACACTTCATTTATTAGGTGTATCAATCACACCTCATTCACCCTTAGTGTATCTATCACACATTCCTCATTCCCTTAGTGTACCAATCACACTTCATTTATTTAGTGTATCAGTCACACTCTCTTCACTTAGTGTGTCAATCACACTTTTTTCATTTTGTATATCTATCACACACATTCTCATTTTCTGTATCTATCACACACATTCTCATTTTCTGTATCTATCACACACATTCTCATTTTCTGTATCTATCACACACATTCTCATTTTCTGTATCTATCACACACATTCTCATTTTCTGTATCTATCACACACATTCTCATTTTCTGTATCTATCACACACATTCTCATTTTCTGTATCCATCACACTTGTTCACGAAGTGCATCTATCACAGTTTGTGTTCACCTTTAGTATATCTATCATACTCTGTTCACATAGTACATCTATTACACTTTGTGTTCACCTTTAGTGTATCCATCACACTTGTTCACATAGTGCATCTATCACATTTTTAGTGTATCTATCATACTCTGTTCACGTAGTGCATCTATCACACTTTGTGTTTACCTTTTGTGTATCCATCACACCTGTTCACATAGTGCATCTATTACACGTTGTGTTCATTTTTGGTATAAGTATCATACTTTGTTCACTTAGTGTATCTATCACACTTTGTGTTTATTTTTAGTGTATCTATCATACTCTATTCACTTAGTGCATCTATCACACTTTGTGTTCATTTTTGGTATATCTATCATACTCTGTTCACATAAGTGCATCTATTACACTTTGTATTCATTTTTAGTGTATCTATCATACTCTGTTCACGTAGTGCATCTATCACACTTTGTGTTCACCTTAGTGTATCCATCACACTTCATTTACTTTAGTGTATCTATCATACTCTGTTCACGTAGTGCATCTATCACACTTTGTGTTCACCTTAGTGTATCCATCACACTTCATTTACTTTAGTGTATCTATCATACTCTGTTCACGTAGTGCATCTATCACACTTTGTGTTCACCTTAGTGTATCCATCACACTTCATTTACTTTAGTGTATCTATCATACTCTGTTCACTTAGTGCATCTATCACACTTTGTGTTCACCTTTTGTGTATCCATCACACTTGTTCACTTAGTGCATCTATCACACTCTATGTTCACCTTTTGTGTATCCATCACACTTTGTTCACTAAGTGCATCTATCACACTTTGTGTTGACCCTTTGTGTATCTATCACACGCTCGCTTTGTGTATCCATCACACGTTTACTTTGTGTATCCATCACACGCACGCTTTGTGTATCCATCTGTAGACACCCCATTTTGACCGACCTTAAGACTCAGATGTCACCGATTGAGCGCTCGGTGATGTTGCATATTGTGCTCATTCAGAGGTCGCGTAGTCTCGGCCGTGAGCCTTGCCTCCGGACTTCCGGACTCTTTTGTGCTTTGCCTCGGTTTGCGAACCAGGTCCCGTTTTCTCCGTCTTCTCTTCCTGAAGGGAGGGAGAGGTCTCGTAGATCATCTCTCAGTGGCCGTAGGCTACGTTTCGTGGTCGTAGGCCGTTTTTCCCGTTTCGGAGCCCGGTTCCCGGTTTTCAGAACCGTCGGCCGTGTGCCTCGGTTCGGGACCGCTTAACCACCTCCGTTTGCTCCGGTTTTTGGTATACACCCCATCACCATCCATTCCAACGACTTGGAGCTGTTTTTCAGAGCTTAGGAGCACCATTTCTCAGACCAAGAGCTGCTGGTCCATTGGTCTTCAAGGGTAAGCTTCTTTTTCTCTTTTTTGTTCCTATGTTGCTCTATATCTAAGCCTTGCTTGCAAGCATTTTTGGGCTCCGACCCAAACTGTAAATAGTCATATTTTGAGCTCCTTTTCATGTTTGATTAAGGACCTTTTGCTGTTTGAGGTCTCCTACTATCACTCGCCTCTTTAACTCTCTTTTAGGCCTATTTTTGCATGGTATTTTAGGCTTATTTGTGAGCTGTTTCGTGGCTTGATGTAAACTGTAAAGTGTCTTGTTTTGAGCCCCTCTTCAACTTTGTTGAGGGACTCTCTTCGGTTTGAGGCCAATAGCTACCACTTGCCTCTTTATCTCTCTTTTAGGCCTATTTTTTGGGGGAAATTTGAATTGATTTTCCCCCCCATTTCCCCCCCCCCTTTTCCTCCATTCCTCCCTCTATAAAACCAGCAGCTCCAGCTGCATTTTGGGTTAGAAAAAATTTTGTTTAAGCCTCCTACATTTAATTTCTCTCTCTCTATATTCCAAGCATTAAAACCCTTTTGTTTTTTTTGGCCCCTTTCTACACCACCACATAGCACCACCTCCCCACCATCCTTTCCAACACTTGGAGCTGGTTTTCCAGAGGCAAGGAGCACCTTTTCTCAAGCCAAGAGTTGTTGAAGCATTGGTCTTCAAGGGTAAGTCTTCTATCCCTCTCTTTGGCACTATTTTTGCTCAATATATTAGCTCCTCTTGATTGCATATTTGGGCTCCGACCCTAACTGAAAATAGCATTATTTTGAGCTCCTTTTCATCTTTGTTTAAGGGCCTCTCCCAGTTTTAGGCTTCCTTTTTACACTTGCTTCTTTACCTCTCTTGTATGCCTCTTTCTTGCATAGTATTTTAGGCTCATTTTTAAATTGTTTCGAGCTTTGTTATAAACTGAAAAATGGCTTATTTTGAGCCCTTCTTAAACATTGTTGAAGGGATCTTCACTGTTTGAGGCTTCCTTTTGTCACTTGCCTCTTTATCCCTCTTTTGGCCTTATTTTTGCATGTTTTGTTAACCCCTTGTGCTTGTATTTTTGGGCTCCGACCAGAACTGAAAATAGTCATATTTTGACTCCCTCTTCATGTTTGATCAAGGGTCTTTTTCTGTTTGAGGCTCCCTTTTTACACTTTGTATTTAAACCTTTTTTTAGGCCTATTTCTTGCATAGTATTTTAAGCTTACTTGTGCACTGTTTTGGGCTCGGCCATAAACTGTAAAATATCTTTTTTTGAGCCCCTATTCAACTTTGTTGAAGGGATCTTCATTTTTTGGGCCAGCAGCTGCTACTTGCTTCTTTATCTCTCTTTTGGGGCCATTTTTGCATGTTAACTTAGCCCTATTTGTGTTCACCTTTTGGCCCTGATTAAAACTGTAAATATGCTTGTTTTGGGACTATCTTGATTCTGTATTCATACTTCATTTTCAAATAATGCATGCTTTGTATAGCTATAGGCCATTGCGTGTGCCTAGTTTTGCGTTTCGGGTCTCATTTCATGCATCGGGTACCATATTGCCATGTTTCGGGGCTGTTTTGCATCATATTTCGGTACTGAGATTTGCATGCTAGTATGCCATATTCCATGCCTTGCCATGTCTTGTTAGAGTGACATTTAGTGCCTTAGGATCGGTCCTCGGTTTGCGTGCACGTGGGCACGCATTTCGAGTTGTCTCATTTTCATCTCATGGCCTCTTATGTGAGTGTGGCTGAGGTCCACTCATGTTGGTGTAAGTCCATTGTGCATTGTGTATGCCATTTCATTTCATAGCATTGTTTATGCTAAGTCTCTTGTTAGAGCATGTGTTAGCCATGTTAGTCGCATCGTGCATGCCATTTCATCTCATAACATTGTGCATGCTAGTTGTATATTATTGCATTCAGCACGTCATGCATATTGCATTGCTGGGATAGGAGTTAGCCTGAGCACGGAAACGAGGTACTTCGTACTCCGAGGACGAAAGTGTCTCAATTCCCAGTCCCGACACTCCGCGATTATCCATGATGGAGTCTAGGTTTTCATGTGCATTCATTTCCATATTGAGTCATGCAATTCGACTCCCCGGCCATCATGCATCGAATGCGTGATTGGGCACGAGGATCGATGACTACACCCCCTGAAGAGTAGTCATGCATATATATGTGAAAATACTTTGCCATGCCCCTTTGTTGCTCTCTGTTGCAGCAAATCAAAAATCGCAGCCTTCCGGAGCTTGGCACGCATCCCAGAAAAATTCAAAAGAGGCAAACCGCATCGTAAGTTGATTTCGCACAAAGCAAACTCGACATGCATCATTCATCATCCGAAGCAGCGTCGAGGCAGTCCCTAGCTTGCCATGCTAGTTTACAGCTTACCTAGTTTAATTTGTTAATTAATTAGGATTTTGTAATTATTTGGACTGTAATTATTTATTCGGGACTGTATTATTTATTCGGACCCTCTGCGCGAGGGCAATGTTGTAATAAGTGTGCTGTGACGTTGATGATGTCTTCCAACCCCACGTCTTTCTCCCTTTATTTACCAGCTTATGATGTTAGATTAGGGCATTTTCAATTAGCAACTGAAGTATTAGCATGTTGCATTCATTCATCTGTTTTGCATGCACCGGCTCGGCGCATCATACTAACTCATTGTATTTATCAATTCCAAGTTGAATACATGTTAGCCTTAGCATTCAACTATGCCATGTTTAGAATAGCCGAGCCTGCATATAGTTGCATTTTTGCATGTGTGCATTAGCATTTTCGATAAATTAGATCACACATGAATTTCTAATTAGCTTCTGTTTTGCTTGCTGGGTAACTCCGGTAAGTTTTATGCTTTAGCATCCTTGCATGCTGTGAGTGAACTGCCATGAGTAGCATGCTTACCATGAGCTATATGCTTATGTATATAACTGCCTGAATGCCTGTAGGTGAGAGTGGTATTTGGATTGAACAATTCATTCACTGTGGTTTTAAGCCCACTAGATATGGCAAAATCATTTTCTAAGCCCACCTGAGAGTGCAAATCCACTCTTAGCTCTAGCTTCGCGTAGCACCATCAAACTATTGTCAGAACCAAACAAACATGAAAATGTTTTGTTCCAATCAGCGATCCAGTCTATACTTTATGCTTCAGCATCCACATAGTAAATCTAGGTAATAACCGGAATAAGAACGCATAATCTTTCAAAAACAACATATCATGTTAGTAGAGGCCGATCCTTTGATCGGGTGAGCGGGGGTGCTCATTTCAGGACCTTTCCCTCTCGTACCCAAATTCCCAAGCCGAGGAAACTTTGGTGATGACAGACACGTGGCCTTAGGCATGAGTCAGGGTTTCCTAAATTTTTCAAAACAAAATATTTAGGTGGCGACTCTGAAATCTGGCAAAGCAGTCCATGTTTGCTGCTTTTTGATTGAAAATTGATTTTTCAAAACCAATTGCCGGATTCGGACTCTTTGGTGATTTATCAGTCTTACATTGGACTTTGTGAGATTAGATTTAGAATCGTGACAAGAGTCCAAATTGTAGTAGCTACAGATAGATTAGTAATTAAATTAATTAATATAGGTCATTTATTAATATCAAAGAATTAGTTATGAGATGGCATTATATTTCCTATTACTTAGATGGGTAATTTTGTAACTTTGAGAAATTAGGTTAATAAGCCCACCTATTGTGGCTTTAAGTTTTGGAAAACAAACAAAACAGAGGCTGTGAATTGCTCCATAGGCGGCTAGGGTTTGAGAAGGTAAAAGAAAAAAGAAAAAAAAAAACAGAAGAGGTGTTCAAGTGAGGCTGCAATAGGGATTGAAGGCAGCATGTTGGTGATTTTGAGACACCCATTGGTTAAGGTAAAACCTGTCTTTACTGTTAATTATTAAGTTTATGTTGAGGAATTTAATAATCAATGCATTAAGGGGATTTGGAAGATCTATAGGTCCCTACGTAGGTTTTGAGAATTTGGTGCAATGTGTAAGTGTAACTTTGGGTGGGTAATAGAAACAATGGAGTTTTGTATCATAGGTAAGGGTGTGTTTGGCTATAAAGTTGAGTTGAATGGTTTGATCACTTAGATGTTAAAGCAATACATTAATCTAATATGGTGGGGCTTTTGTAGGTGTATGTAACACGTAAAAATATTAATTTATTTGAGGTTTTGTTTATTAGGTTTGTGTGATTAAAGTAGTGGAGCTGAGTGTTTGGAGTTGATGTTGGAATATTGTTTTTAAGCGTTTGAGGTAAGCAACCATCTATTACTGTTGGTTCATTTTTATTCCTATCGAATCGTTTAAAATCATAAATATTTATTTATAGCCTTCATGTTCTCTTAAAATAAAATATGGGGTCAAGTATAAAACAATATCGAATATTATTACGAAAATTATTTGAATATTTGGTGAAACTATTCTGAAAATTGTACCAAATGTTTATTCTAAAAATATCAAATATTTTATTTAAAAGTTGTGTATTGTTTAAATGCGGAACATCACTCTAGTCTGACTATGATTTAGACCCTAGCCAATGGGAGTTATTTATTGGCACAGAAACTAGTTTCTTTTGGGGCTTTACCACCGGACTATGTATGGTTCTGGGTCTTGTCACGGGCTAAGTGACCGTAGTTACTAAGACTTGGGTTTTGTGAATTGCATCATTGAACCATTTGAATATCGAACCATCAATTTTGAACAACGAAATTTCATCGAATTACCTCATTGTCTTTTCAATTAAAATGTATTGCTACACTGTTTATTTTCAGCTATGAAACTATCTTACAAAATAATTGTTCATTTATTGAATGGTAGCGCAAATATATTTATTGGTTATCCACTATTTTTTTTGTTTTTTTTTTTTTTTTTTTTTTTATACTTGATCCAGCTAATAGTGATGGTTGGTTATTTACTGGGCTGTCTAGCTTACCCTTATTTTATTTTATTTTTTTCCAGATTTTGAGGAGTAGAGCTGCGCGGGATTTTTACTTGTGGAAGTGCCGAGAGTAGGACTATGATTTAAGTACTTGGGTTATTATTTTGTTAGTGGATTATATTAGCGAACTTGGTGGACAATTTCATATGATAAGAATTATTTATTTTTATGGAGTTTAGCATTATGATAATTAAGGATTTAATTTGAGTATTTTACATTGTGGATTATGTGATTGGACTCTTAACCTTGCATGCTCACTTAAATGAGTGTGCAGCATTGTCATGGAGCTTGGGGCGTGACAATTTTGTGGTATCAGAGCCAGGTTGTAATTTTAAAAGTGGTATAGAATAGTGGTGAGATTGGGTAGATGTAGGATTGGAAACGCTTATAATTTGGTAAAATGTTAATTTTATTTACATGTTATGGGGACTTAAGAATAGAATAAGATGAGGTTTTATTATTGATGCATATAGGTTGCATTGAAACATGAGGAGACATTGGCAAATAAGGCTAGGAATACACACCAGGGTCAAACGAATCAACAGACTGGTAATAACAATCAGCGAGGAAATGTGACTAATATTGGTAGTGGTTCTCAAGCAGTCGGAGGAAATCAGGGGCAAGAGTTACTAGATAAGGGCTTTATTAGGCCTAGTGTTTCTCCTTGGGGTGCGCCCGTTTTATTTGTGAAAAAGAAGGATAGTAGTTTTCGCCTTTGTATTGATTATCAAGAGTTAAACAAGGTGACAATTCGAAATAAATATCCTTTGCCTAGGATAAATGACCTATTTGATCAATTGCAAGGAGCACAAGTCTTTTCTAAGATTGACCTTCGTTCTGGATATCATCAGTTGAAGGTTAAGGCGGAAGATATACCTAAGACAGCCTTCCAAACTAGGTACGAGCATTATGAATTTTTAGTGATGCCGTTTGGGTTGACCAATGCGCCTGCAGCTTTTATGGATTTAATGAACAGAGTATTTAAACCCTTCTTAGATCAATTTGTGGTAGTTTTTATTGATGACATTCTTGTGTACTCAAAGAGTAAAGAGCAGCACGAAAAACATCTAAGAATAGTGTTGTAAATATTAAGGGAGAAGAAATTATTTGCTAAATTAAAGAAGTGTGAATTTTGGCTGGAGAGTGTATCATTTTTGGGTCATGTGATATCTAGAGATGGGGTGTCTGTTGACCCCAAGAAAGTGGAGGCGATGGTAGAGTGGAATAGGCCTACTAGTGTCACTGAAATTCGTAACTTCTTGGGTTTAGCAGGTTATTATAGAAGGTTTGTTGAGGGATTTTCTCGAATTTCTATGCCTTTGACTCGTTTAACACAAAAAGAGGTTAAATTTGAATGGTCTGATGATTGTGAGAAGAGTTTCCAGGATCTAAAGAGTCGATTGGTGTATGCTCCAGTACTTATAGTTCCGTTCGGAGATGAAGGTTTTACCATCTATAGTGATGCATCGAAGATGGGCTTGGGTTGTGTCCTGATGCAAAACGATAAGGTAGTGGCATATGCGTCTAGGCAGTTGAAGCCATATGAGCAGATTATCCTACGCATGATTTGGAGTTGGCTGTAGTGGTGTTTGCATTGAAAATCTGGAGGCACTACCTGTATGGGGTGAAATGTGAGATATTCACCGATCATAAAAGTTTGAAGTATATTTTCACTCAAAAAGAATTGAATATGAGGCAAAGGCGATGGTTGGAGCTATTAAAGGACAGCCTTCCGAACTAGGTATGGGCCTTGTGAATTTTTAGTGATGCCAT
This sequence comes from Camellia sinensis, assembly GCF_004153795.1. Classification (NCBI taxonomy): domain Eukaryota; kingdom Viridiplantae; phylum Streptophyta; class Magnoliopsida; order Ericales; family Theaceae; genus Camellia; species Camellia sinensis. The sequence continues at coordinate 8,298 of NW_021024795.1, read as the reverse complement.
TTGGGTTGACCAATGTGCCTGCAGCTTTTATGGATTTAATGAATAGAGTATTTAAACCCTTCTTAGATTAGTTTGTGGTAGTTTTTATTGATGACATTCTTGTGTACTCGAAGAGTAAAGAGCAGCACGAAGAGCATCTGAGAATAGTGTTGCAGATATTAAGGGAGAAGAAATTGTTTGCTAAATTAAAGAAGTGTGAATTTTGGCTAGAGAGTGTATCATTTTTAGGTCATGTGATATCTAAAGATGGGGTGTCTGTTGACCCCAAGAAGTAGAGGTTGTGGTAGAGTGGAATAAGCTTACTAGTGTCATTGAAATTCATAGTTTTTTGGATTTAGCAAGCTATTATAAAAGGTTTGTTGAGGAATTTTCTCAAATTTCTATGCCTTTAACTCATTTAACACAGAAAGGGGTTAAATTTGAGTGGTCTGATGATTGTGAGAAGAGTTTGCAAGATCTAAAGAGTCGATTGGTGTCTACTCTAGTACTTATAGTTCCGTCTAGGGATGAAGGTTTTACCGTCTGTAATGATGCATCGAAGATGGGCTTGGGTTATGTCCTGATGCAGAATGATAAGGTAATGGCATATGCATCTAGGCAGTTGAAGTCATATGAGTAGAATTATCCCACATATGATTTGGCGTTGGTACAGTGATGTTCGCATTGAAAATCTAGAGACACTATTTGTATGGGGTAAAATGTGAGATATTCACTGATCATAAAAGTTTGAAGTTTATTTTCACCCAAAAAGAATTGAGTAGAAGGCAAATACGATGGTTGGAGCTACTAAAGGACTATGATTTGACTATCAATTATCATCCGAGAAAAACCAATGTAGTGGCAGATGCCTTGAGTAGAAAGACCCCGAGTAATTCGGCTACCTTGATCATTGACCAAAAGAATATCTTGGAAGAGTTGCGAAGGTTGAATATCAAGATTAGATGGCACAACCATGGAGTGCAGTTGGCAAACCTTAGAGTTCAACCCACATTGATTGATAGAATTAAAGATGCTCAGGGAAGAGATCCTCAGTTGTAAAAACTTAAGGCTGAAATGGAAATAAGGTTACAGATGGAATTTTGTATACATGAAGGTGGAACCTTGAGATTTGGAGAAAGGTTGTGTGTGCCTAATGATTTAGAGCTCAAGAGAGAAATCCTGAGAAAAGCTCACAGTTCAGGGTATATTGTACATCTAGGGAGCACTAAAATGTATAAAGACTTGAAGAGGAACTTTCGGTGGAATAATATGAAAAGGGAAATTGCTCAGTATGTTGCTCAATGTTTGGTATGTCAACAGGTGAAAGTTGAACATCAGAGACCTACAGGTAAGTTACAACATCTTCCTATTCCCGAGTGGAAGTGGGAACATTTTACCATGGATTTTGTGATGGAGTTGCCTAGGACCCAAGGTGGTAACAATGCTATTTGGGTTATTGTTGATCGATTGGCCAAATCCGCTCACTTTTTAGCTTTTATGGTAGGGTTCTCCTTAGAGAGGTTTGCAAAATTGTATATCAAGGAGATTGTGAAGTTGCATGGTATTCCGGTAGCCATAGTGTCTGATAGAGATAGTAGATTTGTATCTATGTTTTGGAGGAGTTTGTATACAGCTTTGGGTACTAGTTTGAATTTTAGCACGGCCTTTCATCCTCAAACTGATGGACAGTCAGAAAGAACTATTCAGACTCTTGAAGACATGTTGAAGGCCTGTATTATTGATCTTGGAGGTTCTTGGGATGAACATTTGGCCTTAGTGGAATTCTCTTATAATAATAGTTATCATGCGACCATTCAGATGGCACCATATGAGGCTTTTTATGGACGAAAGTGTAGATCACCTATTTGTTGGGATAGTGTGGGCGAAAGGAAGTTGTTAGGGCCTGAGATTGTGCAACAAACAGTGGACAAGATCAATCTTATTAGAGAGCGACTTCACACTGCACAGAGTAAACAGAAAAGTTATGTAGATAATAGGAGACGAGATTTGGTGTTTAGGGTTGGAGACCGTGTGTTCCTTAAGGTGTCTTCTATGAAAAGAGTAATGCGGTTTGGTGTTCGTGGTAAATTGAGTCCTAGATTTGTTGTTCCATTTGAGGTTTTAGATCGAATTGGAGAGGTAGCTTACAGACTTGCCCTACCACCTTCACTAGTTGGAGTTCATAATGTCTTCCATGTTTCGATGTTGAGGAAATATATACTGAATCCCAATTATGTGATTGATTATGCACCGTTACAATTTAAGGAGGATTTGACCTGAGAAGAACACCCTGTAAGAATTATTGATAAGACGGAACAGGTTTTGAGGCGTCGAGTCATCCACTATGTTAAGGTTCAATAGAGCAATCACTCGGAGAGAGAAGCTACTTGGGAACTTGAGGATGAAATGAGACAAAAGTATCCACAACTTTTTGAGACTACAGGTATGTCAAATTTTGATGACGAAATTTCTTTTAAGATGGGAAGAATGTAAAACCCAAGTTATGTGTAGGATTATTTTATTGGATAGATTAGTAATTAAATTAATTTATATGGGTCATTTACTAATATCAAAGAATTAGTTATGAGATGGTATTATATTTCCTATTACTTAGATGGGTAATTTTGTAACTTTGAGAAATTAGGTTAATAAGCCCACCTATTGTGGCTTTAAGTCTTGGAAAACAAACAAAACAGAGGCTGTGAATTGCTCCATAAGCGGCTAGGGTTTGAGAAGGTAAAAGAAAAAAGAAAAGAAAAACCGAAGAGAGGTTCAAGTGAGGCTGCAATAGGGATTGGAGGCAGCATGTTGGTGATTTTGGGACACCCATTGGTTAAGGTAAAACCTGTCTTTACTGTTAATTATTAAGTTTATGTTGAGGAATTTAACAATCAATGTATTAAGGGGATTTGGAAGATCTATAGGTGCCTACTTAGGTTTTGAGAATTTGGTGCAATGTGTAAGTGTAACTTTGGGTGGGTAATAGAAACAATGATGTTTTGTATCATGGGTAAGGGTGTGTTTGGCTATAAAGTTGGGTTGAATGGTTTGATCACTTGGATATTAAAGCAATACATTAATCTAATATGGTGGGGCTTTTGTGGGTGTATGTAACACGTAAAAATATTAATTTATTTGAGGTTTTGTTCATTAGGTTTGTGTGATTAAAGTGGTGGAGCTGAGTGTTTAGAGTTGGTGTTGGAATATTGTTTTTAAGCATTTGCGGTAAGTAACCCTCTATCACTGTTGGTTCATTTTTATTCCTATCGAATCGTTTAAAATCATAAATATTTATTTATAGCCATTATGTTCTCTTAAAATAAAATATGGGTCAAGTATAAAACAACATCGAATATTATTACGAAAATTATTTGATTATTTGGTGAAACTATTCTGAAAATTGTACCAAATATTTATTTTGAAAATATCGAATATTTTATTTAAAAGTCGTGTATTGTTTGAATGCGGAACATCACTCTAGTCTGACTATGATTTGAACCCTAGCCAATAGGGGTTATTTATTGGCACAGAAACTAGTTTCTTTTGGGGCTTTACTGTAATGACCCCAAAATACGTAGAGGAAGTAGGGGTTAATGTGTTTTAATTTAACTATATCTATTGGAATTGAAGAACTATCTGTTGAGTTATGACTTTAAAACTCGAATTGACGATCTTTACTGTATAGATCTGAAATTTTTCCCTCCGCTTGAGCGGGGGAAGTTGGCGCTCGAGCGGACTTTTGGGGTTTCCAGTAATTTTGCAGGCGGGTTGAAATTCTGGGAGTGGTGATTTTCTGCTCGAGCGTAGAAATGGTCGCTCGAGCGGACGGCTTTGTTGGTCTCCGCGCTCGAGCGCAAGGTTGGGCGCTCGAGCGGGCCGCCTGGTTAAGTTTGAACTTCTGAGGCACGTGAGCTCATTTTTGACATTCTTATTAGTGTATTTGGAATGTTCTTATCTTATTTTGGGGTATTGATTGAGGTGGTGGTATGATGGTAAAGTATGATTGGACCAACGAATATAATCCGGATAGTTATTCTACGATCAGCTGTCACTCATTTGCCCTTTTCTTTTTCCACACTTTGAATTTGAATGTGAGGTTAGAACCATTGGAAATCTTATTTCCGGGGCTTCAATTTGGACACAAAAACGACATAAAACGGAGTTCGGATGGGAGAGTTATACCTGTTTGAAGTTTTAAAATCTGTGCTGGGAGCAGGTACGCTCGAGCGTGAAGAGGGACGCTCGAGCGGGTTTTGCGAGCACAGCAGCGTGAAAACGGGATTTTTGGATCATTTCTTATATTTTCTTCTTCCCTCTTCCTTCCTCTCTTCCTAGGTCCAAAAACCTAACCCTCAAACCTTTGATTTCATCCATTCTCACCAACAATCCACCATGGATCATGCATCAAGGATGAAGAAAAAGTGAAGATCAACTTTTCCAACCGATTAGATTTTGAGATTTTCAAGAGGACGCTTTCGATCTAGCTTCTTTGCTTCCAATCTTGAGGTAGGGGGTTCTCTTAGCCTTGAATGTTTATGATTCAAAGTGATTTTGTTGCCACTTTGGGATTTTGTTGATATTTTGGAATTTTGAGTTGATTATGGGTTAAAAACATTAATGGCTTGTTGTTTACTTACAAATGGGGTTTCCACTCCAATTTTCAAAGGATGTTGAATGTTTTTAGCATATTGATAAATAGTAATTGTTGATTTAAAGATTTAACTAAGAAAAGAGGAAAACCCCCAATTTTCTTTAAAACCCTAGGTTGATTAATAATGATAACCAATGATTTGGCCCAAATTGAAAGTAGAATAATGAAATTGAGGTATTGAATTATATGTGTTCAAGTTTGATTGGAATTTAGAAATGTTTGAAAATTATGTTTAAAAATTTGCGAATGAACTACGTTATGAATATTGTAATTCATGCTATAATGTGAAGGGAAAATTGGGAAAATAATCTATGACTGACATGGATGATATGAACTCAGTTTTGGAATGCTGAAATGAGATTCAAGGGTTTATTTTGAATTATGTTGAATTGCAAATGGTGTTAATGAACTAAGTGGTGTTGACTTTGTTGGATTATGTTGTGTTGACTAATATTAAATTGAATAGTGTTGTACTATGATGAATTATGTTTGAATTACGTGAATTGTGTAGGGTCAGCTACAGGGGCGGACCAAGCACCTGAACACTGTGAGTAGTAGTACGGAGATTATACATTTACTTACTGTTAATGATTTTTATGCTTAACACTTTGTTCTTTGCAAGTAATTATGTTCACATTTGTGTTAATTGGCAACCGGTGCGAATAAATGGGAACGTTGAAAGACTTGTTTACATCGGTATGACTCTGAAAATAATATGCACTCCGGTTATGATTAATGGTTATCGATAATGTGCCATAATCTGTAAATTACCTATGGCTTTGCATGAGAATGGTATACGACTTATTAACGTTAGGTTAGTTTAAAGAAAAATCTAACTGGGTTCGTTATGCTAAAGAATGTCCCGTGTTATACAAAAACAAGAGTGATGTGTTTTAAGAGAATGGTTGTACTGTGTCCTGTATCCGAGAGTTCATACGGTGGAATTAGTTAACAGGAAGAAATGGTAAATGTAAACTGTTATGTCTTTGTTAAGTGTATCGTAATGACATGCCATGACAAAAAATGTTCTATTTTCTGATATGTTACATTTTGAATCAACGAATAATAGTCCACATATATATATATATATATATAAAAGTTTGCATGGCATCCTTAGCATAAGGCCCTTGCCCGGGGGTAAGAATACTGTGGTTCAAGTATGTTACAAGTTATCTCTTGCCATCGACGGTCTTGTACGGATGGTACCACTGACGGTCTTGTACGGGTGGGTTATGTTTTGCCATCGACAGTCTTGTACGGATGGTACCACCGACGGTCTTGTACGAGTGGGTTATGTTTTGCCATCGACGGTCTTGTACGGATGGTGCCACCGACGGTCCTGTACAGGTGGGTTATGTTTTGCCATCGACGGTCTTGTACGGATGGTACCACTAATGGTCCTGTACGGGTGGGTTATGATCAAGCATAAACTCTGATTTCTGTTTTTGACTCAAGCATAATATTTATCCGTTCCGTTTATGCTATGTTATGCTATGATATGAATTGATCGGTTTTTAAGACTTAATGATTTCCAATATGGAACAAAGTGTTGTACGGAACTAAGTGCTGCAATGCGAGTCACCTCTAGAATCCGTACGAGCCACCTCTTGAGTCCATACATATGTGAACCGGGCTTAAAGCCAATGTGAAAGTTATGAGGCCTAAAGCTGTACTGTGAAGGGTATGAGGCTTATAGCCGTTCGGTAACATTTATGAGGCCTAGGGCCAATTTGTGACATCTAGGCCTATGGCCACTCTGTATGATCTATTGGTGTGAAACAAAGTGCTGCTATGCGAGCCACCTCTTGAGTTCATGCCATTCTGATAAGGGTTGTAATGCCATTCTGATAAGGGCTTAATGCCGTTCTGATAAGGGCTTAATGTCGTTCTGTTAAAGGGCTCAATGCCACTCTGTTCAAGGGCTTAAAGCCATTTTAGTTAAATGGGGCCTAAAGCTGTTCTGACATTAGTACAGAATCAGATTAACTACCTGTCTTTTATATTATATACGCTCTGATTTGCATTATAATTCAAGTTGAACATTGAGCTATTCACGTACTATTATTCACTGAGGTTATCTCACTCTGTATTTTGTCTGATTCCATAGGTCCTGCATTTGGAGGTCAGCCATAACTCTTAATGCTCGTCTCCCTTTGTTAGCCTCTGTGTATTCAAGCATTTGGGTGAAGCCTACCCGTTTTGTGAAGTTTTGGCTTACATTCTAATTGTCCATGATATGTTGTAAATTCTAATTTTTTTTTTTTTTTGTTATACGCCCAAACACGGGCGGGGTTGTATATGTGTATGTAACTATTATTATCTGTCTGTTTGTGATCCTGGCATGATAGTGGTCGCTCAATGGATGTAGCTCTTTTCTTGCATGTTATTATATAAAATTTATGCTTCCACTCAGGCCCCATATGTTATATATAATAGGTTAAGTGTCCGTTTATGAAGTGGTCATGCCTAAACTTCTAGGGGCGGGTTTGGGGCGTGACATTTACCACTAGCCTATGTGTGGTTCTGGGTCTTGTCATGAGCTAAGTGACCGTAGTTACCAAGACTTAGGTTTTGTGAATTGAATCATTGAACCATTTGAATATTGAACCATCAATTTTGAACAACGAAATTTCATGGAATTACCTCATTGTCTTTTCAATTAAAATGTATTGCTACACTGTTTCATTTCAGCTACGAAACCATCTTACAAAATAATTGTTCATTTATTGAATAGTAGCGCAAATATATTTATTGGTTATCTGCTATTTTTTTTTTTTTTTTTGTATACTTGATCCAGCTAGCAGTGATGGTTGGTTATTTACTGGGTTGTCTAGCTTACCCTTATTTTATTTTATTTTTTTCAGATTCTGAGGAGTAGAGCTGCGCGGGATTTTTACTTGTGGAAGTGCCGAGAGTAGGACTATGATTTAATTATTTGGGTTATTATTTTGTTAGTGGATTATATTAGTGAACTTGGTGGACAATTTCATATGATAAGAATTATTTATTTTTAGGGAGTTTAGCATTACGCTAATTAAGGATTTAATTTGAGTATTTTACATTGTGGATTATGTGATTGGACTCTTAGCCTTGCATGCTCACTTAAATGAGTGTGCGGCGTTATCACGGAGCTTGGGGCGTGACATCGGCAGCCCTGAACTGCACCTGCAAACAAATGATTACTTCCATGGTAATGGTACACACCGTTATGGAGGCTGCCGAGGCTACAATGTCTATTATACATACCCTAACCATCATGTTCAAAGTCCAAGCAACCTTCCACCTAACTGTCAATTTATTCAACTTCCAGCAGTACCACCAATCTCAAACCCAAATGCCAGTAATCTATTTTCACTTTTGGTTGCCGAATTCTCTATTCAATTTCATGTGTCAAATGAATGTCGTACGTGTCAGCTTAACAGAGGACAATGTCATGACCGCCCAGGGTTTCAATGCATAATGAATGAAGAAGGTAACCAGAAAAAAAATAATGAGAAACAAGGTATAGGCATTTCTGCATATGCATGTTGTTATCTCTGTATTGTATTAATCCACACAAATTGAATCCAAAATCTTCAATCTATAGCAATCCGGTCCATATTACCTTGGTGCATTTTATCTCTCTCCTTTAGTTAAACTCAAGCATTCAAAATATATAAGTACATTAC
>NW_021024794.1:584826-667148 GCF_004153795.1 Camellia sinensis | reverse complement strand
TAGGACTGAGCTTTCACCCACTTCTTCAATCCCCGCCACGTCTCACACGGAGAAGATACGATACCTGCGCGATTCGTCTGGTCGCACCAGCCTCAATTGAACCGTACATACAATATCGTGCCTGCAAAAGAGAGAAATTGCAACAAGTACAATGTGCTACCAACATATTTGATGTGATTCCGAAAGTTCGACATACGCAATGCCGGTGAGTGAACGCATCGCAATGCAAGAATGGAATATGTGTGACAACGCATGCTCAAACACAGAGGTATGCCAATATCAAGAAATGTACATGACAAGGTAAGTATGCTCATGAGAATGCAAGATAATGTGCATGATAGTACAAAACGAGCATAAATCAGGGTGTTCATTTGTCATGAAACTACGAGTACGAAAACGCGTGTTTCGGCGAAGGTAACTCAATCGCGGCCTCCGATCCACTTCCCTGAAAGGTTACAACTCATTTAAAAAGGATACACTTTGATTTCGATGAGTGATGATGAGACACATGTCAGAACTTGAAGCCGAAGTCCCGACGAAGCAATTTCGCGACCGGAAGTGTACTTTTCTTGAATTTTTTTAGGTCCCGGGAACTCCGATCTTCCTCAAAATTTGCAGAGAGCTAGGTGAGCATGTGGGGAACATGGCCGGCCACTTATCTTCCCAAGGGGAGGTGGCCAACCGATTTCTGTTAAAGTTAATGGCTGGCCGGCCATTTCTGCAAAAAGCAGATAGCTGGCCGGCTAGGAATAGGGGCCGGCCGGCCATGTCCTTTTTCCGGGGCTATTTTGGTCTTTTTCCCTCCTTTTTGCATGCCTCTTCAACCAAGACTTGAGGCTTATAAAAGGCAGCCGAAGCCCCCTTCATTTCTTGCCTTCTACAACATTTTCCTCTCCAGTTTTGAGTTTCACACGCGTTTTCCAACGCCCCGCGCAAATTGTTTTCGCAAAAACACCCAGTTTCAAGCACTTTGAAGCGATTAAATTTCGGCTTCGGAGCTTCTTTTCGCATTTTCACCACTTGAGGTAAGTTTGTCTCGATGTTTGGAATATTTTCTCGGGGGTTGACTTTTGTTGACTTTTCATTTCCCGAGAGTTGACTTTTGTTGACTTTTTCCAATTTTGGCCCATTTTGCTCATTTTTGCTCCTTTTTGCAGATCCTTTGAAAATGGCGGGTAATTCTCCCCACGGTGGAGGTTTTCCAAGTGCCGGCGATGATTTCGATCCTATGACTCTACCCCCGAGGACTCGACCATTTATTCCCGGGAGGTACCGTCCGTCAGCACACGTCCTCCCGCATGCTGTCTTCCGTCACTTCACCAGCTTTGACGAGAGAGCACCCGTGGATCTGCTTCTCAGAGAGCCGGAGCAGCATCTCTCTCACGAGGCCCTAGAGGTATTTACTTCATTCTCTGTATTTTTCCTACATTCCGCACCTTTGCCATGCTTGAACACGCAGTTTAGCTTATGACATAGCACTTTGCTTGCATCCTGAACATGTAGTTTCAACACTCGAATTTCTGAACACTCGGCTCATTAATTAGTTGCGAACACACAGTACACATTAGCACACGGCTCAAACACTGATTTGTCGAACACACAGCCCGAATTCGAAAGTGAACACACAGCCCACACTTTAAATTTTCTGAACATGCAGCCCAGATTAGATAGTGAACACGCAGCCCACACTAGTTGGAATTTGAACACGCAGCCCAAACTTTAAATTTTCTGAACACGTAGCCCAGAATAAATAGTGAACACGCAGCCCACACTGATAGGAAGTTGAACACGCAGCCCAAACTTCAAATTTTCTGAACACACAGCCCAGATAGATAGGTGAACACGCAGCCCACACTGATAGAAAGTTGAACAAGCAGCCCAAACTTCAAATTTTCTGAACACGCAGCCCAGATAGATAGTGAACACGCAGCCCACACTGATAGAAAGTTGAACAAGCAGCCCAAACTTCAAATTTTCTGAACACGCAGCCCAGATAGATAGTGAACACGCAGCCCACACTGATAGAAAGTTGAACAAGCAGCCCAAACTTCAAATTTTCTGAACACGCAGCCCAGATAGATAGTGAACACGCAGCCCACACTGATAGAAAGTTGAACAAGCAGCCCAAACTTCAAATTTTCTGAACACGCAGCCCAGATAGATAGTGAACACGCAGCCCACACTGATAGAAAGTTGAACAAGCAGCCCAAACTTCAAATTTTCTGAACACGCAGCCCAGATAGATAGTGAACACGCAGCCCACACTGATAGAAAGTTGAACAAGCAGCCCAAACTTCAAATTTTCTGAACACGCAGCCCAGATAGATAGTGAACACGCAGCCCACACTGATAGAAAGTTGAACAAGCAGCCCAAACTTCAAATTTTCTGAACACGCAGCCCAGATAGATAGTGAACACGCAGCCCACACTGATAGAAAGTTGAACAAGCAGCCCAAACTTCAAATTTTCTGAACACGCAGCCCAGATAGATAGTGAACACGCAGCCCACACTGATAGAAAGTTGAACAAGCAGCCCAAACTTCAAATTTTCTGAACACGCAGCCCAGATAGATAGTGAACACGCAGCCCACACTGATAGAAAGTTGAACAAGCAGCCCAAACTTCAAATTTTCTGAACACGCAGCCCAGATAGATAGTGAACACGCAGCCCACACTGATAGAAAGTTGAACAAGCAGCCCAAACTTCAAATTTTCTGAACACGCAGCCCAGATAGATAGTGAACACGCAGCCCACACTGATAGAAAGTTGAACAAGCAGCCCAAACTTCAAATTTTCTGAACACGCAGCCCAGATAGATAGTGAACACGCAGCCCACACTGATAGAAAGTTGAACAAGCAGCCCAAACTTCAAATTTTCTGAACACGCAGCCCAGATAGATAGTGAACACGCAGCCCACACTGATAGAAAGTTGAACAAGCAGCCCAAACTTCAAATTTTCTGAACACGCAGCCCAGATAGATAGGTACTTTTCTTGAACTTTTTCAGGTCCCGGGAACTCCGATCTTCCTCAAAATTTGCAGAGAGCTAGGTGAGCATGTGGGGAACATGGCCGGCCATTTATCTTCCCAAGGGGAGGTGGCCAACCGGTTTCCAATAAAGTAGATAGCTGGCCGGCCATTTCTGCAAAAAGCAGATAGCTGGCCGGCTAGGAATAGGGGCCGGCCAGCCATATGCTTTTTCCGGGGCTATTTTGGTCTTTTTCCCTCCTTTTTGCATGCCTTTTCAACCAAGGCTTGAAGCCTATAAATGGAAGCCGAGCTCCCTTCATTTTCTTGCCTTCTACAACATTTTCCTCTCCAGTTTTGAGTTTCACGCGCGTTTTCCAACGCCCCGCGCAAATTGTTTTCGCAAAAACACTCAGTTTCAAGCACTTTGAAGTGATTAAATTCCGGCTTCGGAGCTTCTTTTTGCATTTTCGCCACTTGAGTTAAGTTTGTCTCAATATTTGGAATATTTTCTCGGGAGTTGACTTTTTGTTGACTTTTCATTTCCCGAGAGTTGACTTTTCATTGACTTTTTCCAATTTTGGCTCATTTTGCTCCTTTTTGCAGATTTTTTGAAAATGGCGGGCAATTCTTCCCATGGCGGAGGTTTTCCAGGTGCCGGCGATGACTTCGATCCCATGACCCTACCCCCGAGGACTCGACCTTTCATTCCCGGGAGGTACCGTCCGCCAGCACACGTTCTTCCACGTGCTGTTTTCCGTCACTTCACCAGCTTTGATGAGCGAGCACCCGGGGATCTGCTTCTCAGAAAGCCGGAGCAGCATCTCTCTCACGAGGCCCGAGAGGTATTTACCTCATCTTCTGTATTTTACATTTCGCACCCTTGCCATGCTTAAACATTTAGCTTATGACATAGTACTTTGCTTACATCTTGAACATGTAGTTTCAGCACTTGAATTTCTAAACACTCAGCACATTAATTAATTGCGAACACACAACCCACATTAGAACACACGGCTCAAACATTGATTTGTCGAACACACAGCCCGAATTCGAAAGTGAACACACAGCCCACACTTTAAATTTTCTGAACACGCAGCCCAGATAGATAGTGAATACGCAGCCCACAATTTAACTGAAAGTTGAACACGCAGCCCAAGTTTCAAATTTTCTGAACACGCAGCCCAGATAGATAGATTTGCATGTAGCTTATTTCACTCCATCGGTATACAGCTCACTTCATCTCATTGGCACACAGCCCATTTCATCTCATCGGCACACAGCCCATTTCATTTCATTGGCACACAGCCCATTCCATTTCATTATTGACACATGTATCCATTCTGAATGCAGGCTAGTTCCCGCAGTGTGCGGGGATATGGTTCGACCATGGCGCGGGATTGGTACGCCGAGCTGCCAGAGGGTGTCAGGGATTTGATAGATTTGGCAGGATTCGGGCCCTTCTGCGTCGGGTTGTCACGTTGTCCTGCCAGGAGGACATTGATGGCAGCCTTGGTAGAGAGATGGTGGGACACCACCAATTCCTTTCATTTCTCTGCTACTGGGGATATGACCATGACCCCTTTTGACTTTGCTGTATTGACCGGCTTAGACGTCGGAGGTTGGACCATCCCCTATGATGAGGATATGGGCGAGTGGGAGGCCGCCTGGATGTATCTACTGGGGGCTCGCCCACCCGTTGACAGGGTCTCTAGGAGAGTCCGATACACTTGGTTCTCCTCTCATTTCCGGCGGGCGGAGATGGTGCCTGAGAGTCCCGAGGAGACAGAGCAGTATGCTCGCGGTTTCCTGATGTTCCTCTTCGGGACTACCCTGTTCGCTGACAGAGGGAACACAGTTGGGCTATACCTTCTGAGCGCTCTGGTCGACCTATCACAGATCAGCAGATATGACTGGGGTGGTGCCGGCCTGGCTACCCTTTACTTTTATATGAGCGCGACCTCCCGTGGGCGGGGCGATTTACTTGGCGGCTACTGGAGAGCCTGGGAGGTACTTTCTGTCCCCTTGATTTACATTTCTGCTTTTCATTACTTGTACATTGCACACGCAGCGCATTTTTACAATCTGTATTTTGCTCTCAGCATTTCGTACTTACATTCTACATTACTTTTCTCAGCTATGGGTCTATGTATACTTCCCATCATTAGCCCCGGAGCTGGAGGTGGTAGGGATTCCCGTGACCCCATATTCATTGATATTCGAGGGCCCGCACCGGCCGAGACCTCGAGAGACCCTCCTTCGCCTGCGACAGTACTTCGACACTGTGCGACATTCAGAGGTACTTCAGAACTTTCAGTTCTTTTCATTTTCGACTTTGATTTGCTCGGTATATTCTCGATTTCTGATTGGTTTATGCATTCATCATCCGCAGATCACATGGCAACCCTGGGTGTCCCTGGGTGACGGTCTCCGCCTTCAGTACACCGGAGCATCGGACATCTCCCAGTACAGGGTCCTGCTCGAAGGGCCGGTTGGCAGGGTATGGTTCCTGGGGGAGCGCTTTCTGCGCCAGGTATGGGGGTATCTTTCTCAGGATCCTCCCGCAGTACCCCCAGCCAGTATGCGGACTGCTGACAGACTCTCTTACTCGGAGGTAGTCGGCGCCATGCTGGGTAGTGATGCTTTACTATATATTGAGGAGGGGGACTACGCCACTTACCGTCACATATATTTGATGCCTCCATTGACGGGAGTTCATATCCCGATGATGAGGCCTGCCGGTATGTCATCCTCGGGCCAGGCTCGGGCTCGGGCTGCAGACGCCCCTTCTACTAGCAGGGCCGGTACATCTAGGGGTGGGAGTAGACCAGTTCCTCCGTCTCCGTCGATTCATCCTCATCCCGGATGGCCAGATATGCCTACTGAGTTGATGGCGTGGCAGTATGGGGCTAGCTCTCCGACTCCGATCCCGCTAGAGCCTGCGATGCCCAGTGACCGATACGCCATTGATCCGGACTCACCGCCGGTATGCTCCACTTTTGTCATTCATCATTTCAGATGTTTAGACACTCATTTGTTCACTGATGATTATGAGTTCGTTTTTGCAGCCATCACGTGGGTACATGGAGGAGGTGGTTGGACTGGTGGCCACACTCGAAGGCATGGTCCTGCGTAGGGAGGCACAGTTGTCTGTCGCGGGCATTCGGGTACCTTTCAGTTTTCTGGCATTTATCATACTTCTGATGACATGCTGATTTCTACTGCATCGATAAACTACTTGTGTAGAGCACATCTGACACACACCCCACTTGTACACTGTATTTACATGCACCCACTTCACATAGCCTTTGCTTGCATCTGTGTCTGATGTATATATTTGGACTGATGTATTTGAATTGAACTCTTTGTTTTCAGATGCCTTCATGGTCCGGTCAGCCGCAGACCAGGCCACCTGGGCCTCATTGGGGAGCTGGGCCATCTGAGCCTTTTCAGGGGGCAGGGTCATCTCGGCCTTCCCGAGGAGCCGGGCCATCTAGGCCTTTTCGAGGAGCTCGAGGGGGGGCCTGTCCGCAGACGCAGGGCTCACGTTGTGGAGGTGGAGCCTGATGAGGAGGAGGAGGAGGCTACCGATCGCCAGTCAGAGACATCTGCTGAGGAGGGGAGCTCCGGTTTTGGCTCGGGGAATAGAGGCGAGGCTGAGGGGAATCCTGAGGATGACAGCTCCGATTCAGACGGTGGTGCGGAGATTGTCCCGCAGAAGAGGACGAGGCGTGCTTCTCGGTCCCGTTCCCGAGGACTTTGATGTTGCTATTTCCTGCTTTATTTTTCTTTTTGCTAGTAGTTTGTAGCACTTTGCACATTGTTAGGCAGTTTTATTTTTCGTAAAACTTGTACCTTTGTTTGTTGTAAAGCATGATGAAATGAAATAGCTTTTGAAAAGGTGTTTGTATTTTAAACTTCTAGCATCGTATCGCATCAATTTATTTCGCACGAGAATGAAATTGAATGGGAATGTGCATTGTATAATCACCAAGTCAGGTAGTGAATCGACGCAACCAACTAAACAACTCAACTTACTAAGATATAACAGGACCTTAGAAAGTTTTACAACTCGATAAGCAAAATGCAATAATGCAAATAAAACAAGACTTTAACAAAAATTGCTTAAACAGAGAGCAATGACTCACAAACACGAAACACGTCCGCTCGACAAACAACTCGATAAGCAAAACAACAACTCGATAAACAAAACTCAACAACAACAAAGTGTACTTCTGACGATCTGGGCATCGGAACGCATCCGAAACAGAAGGAGATAAAGGCCTTCGACTCTCCCGTTGCATGGAAATGCTTGGAACTTTCTCTCGAAGGGTAAAACAGGGCCAAGGAGATACACTGCAGCATTGCCAGCCACCTTGGGGAACCGGCCGGCCAATTTTTGTGGAGAGAGACAACTGGCCGGCCATTTCTGAAAAAGTAAATGGCTGGCCGGCCAGAAAAGGTGGCTGGCCGGCCATTTAGTCCTGCAGCCACCAGATTTTTGACACGTGTCCCCATGAATAGTGTTTTTCCTTCTATAAAAGCCCCAACTTCGGGAATATTCATTTCATCTTAGTTTTAGACAAAGATGGAAGCGTTTCTCGCAGAAAATGTCAGATCTTGGATCTCTTCTCTAGATGGCTCAGAAAAGTTGAATTTCCGGGGTTTCGGCTTGAATGCACTATTCACGCTGAGCCGTACTCCGCTACAGCTTCCTTTTCTCCATGCCGCGGCAAGGTTCTGGAATCCAGTGACGCATGTTTTTAGCTTTGGCGGCCAAGAGATGTGTCCCACTTTCGAAGATTTTCAGGTTTTGATGGAGTCTGAATGCTCTGAAGTGATCTTGCCCCAGCTCCGTTTTGGCCACGCCCAAGCTTTAGGGCGGATGTGTGGGCTCACGGCGCATGACGCTCGATCTCTGATCTGCAGTGGGGAACTGGTGTAACTAGTCCGCGGGGGACCTCGCTACAGCTCGGACTCGATTTGTTTGGCAGGGTTTCCGGCAACACGCCCTCTGCTTATGTATGTTGTCTCACTTTCTGTTTTCTTCAGGCTTTGGCGGGGCTAGCATTCGCCTAATTGAAGTCACCCAAGGTTTGAGAGAAGGAAAGAGCTGTATTGCCATGACCTTGGCCGAGACGTTGATGGGTTTAGATTCTGTCTATCGCCGGGAGGCGACTAGGTTCGCTGGGAGTCCACTGCTGCTGCATGTACTGTTTCCCACCCGACCTTACATATATATTTGCTCACATCACTCGACCCTCGGGCTCGGTTTTTCTCACAAAACCCTTGTCTCACTTTTCTCTCATCGTACATCTCTCTATTCTTTGTTCTCTCATTTTCCATCCCTCCCCCAGGTATGGTTAACGGACAAGTTGCAGGTTGTGGACTCTTGCCCAGCTTATTCAGCTCGAGGCTATTTCTTTCGGCAGCGCCTAGTCAATGCTCTTGATGAAAGGTGGTGGTTTGATTGGATGTGCAATTTGTCCGCAGACGGCATTGCTTGGCGTTGTCCTTGGCTCAACCTCCCGGCAATGAGCTATAGTATGTCCCGGCTGATTGGGATCCAACTGATTGGTCTAACCCACTGCGTATTCTATTTTCCGTTCCGGTTCCTGCGTCAGTTTGGCCATGATCAGACTTGCCCACCGGAGGGGATTGAGTACCCAGCCGCTTTCCCGATCCGGGGCGCACAGCTTGCCCGATATGCCACGGCATGGAGGACTAGAGAGCTCCTGGCCCCTGCTTCAACTTTCAGTTGCACCTTGTCCGATGAGTGCCTGGATTGGCTCAATGAGGAGGCACAGGTTGGGCCCAGCTTGGCATCAGACGCTTCATCCAGCTCTGGGAGGGGACACAGAGATACTTGATTCAACCATGCCCCAAATTTATTGCTTATGTTAGCATTTTCAAGTTTTCTTTATCAATGTACTAAAAAGCAACCTCGATTGTAATGCAAGAGCAGGAGAACTCTATTTTGAAATCAATGAACTTGAAGGTTGTGGTACTGAAAATTTTCCACTTTTGGTCCAAAAATGGGTTATGAATGTACCAAAAAAAGTAACCTCGATTGTAATGCAAGAGCAGGAGAACTCAGTTTTGAAATCAATGAAATTGAAAGTTATGGTACTGAAAATTTTCCGCTTAGGGTCCAGAACTAGACACGCCGAAGATCTGTCACTGAGATGCACAACCCCAGAGGACACGCCGAAAATCTGTCACTGAGATGCCCAACCCCAGATCCCTGCAATTGGAAAGATGCCCCTAGTCTGAAGAACAATGCGGCACTCCAAAGCAACGGAAAGTTGCCCCTTGTCTGAGTAGCTTTGCACCGTCGCGGCAACGGAAAGTTACCCCTAGGAATAGCACTGCACCGGAGATCGTGATAAATGTTGATGGATAAAGATGACCGAGATGGTCAAAATGGACAAAGTTGATCGGGGAAAAGTTTTTGGCTGAACTTCAGGGTGAAGTTGCCTACGTATCCCAAAGATGAGAATCAAGCCTTACGTAGTTCAGGCTAAGGTTCACTCGAGTATTTTTCTACATAGATGAGCTGAGAGAAATGTGAATGTAATATTAATGGGATGAATGGTCTCCTTAATTCAATCAAAAGTTTACGGTCTTTTGGAAATGCTATGGTGGTTTTGTTTTCCTTTCTTCACCTTAAAAATAAAGAAAAACTCTAACTGCAAACCATAGTTCATATGCAATATTACACAAGGGTACAAACCAATTTGATGTAAATTTGTCAAGGGAAAAGTCAATTATGTGTCCAATAAAATTAATTTCTTTAATAGTTTTGCTCAGTGTACCAAATATTTTCGTGAACAATAGAAAAGAAAGGAAACAAAATAGACACAATTTGAGTATTGCTAAGTCCTTAAAAAAAAAAAAAAAAAAAAACGCCCAATTAGTGCAAATTGATGTGTGTTTGGGAGAAGAAAGATTGAGTACACACCTAACTTTTGGCATAATACATAAAGTGGTGGTCCCAAGACTTAAATCCATAACCATAAAGTGCTAAGTCCTAAAAACTGCCCAGCAAAAAAAAAAAAAAACCCTAGTTCTAAGTAAATAGGTAATTGTTTGAAGTCAATTTTAGTAATATTAAATGGCATATTGAATCAGTTAAACTACGGCTGCCGCCCAACAATAAATTTCTGGCTCCCCTCCTGAACTAAGCAATTTTTTTGTTGAATATGAGATGTTGCCATCATATTATTTAAGCAAGTCCAATTTTAAATTTTTTAATTTTATCACTGTGTATCACCTCTCTTCGTGAATTTTATTTTATTTTTTTTAAATCTACATTTTTTTTTCTTCTATTTTGTATAACATTTTATTTTTCTCAAAATTTGAGAAAAGAATGAAATTTCCCACCCACCTCATAATTTTGTTGTCTATCTACCATATATGTTCGGTAGAGATTATTTTAAGCTAAATGATAATAATTAGAAAGCAAAAGCTCAAAACACCTCTCCCCCAGCTTTCAGAAAATCATTTTTTTTTTCCAGTTTATTTAAGTTATTTTTTTCCTAATAACCTATACATAAAGAAGGTGTACCAAACAATCTGATACAAACTCCAAAATTAAAATAAATTATAAGTTGTTTGTATAATCCGTACCAAACACTCCATAGATACTACTATCATAAGTTATATAGCGAAATGCACAAGACTTGAAATCGACACCTTAAAAAAGAAGGCTCTTACCAATCAATCACAAAGTTATGTTGGACAAAGTACAGTAAAAATGGAAAATAAATACATTAATAAAATCAAGAGAATACCATTTGGTGCAATACTATACAGATAAAGGTACAGCAACTAAATGGATTATTACCTCCTTCAAGCAGCGAAACAGAACCTCGCTGGGTTCACCTTTAAACACCAACAAACGCGAGCCAAGTTTCTGGAGGCTGGAATCGAGATCCACCAAGCTTTCGAGCAAGAACCGGATCCGGTTCAAGCCGGAACGGGTCGACCCGGGAGAGAAAGCGGTCGGATCAGGCTCCATATAGTGCGGATCGATCACGAACACAGGGTAGAGGTAAGTGGATCCATTGGAGGCGTACTCGAGAGCCGGGTTGTCGTGAATCCGAAGACCCTTGCGGAACCAAATCAGAGAGTTCGACCCGGATGCCATTGACGGGTTGTGGGGAAGAGGAGAGAGAGTAGAGAATCGGAGAAAGCAGTGAGGTAAGGAGAGAGAGTGCGAAAATCGCATTGAAAATGGATAGAGAGAGAAAAAATGGAACCTTTTAAACCGTTAGGTCCGTTACCGTGTTTCCCGCCATAAATGAGTAGTGAAGAGTATGAGACCCATGATGTCTAACGTGCGCCGGGAGAATGAGGTGACGCGATTCGTGCATGTTCACGGAGGTTAGTATGTGCAGTGCGCACTAGGCGTAAATTAGAACAATTCAAGGCGATAAGGTTGTGATAGGTTGAAAACGTGCCACGTTGTATATTTGAAAATTCGACACTTTGCAATCTACACAACACTCGTTCGTTGGTTGCCAGAGCATTAATTTGAGGGTAAACTAGGGCGGAAAAAATGGTTGCTAAATGTTCTTATCCTCCTATTTTTTAAGTCTTGCACTATTAAAATTATTTTTCTTTTTTATTTTTCTTTGCCCCGCCTATCATAATTTCAAATATACCATTTGAACTCCACCTTTGTACTTTTCACCGTCAACTCTTCATTCCCTCCTCTATCAGTACTCCTCACTCCAATGATCCTTCCCTAATGTCCTTTCACTACAAGAATTTACACATTTGGCGACCACTTTTGCCGATCAAAAAAATTTTGGTCGCAAAAAAATAACATTTGGCGACCAAATATTAATTAGTCGCGAATGATCAATATTTTTGGCGACCAAATATGAGTTGGTCGCAGAATGTCACATTTTGGCGACCAAAAATGAGTTAGTCGCAGAAATTGGTATGCTTTTCGCGACCAACTACAAATTTGGTCGCCAAAGGTTACATTTTGGCGACCAAAAAAATTTAGTCGCCAAATTTGTACTTTTAGCGACTAATATTTTAGTCGGCATTGATTGAGATTTAGCGACTAAAAAAATTTGTTGCCGAATGTACCTTTTTTGCGACTAATATGGTGTTTTGGTCGCCAAAAGTGTTTGGGAGGGAAATTTCAAACAGGGAGGGGGGAAATAAAATTTTTTGGCGACAAAAAAAATTTGGTCGCCAAAGTAAAAACGACGTTGTTTTGTACCTGGAAAACAAAAAAAAAAAAATTTATTCCCAAAAAAAAAACCAACAAATTATTCTCAAAATTCCCCCCAAAATTTCCCCCCCGCCCTTTTTCTTTTCCTTCTCTTACTCGCAGTCGCTCATCTGTCTCTCAGTCGTGCTCAACGGCGTAGGGCAAGGGAGGCGGCGGCATGGAGCGGCGTCCAGCAGCGGCAGCATCTCTCTCAGTCGCTCATCTCTCTCTCTCTCTCTCTCTCTCTCTCAGCAGCATCTCTCTTTCTCTCTTACAATCTACATCCGACTATGAACTGATCTCCTCTGTTCTCTATTCACCTCGCCTTCTAGCGATCAATATTTCTCTTTGCTCTCATCCCTATTGCGTCTCTCTCGTGCGAGCCAAGTTGAGGAGGAGATGGACCCTCGATCGACTGAGAATGTGTGGTGGTCCTGCCGAAGGTTGGTGTAGTCGATTCGAGAGTGATGCCAGAGGAAAATTGATGGCTAGAGGAAAGTCCAGGGCTACACCAACCACCACCACCACCACCACTATATCCACCACCATTACATGATGGTAAGCCCTCTTCCACTCTCTCTCTCTCTATATATATATATATATCCTCAGTTTCTTGGTCACTCTCTTTCTCATCTCCCTCCCTCTTTCTCTCTCTATGTTGGAACTTTTAACTTCATATATTAAAATGTGAATGCGTTGATTATTGCCAGAGTTTGAATTTTATTTTGTGCCCATCAGTACGCTTACATGTGGATGTAAAAAACAAAAAATTCAAACAGAGCAATAAAATTAAAGAAGATCAGATTTTCTGGAGGAATAGAGAACTTTTATAGGACATAATTTAGCTCTACCCCAAGATTGGGTTTGTGTAACCTCCTCCATCAAATTGAATTTTGATCTCATCTCAGATCTTCGCCTTGTATGGCATTTGTTTAGTGGGTTTGCTGCTTTGTTCTTTGGATTTGTTTCCTTGTCTGTTTGGTCTGTATACATGATGTATATATAATATATATGTACAAGGTTAATTACATTTGTAATCTCTAAATATGAGATTTGTGTATTTTGATCCCTTTTGTTTAAACTCTGTCAATTTAGTCTCGAATACATAAAAAGAGTTTCAATTTGGTCTATATGTGTAATTTAGATATTAAAATGAGACAGATCACATACTTTGCTGTCAAAGCCCTAGGTTAGATCTCCCTCTTTGTATTTCTTAAAATCTAGAGATGATGATACCAGGTTTGAGTGCCCCAATTTAAATGATACCTATTTTCTACATGTTTTGTTTAATTGTATCTTCAATTTTTTTATTATTTGTTTGTTTCCCTTCCTTTTATGAAAAAATATGATCTGCTTCTTCGATCTTTATGTCTCGTTTTGCTTATCTACATATTGTGATCTGCTCATCATTTTTCTTTCAATCACTTTAGTTGCTTTTAATTGCTATCTAATTGATATCCCTCATCACAAACCCTCATCAGTATGATTCTATTTGTATGTTTATGTATAATTGTTTCAACTATGTGAAAAATGTGTACAATAGTATATGTATGTGTATGTGTGTGTGTGTGTGTATGTGTGTGTTGAGGAATGGTGCTGTAAATCTATATGTATATCAAAACTTGGTTGGTTCCACAAGATATAAATCCAAATTTGTAGACCAAAACTTACTGCACCATTCCTCTATAGAGCTTTACATATATACATAAATATAGTATGTGTGTGTGTGTGTGTGTGTGTTGAGGAATGGTGCTGTAAAGCTTTATGTATATCAAAACTTGGTTGGTTCCACAAGATATAAATCCAAATTTGTAGACCAAAACTTACTGCACCATTCCTCTATAGAGCTTTACATATATACATAAATATATATACACACAAATGTACACACCTTAGTTCCACAATGTTTTCAAGTTTGTATTGAATTATACAACCCACTTGAGTTAGTGGGTTCAGCTAAATTTCTCTGGACTTCGAATTTTTTTTTTAAAATATATGAGATTTTACTATGCTAAATAGGTGTTGGGCAAATGTGAACGCTATTATGGAACTTTATGGTAATAGGAAGAGATCAGATGCAGATTGTGTGTGACTATTATTGCTGCTAACCAACTCTGAGCCTCGGTTTGTACTTTTTTCTTTTTTTTTTTTGAGGGGAGAGAATATGAGATTTGTTTAATAATACTAAAGTTGGGAAAAACGGTCTATTATTATAATCTGAATATAGCTTTTTTGAGTTTTAATTTGCTTTTATGAACAATTCTAATAGAGAGGAGCCTGATGCTGAAACAGTTACACCCATGTTGGGTTTCCAAAGTTATTGAGACGACACTTATGCAGATGAATTGGTAAATTTTCGTGAACATGGCCATGCTGGTGAAGTTTGGTAAGTTTTTCTCTGATTATTGTCACTTCTCTTGATCTTCTTCTTTTGGGATTGTAAGTGGTACTTTACTGTCTTTACACAATTATTAAGGTCATTGTCTTGTACCTGGCGGAAAAGGAGTATCCTTGGTAGTTTCTATTAACCATATATTCCCACATTAGAATTCTTTTTCGTCTTTTTGGTTTGTTTTTGTTTGAGAGAGGAAGTTCAACTCAGTTATCACTATAATGTAGTAATAAATTATTTGAGGATGGTATCAATTTGTAAGTATGAGAATAAGGTTCTTGTTGTTATTCACTTGGAGCTAAAGGGTAATCGTAGGGCTCTCACTAAATACTAACAGCATGATTGCTGTTCTGAGCTTTTGTCATCTCTGATCTGGACTCATAAACAACGTGGAAGCTATTGGTTTTAGAATTCCTAAAATAAAAAATTCTAAAGTAGAGAGATTAATACGTATAAATTATAGTAAATTTTTTTAAAAAAATTATCATTACATCCCAAATTATATTCTTCAAACTTTCAATGTGTTTAAGTGATAACCATGTGTGCCCCTGTAACAAGCCCGCGGGGGACCTCGCTACAGCTCGGACTCGACTTGTAGTCACGGTTCTACGTCTGAACCAAAGAGTCCAAATCCGGCAAATCGTTTTGAGAAAACAGATTTTTTGAAAGAAGTGCCAAACATGGACTGCTTTGCCAGATACAGAGTCGCCACCTAAATATTTTATTTTGGGAAATTTAGGA
This sequence comes from Camellia sinensis, assembly GCF_004153795.1. Lineage (NCBI taxonomy): Eukaryota > Viridiplantae > Streptophyta > Magnoliopsida > Ericales > Theaceae > Camellia > Camellia sinensis. The sequence goes on along the minus strand of NW_021024794.1, from coordinate 651,818 downwards.
AACCCTGACTCGGTGCCAAAAGGCCACGTGTCCGTCATCACCAAAGTTGCCTCGGCTCGGGAACTTGGGTACGATTGGGGAAGGTCACTTCGTGAGCACCCCCGCTCGCCCGGTCATAGACCGGCCTCTACTAACCATGATATTATTTTTGAAAAACATTGTGAGTTCTTATTCCGGTTATTAGCCTAGGTTACTATGTGATGCGCGCAGCATACAAGTATAGACTGGATCGCTTGAATTGGAACAAAACATTTCATGTTTGCTTTTTGAAAATGGTTTGCTACCCCCAGGTAGGCTTGAAACATTTGATGATTTATCCCAATTTAAGTAACCCAACCTTCACCCACAGGCATTCAGGCAGTTATATCACATAAGCAGTTTGCTACCCGCAGGTAGGCTTTAAAACTTTTGATGATTTATTTCAATTTAAGCAACTCAACCTTCACCCACAAGCATTCAGGTAGTTATATCAGATAAGCACATAGCCTCATGGTAAGCATGCTATCATGGCATTCACTCACACGCATGCAAGGATGCTAAAGCATAAAAACTCACCGAGTACTCCAAGCCAAAATAGACACTTATTAGAAATCATGCATGAATCCTAAGTATACAGAAATGCCTAATGCAACACATACAAAATGCAATTATAACAGGCTCGGCTATTCTAAGATGGTGTATGAAATGCTACAACTATCATGTATTCAATTTAGAATTGAAAGTACAATGCAGTTAGTATGATGCGCCGAGCCCGGTGCGTGCAATACAGATGAATGATGCAAACATGTTGTCATACTGTATGCTAATTTGAACATGCCCTAATCTAACCATTATAAGCAGATAAATAAAAGGGAAGAAAGACGTGGGGTTGGAAGACATACATCACACTCACCCACACTTATTACAGTTGTGCCCTCACCGGGAGGGTCCGAATAAATATACAGTCCAAATATTACAGTCCCAAATAAAAGAATATTACAGTCCAAAATATTACAAAATCCTAATTAATTAATGAATTAACTAAGAAAGCAAATAAAACTGGCGTGCAAGCCAGGGACTGCCTTGCTTCTGATGGATGATGCATGTCCGGGTTGTCTTGCGCGGGAATCCACTGGAATGCCCCAATTAGCCTCTGTTTACATCTGTTCTTGAAATGCGCGCCAAATCCCGAAAAATTGCCGATTCCTGATTTGCTGCAACAGAGAGCAGGAAAGGGGCATAGCAATGTATTTGCACATATATATGCATGTCTCGATCCTCGTGCCACCAATCACGCATACCGAGGCATGATGGCCGAGGAGTCGAATTGCACAACTCAATGTAGGATGAATGCACATGAAACTACAGCTAAAACCTAACTCCATCATGGATAATCCGGAGTGTCGGTGACTGGGGAATTGAGACACATTCCGTCACTCGGAGTACGAAATGTACCTTGTTTCCCGTGCCCGGGCTAACTCCTATTCCGGACACGATGCAATATGCATGATATGCATGAAATGCAACTAATATACAATCCTAACATACACAATGCTATGAAAAAGAGATGCCTCGAAGTGCGTGCACACGGGCACGTAAACCGAAAAAATGACAGAATGCTGAAAATGTGGTGCCTCGAAATGCGTGCACACGGGCACGCAAACCGAGGCGATGACATGTGTCTCGAAAAACGGGCACGCGGGCACGCAAACCGAGGCGATGATATGTGTATCGAAATGCGTGCACGCGGGCACGCAAATCGAGGCGATGATATGTGTCTCGAAGTGCGTGCTCGCGGGCACGCAAATCGAGGCGATGGCATACGCAAGGCAAATGACATGAAAACATGATATGGGCTTATACCAACATGAGTGAGCCTCAGCCACACGCACATCGGATGTCGGCGGATAAAAATGGAGTGCCTCGAAATGCGTGCACACGGGCACGCAAATCGAGGCGATGGCAAAATATGATGAAATGACATGGAAATGACAAATGGGCTTATACCAACCTGAGTGAGCCTCAGCCACACTCACATAGGATGCCGGTGGATAAAAATGGAGTGCCTCGAAATGCGTGCACACGGGCACGCAAACCGAGGCGGTGGCAGAATGCAATGAAACATGGCAAAAATGATATGCAAGCATGCTAATGGAATTTCAGCAACAAAATATGGGGGAAAACAGTCCCGAAATGAGGCAAAATGACATGAGATGCAAAGAAATGTCCCGAAATGCGAATTTAGGCACTCGAAATGGCCTATAGCTATGCCAAACATGCACAATATGGACATGCAATGCAAAGACAGAAGCTAGACAGTCCCTAAATAAGCACTTTTCCAGTTTATAGCGTGGCCAAACAGTAAGTATAGATATGGAAAAAAATGGCATGCAAGAATACGGTATTTTCAAGGGGTAATGAAGCAAGTGATATAAACAAAACCCAAACTGAAAAATTTCCTTCTACAACACTGAGGATGGACCAAAAATATGAACATTTACAGTATATGGAAGCCTCAAAATCAGTATACAAATATGCTAAAAATATGATGCAAAACAAGGCTCAAAAGGTGCCATAACATGAAGTATGCAAAATAATCACCAAACAGCCAAAGACCCTTGATAAACTATGTAGAATGGACCAAAATAAGAACTTTTCCAGAACTGTAAAATGGCCAAAAACCTAAGCATGGTAGGCTAACAAAACATGCAAGAAAACGAACCGAAAGTGAGATATAACATGAAGTGGCTTATGGAGGTCCCAAAACATGAAAGACCCTAAACAAAACATGAAGAATGGACCAAAAAAAGGACCTTTTCAGAACTGTAAAATGGCCAAAAACAAAAGTATGATAGGCTGCCATTGCATGCAAGAATGGGGAAGAAAAGAGAAATAAAGGGTAGGTATAACATGGAAGTCCCAAATGGTGTTGAGCCCTTCTTCAATGTTGAAGAGGGGCTCAAAATAAGCCTTATATCAGTTTATAACATGCTCAACAACAGATTTTTCATGGGCCAAAAATAGCATGCAAGATCATGACGTATAAGAGGATCAATGAAGCAAGTGCATCATGGAGGGCTCAAACAGGGTTGAGCCCTTAATGAAAATGAAGATGAACTGCAAATATTGGCCCTTTTCAAGTTAGGGCCGGAGCTTGAACCAAAAAGAAAATGAGGGCTCATAAATGGATCAAAGAAAAGGGCAAAAGAAGAAAAGTATTACTTACCTTGAAGACCAAATTTTGTTGCTTCTTGGATGGATTTGCTTCTTTTCCTTGGAGAAACCTTCCTGTTGCTGGAAATGAGGTATGGGTGGTAGAGCTTGGTGTTGTAGTGTAAATGGAGGTTAGGGACTTAGGGTTTTTTTGAGAATTGAGAGGAAGAAGATGGATTGGCTATGGAAGCTTGAGGAGAGTTTTTCTAACCTTGAACACTCAAGGTTTGATTGCAATATAGGCCAAAGAAGGGGTGTAAAGGTGGGGGAAAAGGAGAGTAAAACTCCCCACGAAATATCCCCGGATAAATATCTTGTCTGGGGGATATTGCCCCCAGCTGTAAAGTGCAACAGTGCAAGGAACACGGCCGGGCCCATTACTCTTTGCTGGAGGTGGCCGGCCGGCCACACCACCTACCGGCCGGCTAGGGGTCAAAAGGTTCAATGAAGATTTTCTGGCCGGCCACGTACTGTGGGAGGTACTCCTATGTGTGTACAACACAACCATTGTGTTAAAATTCCAAGAAAAGTGGGCCCAAAGGTTCAACATTGGCTCGGAAAGAGGGGGTCAAAAGGGTCAAGTTGAATTACATGGCGGCCATGAACTTTTAGGGGCCTCTCATGTGTGTAGAATCACAGATCGTGTGGTTGAAGTTCAAGAATGTGGGCCCAAGGGGTTCAACATTAGCCCGGAGAAAGGGGTCAAAGGGTTCAGGCAAACCTTAATGGCCGGCCATGACTTTTTTGGGTCCTCCCAGATGTGTAGATCACAGATATGTGGTTGAAAGTTGGCAACACTACCCCTAGGGTGTTCAACATTAGCCCGGAAGTGCGAAAAACGGGCGCCGGGAGGCTCCGGAGGAGAGATAACTGGTTGCTGCAACAATTGCTGGCCTCCCGCCCTTCAGTGACCTCTCCAGTGATAAAACAGAGGTACCTGCCAAAAATGAACGAAAACCGTTGCAAAACGAACGTTCTGGGACCAAAACACGCAGTTCGGGATCCCGAAAATGGGCCGTTAAGCACCGGAAGTGGCATTCGGCCACGAAGTGGGTTTCTCAGACCCCAGTGTCCCTCAAAAGGGAGAAAATAGGAAGTATGCCAAAAACCGGAGCAAACGGAGACGGTTAAGCGGTCCCGAACCGAGGCACACGACCAGCGGTCCCGAAAACCGGGAACCGGACTCCGAAATGGGAAAAATGGCCTACGGCCACCAAATGTAGCCTACGGACATTGAGAGATGGTCTACGGGACCTCTCCCTCCCCTCAGGAAAAGAAACAGAGAAAACCGAGTCTGGTTCGCAAACCGAGACAAGGCACAGAAAAGGGTTCGGGAGTCCGGAGGCAGGGCCCACGGCCGCAACTCCGAAACTTCTGAACAAGCACATTATGAAACATCACCAAGCGCTCAATCGGTGACGTCTGAGTCTTAAGGTCGGTCAAAAATGGGGTGTCTACAATGCCCCACAGTGAAGTCCACCAACTCGTCGATATGCGACAGAGGAAAGTTGTCCTTCAGACTAGCTTTATTCAAATCCCTGAAATCTATGCATACCCGAATCCTGCCATCCTTCTTCGGTATTGGAACGATGTTGGCCAACCAAGTTGGGTATTCAGATACCAGCAGGAACCCTGTGTCAATTTGCTTGGTGACCTCTTCTTTGATCTTGAGAGCCTAGTTTGAGCGGATCCTTCTGAGTTTCTGCTTAACAGGTCGGGCCTTTGGGTTAAGAGGGATCCAGTGCTGTACAATCTCAAGATCGATTCCAGGCATGTCTTCGTAGGACCACGCGAAAACATTTTTGAAATCTTTTAATAATGCGACTAAGCGCTCGTGCTCCTCCAAAGACAACGTGGACCCGATCTGGACCAGCCGCGGGTCCTTCTCAGTACCAACATTAATTTGGGTGATTTCATCAACCAGCAGTTTTACAAACCTCTCTTGCTCTTGTTCTAGCAAATATTTCAAAACCGGAGGAATTTCTTCTTCGTCATTTTCATCGAAGTTTTAGAAGTCCTGATTAATACAATAAATCAAAGGCACAGAAAAAAACTCAAAAGCCACAGCCACTTCATTCTCATTAATCACTTCCAAGTTGCCTGATTCTTCTGTTAAAACAGACTCAAAAGAGAAAGAAAAAGACGACCTAGACAGGACTGTGGCATCTGGGTTGTCACCCCCAAGAATACCGGACTCAGACTCAGACGAGCTGGAACCTGATTCCGACTCTACAGACTCGGTGGAATCAGATTTTGGCTCACTACATGACCTGGTGCTGCTCGATAAGAATCCCTCCTCGTATTGCCAGACGAGAGAGGGTACGATGAACGCATCCAAAATTCTTGAAGATAGGCTCATAGCCGCTTCATTCCCAATCATAGACACTGAGAGATCATCTCCCAAACACACATGTACGATCGGAGGATCTGAGAATAGACAAGCTAGTGCTATCCCCATTTCAATCTCGGTGCTCTCGGAATCCACTTCCATACACTATTCAGCCTCAGTTGATAGGTTTGTTTGCTCCTTGGCAACATCATCCCAAGTCAACTGCAAATCAAAGAATATCTCAAAACCCGGTAGGCGTCTCTTCTCGGCATTTAGCCATGGCTCTGGGAAGCTGCAGAATGGAAAGTCTTCCCCCTCCCGGACGAAGCGTCCGTTCAGGGTGCCCCGGATAGGCCGATGCATCAACTCAAAATGCCTTCCGGCATGCTTGGCTCTGGCTCTCCCAGCCATTTCTTTGTTTTTCCTTACCCAGTCCTCTTTGGTGGGCAGATAGCCTAAACCAAATGTATGTGGGTTGTGCGACACTTCGGCCGATACTCCAATGCCCTTCCGGCCACTTTTTCCTAGTCCCATCCCAGGGATGTGCTGGAGCTTGTTCATGAGGTACACTGATTGCGCGCTGACATATAACCCCTCATCAACAGCTAAAATGTTCTGGACAACCCGGGCCTCGGCTAGGGTAAATTCTAATAGGAACACATCCTCCGTGCCATGCTCGATTTCCAAAACCGATGTAGACACTTCTGGCGGCGGATGGATTGACGAATTCCCAAAAACAATAGCCACCCCCTTCCCGTGGGGGTATTTCAACATCTCATGCAAGGTGGAAGAGACCGCCTTCACCTAGTGTAGCCATAGCCGCCCTAAGAGTAAGTTAAAGGTTGCGGGAATGTCCAAGACATGAAAGTCAATCTCGTGCTGTCCTGGACCAACCTTGGTCTGAATCTGCACAGTCCCCATCACATCTCTGCTTGTATTCTCATACGCTTGTATTACTTGGGCAGTTGGCACAAAGTCCGCGGGCTTCAACCCGATTGCATATGCCGTTCTCGACGGGCACACGTTAATGGCGGATCTTGTGTCGACAAGAACTACCGGTGCCCACTTGTCTCTACACTCCACAGAAATATAGAGCGGTTTGTTATGGTTTGCGCCCTCAGGCAGCAGTTCTTTGTTAGAAAAGGTCAACATTGGGGAAGCTCCTCCCGGAAAAACCTATCCTACTAGCTGCTCAGGCGTGGTATCTATTGGGAGTTTAGCTTTGTCGATTGCAGAAAAGACAGCTTGCCTCTGTACTCGTGAAGACGTAAGCAGTCCCCAGATGGAGATGTCTGCCTGTATTTTCTTCAGCTGTTTCAGCATAGCCTCCTCTTCGAGCAATTTATCCTTCTGCTTGTCTGCCTCCCTGTCCTTTCCAGACGCTTCTGGTTGGTCTAGGTGTGGGGGTTTGAAATACAGCTCACTCCTAGACATGTGATCAACTTTGCCAATGTACCAGGTATCCTCCGGCTGGTCACTCCCCCAGTCCTCATCTGTGTGGGCAAGACATAGGTCGTGATCTTCCCACCACATACCATTGGCAGCCGACAGACACCTATCCGGCTCCGTCATAACTATTCCGGTGCTGTAGACGTCCCCAAATGTCTCGGGAGGGAATCCCGTTCTATTCGTTTTGGGTTCACTACAGTTCGGACTCTCAAATTGTCACGGTTCTAAATCTGAACCAAAGAGTCCAAATTCGGCAAATCATTTTAAGAAAACAGATTTTTAGAAAAAGAAGTGCCAAACATAGACTGCTTTGCCAGATACAGAGTCGCCACCCAAATATTTTATTTTGGGAAATTTAGGAAACCCTGACTCGGTGCCAAAGGCCACGTGTCCGTCATCACCAGAGTTGCCTCGGCTCGGGAGCTTGGGTACGATTGGGGAAGGTCAGCTATGAGCACCCCTCTCGCCCGATCTGAAGATCGGCCTCTACTAACTGTGATATCTGTTTTTGAAAATGTTATGTGTTCTTATTCCGGTTATTAGACTAGAATTACTATGTTATGCGCACAGCAAACAAGTATAGACCAAATCGCCTAAATTGGAACAAAACATTTCATGCTTGTTTCGAAAATGGTTTGCTACTCGTGAGTAGGCTAAAAAGCAGGTTTTGCCACCCTCAAGTGGGCTTTAGAAAAGATGGTTTTGCCACTATCTGGTGGGCTTAAAACTCACAGTTTTAATGCATTATTCCAATTTAGGTAATTCGACCTCCACCCACAGGCACTCAAGCAATTTATGTCACATAAGCAGCTAGCCTCATGGTAATCATGCTATCATGTTTAACGTTCCCACTCATGTGAGATGCTAAAGCATAAAGAACTCACCTAGTACTCCGTGCCAAAACAAGAACATGTTAGCAATCAAGCATGATCCAAGTCCATGTTTAAATGCCTAATGCAACGCATACGGAATGTCACTAGAGTAGGCTCGGCTAGTCTATAAATGACATGTGAAAATGCACACGTAGCATGTATTCAAGTTAGATTTGAAATATTTATGCAGTTAGTATGATGCGCCGAGCCTGATGCATGCAAGACCAATGAATGATGCACGCATGCATAGCATAAGGTATGCTAAAGTAAACATGTCCTAATACTAGCCATCAAAGCAGGTAAGTAAAAGGGGGAAAGAAGTGAGGGTTGGAAGACATGCACACACGCACCCACACTTATTACAAATTCACCCTCGCTCGGAGGGACCAAAAGAATAATACAAATTAATTAACCTACAAGCTAATTAATTATTACAGACCACCTAATTAATTAAGCAAATTAACTAAGCTAAGAAAGCAGTAAAGGCCTCGGGAAGAGGATCCAATGCGCGCGTGCTCGGGTTTGCTCGGAAATCCAACGCCATGCACAAGTTTGCCTCTGCTTTGACTGTTCTGCTTCTCTGAAAATTGCACAACTCCCAAGGTTGCTTCTCTGAGTGTTGTGGAACACCACCGGCTGAGTAGGATCATCACCGGCCATTTTGAAGTGATCATCGACCATCCATTGAGCTCTCGGCCATGTACATTTGGTCGGTCGGCAGTATATATGGCCGGCCGGCCAAAACTTCCTGCAGAAACTTGTTTGACAGCAGTAGAGGGCAGGCAAGGCATGGCAATGTATTTTAAGCAAATGTATGCACCAACATGTCCCCTATCATGTTTATGACTCAAAGGGACACGGTTCTCGATTCTCGGACCATCAATCGCGCATTTCAATGCATGATGGCCCAAGAAACAAAGTGTGCACTTTGATTTTAAATGAAATGCAATGCAAATAAGCAAACAAAGGGGCTTTCAACCTCTATCATGGCTTGATCAAGAGGTGAAAGATGCATGCAAATACAATGCAACCTAAGTATGTTAACTAGGCATGCAACATGAGCATATGGGAAGCATGCAAGGCATATAACAAGCATGCAAGTTAAATGAGCATGCAAGGCACAATGTCAACACACGAGCATACAAAACATATGGCATGTTAAGCAACCAAAACAAGGAGGAGAATACGTGCCAAATGCAACATCATTTCAACACGCAACAACATGTCATAAGCTAAGCATGCAACAACATGCCAAAGGGTGGACTTAAACTAAATTAGGCAGCTCTTAAACAAGCCTAAAACAGTGGCCAATGCTATGGAAATGATAACGAATACACACACACACATGCAAGCAAATGGGCTAACACTTGAACATCGAATAAGCAACCTTTAAGCACACTTAAAGGAAGACAAACATGGGCATATGGCATGTATCATAAGCTCTGAAATTGCATGAAAGAGAGGTGTCAAACCAAGTAATCAAAACAAGCAAAGCATGCAATAATGGTCCAAGTACTTAAGGCAAGCTAAGGAGGTATTGAACTACCCTTAGCAAAACCAAACATGGCATGAATTAAATGATCAAAACAGAGTTTTAACATATTAAAACAAAGCCTAAAGACCACTTAGATGGCATCTAAGTGACTTAAATTCAAGGGCATGCACAATGACCAAACATGGAGCATAAGGCACAACCTCATAAGGCATCAAAGAGGCAAGCATGTTATAAGGGCTAAAATAACATGGTAAGTGGTTCCAAACCACTGAAATAATGCAAGTAATGCATGCTAGAGAGGCCAAAGCTTAAGGCATTCAAGAGGGATTGCATGGTAGCTATACAAAGCAAGACATGAATGACTCAAATGACCTAAAACAGTCCCTTAGCACATCAAAATATGCCTGTAAGCTTCACAAAGCTAAGCCTAAATCATGCTAGAACAAGGGTCTACACCTAAAGCATGTTAAGGCAAAAATGTGGCATTACAAGACATGTATGCAAGGCATGCAAGGTGTGTCCAAACCAACTGAAAACAGAGCTATATTATGACATAATAAGCATAAAAATCAGTTAAAGCATGGCCAACATACACTTAAACAAGATGCTCCCTCAAGAGCCAAAAATGGCCCTTTTCAAGGACAACAAGGAGAGGGGGTGGCCCTCTCCTTCTTAGGACCTCAAGGCACCATCCTCATCACTGAAATCCCTCAAGATTTCAGTGGTGAGGAGGCCCAAACACAATGGTCCCGGAGCTCAACCGAAATGGCACAAAACAAGGGCCAAACAAGCCTTAAGAGGGGTCAAACAACCCCAAAGCTTAAAACACCCTTAAGAAACTATTTAGGGCAGATAAAAATAAGACTTTTCTATGTTATATGCTAAGCTAAAAAATAGTTGCAAATATGGAAAAACAAGCTATGAAAACAAGGCTTAAAAGAGGTAAAAGCTCACCCTTGAAGCACAGCAGCAAATCAGCAACTTTTGGACAAAAAAAAAATCTTCAAATCATCCCAAAAATCACCTCCAAGGACCTCAGCTCAACAAAGGGAGTAGAGAACTAGGTGTTTGTATGCAAAAGTGCAAAGAAAATGCACTTTTGAGCACAAACATGCCCTAAACCTCAGAGAGAGAGGCAGAAAATGTAGAGAGAGAGAGAGAGATTTTTTTTTACTCAAAGTTGTATATCCCCCCCTTGTTGTTGTAAGAGAGCTTGATTGATATAGAAATGTATCAATCTGCAGCTCCTCAGAACTGCCACGTCCAGGCATGGGCTGGGGTATGGCTTGGAATGACAGCAGCCAGCTGTCTACAAAGATATCTGTTGAAAACCACACTTGGCCGGCCGGCCATCAAAGTAGTCGACCGGCAGTCAAATTGGCCGGCCGACCATCACATTTGGCCGATTGAAAATCAAGGTGGCCGGTGGGCAGGAGACTTGGTCGATAGGCCATCCCCTTCCCTCAGGAACACATCCACAAGCTTCTGGTCCGCAACCAAGCACAAAATAGAGAAGTTAAGAGATTCTAAGGCAAGGCGCGCAGCCAAGACTTTTTGAAACTCAAAACAAACACAAGCATGGATAATCATCGTGTGTTCAAACGATGACGTCCAAGCCCTGAGGACGGTCAAAAATGGGGTGTCAACAGGTGCCCATAGCACCTTCCGTTCCAGTGCCCGCAACACGCTCTGCTCCGGTGTACACAGCATGTTCTGTCCCCGCAAGGGCCTTGGCTTTTCTGGCCCTCTCAGAATCTTCAATCCTTTCCCGCTCAAACTGCCCTAGTGCAGCCTGTTGTTCAGTATTTTTCGTACCCAAACTGCCTGTATTCTGAGCAAAATTCTTAACACCGGTGCTCTCCAGTGGTGCATCCAAATTCCCTGCCCTTCCGGCTACAGTTGATGTCCCCGTCCCTGACGGACCCTGTTCTGGTTGAGAATGCTCAATAATATTCGGCTCGTCGCTGAGCCACCTGGTAGCTTCTGCTGATCCTTCCAGACCAAACCAGTCGACAGTCACGTCTCCCAGGTCTTGTTTGTCGAAGAATTGAAGATTTACGATGTCCTCCTCCAGTTCTGCCAGGTCATCCAGCCCCTGACTAGGTCCATCCTCTCGTATGACACAAATATCTGCCTCTACTGGCAATTCCACATTCGGCCCAGTCTAGCCTACTAACGTAATGTAACTGCTTGGGTTGTACATGGAACTCGCAGAACTCTCAGGCTCTGTATTATCAATCTCATCTGCCCTCATAGTTGACCCAATTCTATCTTCGATAGTCACCACCACCGTTTTCGGGTTGGGTTTGGGAGATGTCCAACATGCACAAGTCAGTGCTGTTAGGAATGAACACCTCCGGCTTCGGTAGGTGGGAAGGGTTGATATATATGTTAGGGTCGTATGACACAACCCCAGTTTAGATCAGATTGATGTGTTTGGGAGGTGGAGCTTGGTTTTGTGGTGGGAGAGGGTTGGTTGTGACATTCGGTTTCTCCGTAGGCATGATCACCCTGTTGTCAATGAGATCCTAAATCTCATGACACAATCGAAAGCACTGGTCGGTGTCATGACCATGCTACTGATGAAAAGCGCAGTACTTGGCTGGGTTATGGGAGGGAGAAAGTTTTTCTGGCAATAGCCGCGGCTCTAGGGGCTTCAAGTGCCTCTTTCTGATCAGAACCCCCAGAGCTTTGGACAAGGGCATGTATAGTGGAGTGAAGACTCTCTTGCCACGGGGTGGGTTCCTGGTTGTTTGTGAGCTACTTCCGGACGCACCGGTGAATGGGGTAGCTGCAAGGGTTCTTGGGGTGGTGGTGGTAGTGACCATACCCACATCTGAAGATTTGGCAGCTGCAGCACTGCTTGTGCCTGCATTCATACTGCAGTTGAATGCTCTCTTGGGCTGCTCTCTCTCATGATCAATGAGGCCTTGTTTCATGGCGTCCTCAATTTGCACCCCAATCTCATGTAAATCTGTAAAGGTAAGAAGGGGGAGGACAATCATCTTCTGCATGAGCTTGGGCTGGAGGTTGCGCACAACCATCCGTATTTGGTCCTTGTCGACCGGCCTGATGGTCATCATCGAGGCCTTAGCCTTCTAGCGGGTCACAAAATCGGAGAAGCTCTCCTTCAGCTCTTGCCTAGTGGTCTCGAGATCAAGAGTTGTGACCTCGATCTGCGTATTATAGGAGTATTGAGCTACAAAGGCCTCAGCCATCTCATCCCAATTCTTCTTAACGGCATCCTCCAGTTTTGCATACCAAATAGCCGCTACACCAGACAGGGTCTGGCCAAACAAAGAAAGCTTCTGCAATCTGGAAAGGCCTATCGGCCTTAGTATGTCCGAAAACAATCGTAAATGCACCATAGGATCCCCAGACCCATCAAAGCGGTCAATGTGTAGCATTTTAAACCGATCTAGGATTGTCACTGCTGAGTCGGTGTACCCATCCTCAATATCTAGAATGGACTTCACACCCTAAGGTTTTTTGAACAGCTATTCAAGCATACTTACTTTCAACGCTGTGGGGTCCACCTCAAACTCAAAGGGAGAATCCGGTAGGTTGGTAAGTGTCTTGGACAGCTGGGGTAGAACCAGGGGCAGAGCTGGCCCTATCGGAATGTCCGTATTGTCCTGGACATTTGTTGTCTCCCCGAGTATGGGAACTCTTGGTGGGAGAGGAACTTGGTATGAAGCAGATGCCCCGGCTTGTTGCTGTAGCCTGGTAATTAACTCTGCCTATTGGGCCATGACCTCGGCCTGTTGTTTGGCAAATTCTGCTTGATGGGTAGCATCCTGCTGCATAGTTTTCATACTTTCCTAGAGCTGACGCACCATCTCCTCTATTCCTGCTATGTTATGCTGATCTAGCTGAATAACTGGTATATCTGTCCCTACAGTAGAAACTAAGACTTCAGCCTGACTGCCCACTGATGGGGTAAACCACTGATCTGGCGACCGCTGCACCAAGCCCTTTCGACCTCCGTCAGGTAACTGGGGGTAGAGAAAGGTACATTGCTTGTCCGTCTATCAGATCCTTAGATCGATTAAGTCTACGACCTCTAACCCAGAGTGCTGGGGGGATATCTGCCTGGTCGGAATCAATGGTGCTAAACTACCTTGCAAAAAGATAAATAAAGCAATAATAAGGAAACAATGAACAGAAAAATGAATAGCACAACAGCTTAAATAAATACAACACACAGTTAGCAAACACAAGCTGAATGAACCATTCTCAACCACTGATCACTGTTGCCAAAATCACTAGCTCAAAAATTTGAATCTGATACCTGCAGCTATAACTGATTCTCAAAACACTGGTGCCCGCAAGCCTGATGCCCAGACTTGCACACTGATACATGTATTCCCTGTAGAAGCCAACTCTAAAAGCACATAACAAGCTAGTGAGAGCCAAAACACCCCTATGTTGGGATACGGTTTCCCTATCCTATTTTGTCAGGAACTAGGGTTTCACTACGTACGTAGCAGTTTCAAATAACCTAAAATCGGGTAAGCAACCTATCCTAGCTTGGAATAGTGACTATGGATTCCGAATATGCACTAGGTCGAATGGTCGAAAAGGGTGCCCCGGTAAAAATTGGGGTTTGTGTTCCCGTCGTGGCAGAGCCCACAACCAGTCAGCCTTATGGCACGCTTCTCAAAGCAAGCCTCCGGCAAACCGTTTAGGAATAGCATACAGCAAACACGGTATCCTAGGCGCACCAGTGCACATGCAATGGAAAGAAACACATAAGTGTAATCAGAACAAGATATCATGAGTTCGAGTCAAGTTCTCTAAATCCCTAGCAGAGGCGCCATAAACTGTAGACGCGCCCCGTGGGCCTCACGCTACTGTTCAGACTCAAATGTCACGGTTCTTAATTTGATCTCATAATGGGAGATGTGAGATTGATAAATCACCAAAGAGTCTAAATTTGGCAAATCGTTTTGGAAAACTGATTTTTAAGAAAGAAGTGCCAAACATGGACTGCTTCGCCAGATACAGAGTCGCCACCTAAATATTTTATTTTGGGGGAATTTAGGAAACCCTGACTCGTGCCTAAGGGCATGTGTCCGTCATCACCAAAGTTGCCTCGGCTCGGGAACTTGGGTACGATTGGGGAAGGTCATGCAATGAGCACCCCCGCTCGCCCGATCAAAGATCGGCCACTACTAAACATGATATCTTGTTTTTGAAAACATATGCATTCTTATTTCGGTTATTAGCTATAATTTACTTTGTGATGCGCACGACACACAAGTATAGACTAGATCGCCTAAGTTGGAACAAAACATCTCATGCTTGTTTTGAAAACGGTTTGAAGGTGCTACTCGCAAGTAGGCTAAGACGTGGATTTGCCACTCTCAAGTGGGCTTAGAAAAACATGATTTTGCCACTCGCAAGTGGGCTTAAAACTCGCATTTCGATGAATTGTTCCAATTCAGGCAATCTAACCTTCACCCACAGGCATTCAGGCAGTTATAGCAAATAAGCAATTAGCCTTATGGCAAGCATGCTGTCATGGCAACTCACACACATGCAAGGATGCTAAAGGATAACACTTACAGTGTACTCCGAGCCAAAGAAAAAAAGCTGATGAGAAATCATGCATGGATCCTAACTATGCTGAGATGCCTAATGCAACACATGCAAAAATGCAACTAAGATGGGCTCGGCTACTCTAAAATGTCATGTAAGATACGACTTGGTACATGTATTCAAGTTGGAATTGAAATACTATGCGGTTAGTATGATGCACCGAGCCCGGTGCATGCAATACAAATGAATCATGCAAACATGCGAGCATAAGGATGCTAACTGAAACATGACCTAAAACTAACCATTGAAAGCAGGTAAGTAAAAGGGAGAAAGACGTGGGGTTGGAAGACATTCACACAGTCACGCACACTTATTACAAAATTCACCCTCTCGACGGAGGGTCCGAAAGAATAATACAAATCAACTAACTAATCAACTAACATGCTAATTAATTAATTACGCAACCACTTAACTAATTAAACAAATTAATAAAGCTACTAAAGCAGTAAAGAGGCCTCAGGAAGAGGGACAAATGCATGCATGCTCGGCTTCACTCAGAAATCTATCGCCATGCTCATGCTGCCTCGATTTTGACTACTCTGCACCTCTGAAGACTGCACAAGTCTCAAGGATGCTGCGAACCACTCCCTGAGCACTGTGGGATGTCACCGGCCGAAAGGCAATGCCACCGACCAAGTGGAACTGGTCATCGTCCGTTTGTGGGGATCTCAGCCAACAATTCATAGCCGGTCGGCACTGAAGATGGCCGACCGACCATCTCTTCCTGCAGAATCCTATTTTTGCTGCAACAGAGGACATACAGAGGATGACAATGCATTTTCAAGGCAATGTATGCACGACCACCCTCCCTATCATGTCATGGGCTCAAGGGAGTATAGTCTTCGACCCTCAGGCCATCAATCACGCATTTCAATGCATGATGGCTAAAGAAGCCAAGTGTGCAAATTAATGTACAATGAATGCGCAAAACACATGAATGTCTCACACTCTATCATGTTAGATCAAGAGTGTCAGTGGCCAAGGATTGAGGCACGTTTCGTCACTTCAACTACGAAACGTCCCTCGATCCTTGTGTTTGGTTTGACACCCCAAACCGAACACAATGCTATGCAAGTGTACCAAATACAATGCAAAGCATGCAACCAATGTAATGCCACAAATGCAATGCAACCCAATGTAATCAACCTAGGCATGCAAGCTAAGTCAATGTAACATGAGCATGACAAATGCAATGCAATGTAACCTAACATGCATCCAAACATACAAGAATATGTGACAACATATCAAGCACATGACAAAATGCAAGCCAACAAGCATACAAAATGCGACTTATGCCTGTAAATATGCAAGGCATGTAACAACATGTGAAGCAAGCATATTTAGACCAATATAATACATGCATGACGAACTTAACAAAATGACATAAGCATGCAAACATACAATGCAATAGGCATGCAACAACAATACCAATGATAAACACGCAACAATATGCAATAGGCCAAGTATGCAACAACATGCAAGGCAAACATGCAAGAACATGCAGGAATGGTCTTAAGCCAAAATGGACAGCTCTCAAATAAGCCCAAATCAGTGGCCAAGATGCAATGGAAATGAGGACAAATGCACATACAAACATGCATGCCAAATGGCCTAAAGACTAAGGCATAAAAGGCAACTTTCAAGAACACTTAAAAGAAGACAAACATGGACATTAGATCAACATGTTAAGCTCTGAAAACATGTAAGGGATGATGCCAAAACAAATAAACCATGCAAGTAAGGCGTGCAATGAAGCCCAAAACTTGAGACTAGCCAAGGGGCTCAAACCATGGCCACATGAGGCAAGCCCCAAAGGGCTAAGAAGACCAAAATCAGAGCTTGAGCAAGTCACAACATGGCTAAAAGTTTCATGGAGTTAAGCCAAAACATGCATGCATGGTAGTCTAAATGCTAGATACATGTTAAGACAAATAATGGGATTACAAGACAAGTATATGATGAACGCAAGAGACCACTAAACCAACTCAAAACAGAGGTATAAAATGACAAAAATAACACTAAATACCTACTGAAATGGTGCTAGAACAAACTAAGCATACATGCTACGATATTAAGCCATTAACACAAGCATATGAGACATAAGGAGAGGGGGGTGTTCCTCTTCTTCTCGGGACCTTAAAACACCATCCCCACCACTGAAATTCCTCTGGATTTCAGTGGTGAGAAGACCAAAACAAGGTGGTCCCGAAGCTCACAAAAGAGGCACAAAAATAATGCCAAACAAGGCCTAAGGGTAGACAACCCCAAACACAAAAGTGACTTTAAACAAAGATTAAAAGCATGCAAAAATATAACTTTTATCAGTTATAAGTTAAGCTTAAAATAGCATGCAAGATAGGTTAAAAGCTTATGCAAGAATGGGAAATAAAGAGGATAGTTTCTCACCCTTGAAGAACCTCTTCAAGAACACCACCCCAGCACCTCCTTCTGATCAAAACCAACTCAAGAAGTCCAAAATCAACCTCCTAGTACCTCAGCCACCAAGGATAGTGTAGTGCTAGGTGTTTGTGTGCAATAATGTGAACAAAAATCACTTTAGGTCACAAATACACACACAAATGATAGAGAGAAGGAGATATAGAGATAGAGAGATACAACTTTTCTAACCCTAATTTGTGAACCTCTGAGAAGGGAGGAGGGCCTCTCCTCTTATAGGAAACCAATTTGCAAAGCTTCTAGGAGAAGCTAAGCAAGGGGCAAATCCCTCCATATACGTGTATGGAGGGAATGAATTGTGCATGCCAGCTGTGACCGCTGGCATAAAATATCTGCCAAAAGTTGATGGAAAGGGTTTGATCGAAAAATATAGCCGATTGACCAACAAAGGTGGCCGGCCGACCAAAAACAGTGCCGATCGGCCAACACCTTTGGCCGATGGCAAGAAAAAGGGGCCGATGGCTTCATGCCTTGGCCGGTGGGATGTGGGGATGGCCAACAAGCCACCCACTTTCCTAAGAAGCAAAAACACAAGTCCTTGGTCCACAACCAAGCACAAAACAGACAAATTGAGAGATCTTGAGGCAAGGCGCGCTGCCGAGACCTCCGAGAACTCCAAACGAACACGAGCATGGATGATCATCGAGTGTTCAAACGATGACATCCAAGTCTTGAGGACGGTCAAAAATGGGGTGTGTACAAACACCTCTATGAAATTCGTTACTAGTAGTGAAGACCAGGAAGATCCAGACCAGGATGAAAACGAATTTGCTATTCTAGTCGGAGAATCACAGGATCCTGCTGATGATGAACCCAATTTTGGTGATTTTTGGGATTCACTTACCAGCATGATTGCTGAAAAAATTGACAAGGAAAAAGACAAAAAAGAAAAAGGCAAAGCATGAGTCTCTGTCGCCCACCAGTATCATTCATCAGAAGCGTCGGCATAAAACGACAACTAACAGTGAAGATATTTTCAAAACAACAGATACCTTGTCTGCTATCTAGCACAAAACTATCCAGCTGTCCTGATCCAGCCCTACGAAGATAAAGATGCTGCGTCAAAAGAAAAATCCACTCAGCCATGAGGATAAGGCCAATCGACTCCTAGTTATCCAGGACACGCCACCTGTCCTCTACCTTATCTTATCTTTACTATTGTTTTTCTATTTAAGGGATACCCTCGCCCTTGTTCAGGCAGAGTTGGTTTAAGCGTTAAAAATTTTCTGTTTCAGTGTGCTTTGGAGTGTACCTCTCTTTCTCTCTTGTAAAATTTCTCAGTTTATGATATATAAATTAAGTATTGACGAACTATGTTGTTTTGAAGACTCTGATTGTAAGTATTTTTTTTCTTTACTTTCATATTTATGTATGTCTATAAATTTACATGTTGAATTACATGAAGTATTAGAGTTTTATCTTCAACACCTTAATTCATACGCAAACCAGCAACAAGATCGGTATTTATAACCACATATTAATCATCAATTAAAATTTATTAATCAACAGATAAGATTAAATGAACAGTGGATCCAAGAAGAGATCTGCCGATTGGCGGCAGCTAACCGACCTCCACCACCTCAACAGTAAATCATGAGACCATATATATAGGAATTTAAATCTAATATAACAATATTACTAATTATAATAATAACGTAAAAAGAAAATGTAATATTCCTGGGTTTGTTCTTTGTAAGGGTAAAACTGGGTTAAGTTTAGTGGGACGTCATCCAAGTCATGTTTAGGTATAGGTCCGTGTTGCAGAGAGAGCATAAAAGGCAGTTTTCTTGTAAAGCGTTGACAGACGTGCTAAGACTAGAGCTTGGTTTCGATATACATTTTTTTTTTCCGATTCAACTCTTATTTTTTTCGATTCAACAATTTGTATGTACAGTTGGAATATAGGTGTATGCAAACATGATGAGATTATGACGAAATTGGCTAAATTTTGATATGAAAGTTCAAAATGTACTGCGACACATTTCTTTTTATGCAATGTTGAACATTTCTTAAGCAATTTATTGAACATGTCATTTTCTTTTTCTTACAAAATAAAAATGGATTCAAATTATCTACTTCATTTTTTGGGAGGTGGGGTAGGAAATTAAAGACTTGAATGAAAGATAATCATTACATAACTGTTGGAATTTTTTGGGTTCATCTTTCTTTGATTGGAGCCATTGGTTTGCTCTAGCAATCAGGTTGACCTACGTTTGAAGCTTTCAAGGCCGGCCATCTTGGGCCTGCAAATTCTTACAAAAATTAGGGTTTCAAAATATTTTTAATCCAATATAATATGGGTGAATCTATTTGTATTTAAAAAATTATTTAATTTCTTAGTACTCCTTATTAAATTATTTAAGATTATAATTTATTCTCAATACACTCTATGTCTTTTCACAAATTACCTTTTAAGATAAAATAATAATTTATGATACACACAAATAATAAACAAATTAAAAATCTTAAATTACACCATTTAAAAACTCTTATACAGATTTCTTAAATAATATCTTCCATGTTTAATGATACAGATGGTGGGCAAGTTGCACAGCTTCAGTAGAAGATAATGGTGGATGATGTATCCAACAAGGGGAAGTTAAAGAATTATCTAATGGTCTGTGATGTATCTAGTAGTATGGAAGGCATTCCAATGGAGGTCTTTGTTGCTCATGGTGTGTTGGTTTCAGAACCAAGTGAAGAGCCATAGAAAGGAAAACTCATTACATTTAGCGAAAACCCAAAGCTTCAAATGGTCGAAGGAGACGATTAGGTATCAAAAATTTGAGTTTGTAAGGCGTATGGAATTGGAGATGAACACTAATTTCCAGGCAGTGTTAGGTTTGATATTACAAGTGGCTGCAAATGGGAATTTGAGTGAAGAAGAGATGATTAAGACAATGTTTGTGTTCAACGAGATGAAATTTGATCATACTTTGTTTCAGGTGATGTAAAGTGTTGAATACACACATAATTGAGTGATGGATTGCTTAAAATATCATTATTCTCATTCATTATTTGATTTTATTCAAATTTTATTCTATTTGTAAATAAAACCATAATAAGAAATAATGATGTTGATGGTAATGGTAAGGAAGAAGATGACGAAAAAAAAAAGAAAAAAATAATTAAAACTTTGGAAAGAAGATGAAGAGACTTGAATGTGAAAAATATATATAGGTAATTAGGGTGTATCATGAGAGAAAAAAAAAATTATTTTAGGGCTTAATGTGTATTGTCCTTATTAGTAAATTTACATTAAGATATAATAGGAAGTAAAATTTCAAAATTTTAGTTGAACATACTGAGTTAATATTTGAGTATAAATAGAATCACCCATGTAATATTAGTAGCCTAAAATTGAAGTCTAACCTTATAACGCTCCGAAAATAATACAAATAATCCAATTCATAACAGAAATGATTATAATAGAATTGGTATACTTTCATATATCAGAGTTCGTATTACAAAAGAGGATACATGCAATAGACATTCATAAATATTCATCCTAAATCTATAGCATGCAACATCGATTAATAACAACAAAATAAATGCCCTACGGGCTTACATCTTTCTAAGACATTTATTTAGTGACAACAAAAGAGAGTCATAAGCTCCATACATATAAAGCCCTCTGCTTGAATAAACACTTAAACATAAAATAACAAAATAGAGCCTCTAACTACTATGTCCTCCCAAGCTATGTCCTTGGAGGAAGCATGTCACCGGTACTTGAAAATGGTTTCCCAAGTAGGGTGAGTCAAAGCCCAGTAGAAACAGTCTATCACAATATATGAGGTTTAACCAAGATATAAGTGTCAAGTATATATTCAATATTTATTACAAAATGCACCTTCTTCACATGACCACGTGATACCGGTATTCACATCTCAATCCATTCCTATCTATTCATTACATGCTAATTCATTTCATTTCAATTCATAGGCCAAGTTTATAGTTTTCCCAAGCAACTCAATTGAGACTACAACTCAGTGGTTCTTAATCAACATAGCCATCATACAACACTTTAATCTTGCCATTTCACGGAAATTTCATCTGCGGGATTGGCACCCATGTATACACACAATGTCGGAACTTTCACCCTGGACACTCCGGCCAACTTAGTTTCAATGAAGTCCATCCCTTATCTTCTCCCAAAACATGGAGTACATCCCCTTTCTCCTCCCAAAATGTTATACATATATAATGTATTTTAAATACAATCATATTCAATGACTATCAATTATACATATTCAAAAATGTCGAAATCAAACTCTATTTGGATGTAATGGTAGCTCTTGAGATGCTCCAACTCTTTATCAAAGGAAGTAGGGTAGAGAAGCCCTTAAATCCTAGGGGATTTGTAGAGAGAAGTCAAATTTTAGAGGGAGAAAGAGAGAGAGCTGGTTTAGGGTTTTTGTGAGAAAGATATCAAAAAGTGATGTAAAAATAAGCTGTTGTGAACAGATATACGCGAGGCTCGCTCGAGCAAAGGAGTTGTCGCTCAAGCGACCAGACACAATAAGTGATCTCGCTCGAGCACAAGAAGCGTCGCTGGAGCGCAGAATACACATCTTCAGAAGTTTTACAGACGCACACCATAGCTCGAGCGCAAGAAGCATCACTCGAGCGCAAGAGCATTACCCTTCTAGAATCTCTGCAGGTCTACAAAAAAGCTGGGAACTCACAAAGTTTGCTCGAGTGCAAGAAGACTTGTTTGAGTGAAGAAGAAAATTTCTGGACAACAACAAGTTGAACAACTAGCAACCAACATATCCCAAACATGCCTAAGGCACTCCAAAACTCCAACTGAAAGACAAATGAAGGAAAACAAGACATGTATAACAATATTAAACCATGAAACCCGAGTCCAGAATATAACAAAGGTCGGGTCAAAACCGGAATCGCTATAAGCTAAATATTCTTTAGTTTCAACACGCAACACAAAAGGCCCCCAAAAAATATAGGGGTACTAATTTAATTATAAAATATAATGGGTGAGGTTTGTAAATGCCAAAATCTTATCAAATTAATTCCTAATGCATGGAATCTACAGTCCAATAGGTTTTAAAAGGGTGAATCACTAACTGTTTAGTTCTTCTTTTTTCTTTATGAACTCAAAAGTCCCATTAAAGTGGAAATTATACAAAAGGGTAGTCATTTACACGTTTAGGTTTAATTTTTTAGGGATAAATGTGGGTTTTTCCAAATGTGAAATTACACATTTGGAAAATCCACACTATAAAGGCTGCGAATTTTCCCTCATTTTGGAACAAATCTCCCATTACGAATAAGAACATAACACTCGAACGTAACATACTAAAACTCCTTAGTGTCATTTTCCCAAACATAACAACGTAACACTCTAAACTTTTTCCAAATGTAACACTTCAATGTAACACACTCCAATAATGTAACACACAAAAAAATTCCTTAGTATATTTTTTCCAAACGTATCACTTCAATCAATGTAATCTCAAACATAACAGTCCAATGTAACACACATAGAAACACTAAAAAACTACTTAGTGTACTTTTTTCAAACGTAACACTCACAGTTTGAAATTATATATTTATCTAAAGCTTACTAAGGAATTTTTGTACTCATTTTTTGAATGATTTGAAGAATCCCACACCTTTTTAAAATGGTTTGAAGAATTCCACATCCTTTTTTTTTTTTGGAGCGTTACATTGGAATATTACGTTTAAAAAAAGTACACTAAGAATTTTTTGTGTGTTACATTGGTGTGTTACACTAAAGAGTTTTTTTTTAGAGTGTTACATTTAGAAAAAGTATAATAAAGAGTTTTTTTGGAGTGTTATATTGGAGTGTTACGTTCGGAAAAGTATAATAAGGAGTTTTTTTTTTTTTAAGAGTATTACAGATTGAAATTATACATTTGCTCAAAACTTACTACGGAGTTTTTGTACTCCTTTTGAATGTTTGAAGAATCCTATATTTCAAGTCATTTTTATACTCATTTTGAAATGTTTAAAAAATCTTACATTTCAAGTCATTCCAAATAAAAGAGATTCCCTATAAAAATTCATCCCAAATTTGATTACCATATGTTGTATATCTTACCTTTATAGCAAAAAGAAAAAATATAATAAAAATAAAGGTATAACCGTAAATTTAATTTTCAGATAATATATTAAATCTACCTTTCCAAAATCAATAGAACCAATTGGTCTATAAGAAAACTCTTGGAACTAATCGGATCACCACTCATCAAAATGGGATTTATAAGTAAATTTTCCATTTTAAAAGAATAATAATAATAATAATTCAAATATATGGAAAAATTTATAATATTAATTATTAATATTTATAAAGTTTATCATTAATATGAAATTAATTTTGAAAATTCCCACTGACTTGTATTTTCCCCTTAATCTATTCCTAACTACAAACACAACTCTTAACTGAGAAGCAAAAGGAACGGGCGATGAGTATAATACTACAGGCGATGAAGTATTGGTGCGACATTGTATCACCGACGGTGCGTCCTCTCTCTTTGCCCTAAATCTATTTTTTGTGCTCTAATTACTTTTTAATATTCATTGTTTATTTATTTATGTATTATTATTATTTATTTATATATTAATTCATTTCCCTTTTTTGATTTGAAGACTTTTTATTGGCAATAATTATGTTAATTATTGTTTAATTTTAACTTTGTCGTGCTTTAATTCATTGCTCTTTTTTGACTTGAAGACTTTTTATTGGCAATAATTATGTTAATTTTTGTTTAATTTTAACTTTGTCATGCTTTTGCTTTGCTCGGATCACTTATTGTCGTCAATTGTTGGTGAATTGTTGTGGCTGTTCTTCGGATTCCTTGCAAACTTCCTAGTGCTTTCAGAAAGATAGTGAGTGAAATTTTATTCACACACTTCACAAAATTTTAAATTTTATTGCCCAAAGTATTTGGTTCATAATTTTGAATAGAGACAATACACTTTAAAATTTTATTTTATTTTATTGAGACAAATCACGCACTTTATGAGTATGTTGACAAAATCATTTTCCACGATATCTATTTTTTATTTTATTTTATATTTTATTTTTGAGCTCATCTGGATGATTGAGTTTATTTGAATTGATGGAAAATTACTATTGATGTGGAGAGTTAAAAATATCTTGGTGACTTTGGGATTCAATGTAGTGTTGTTTGGACGGATGTGTGTCTGTGGCCCAAATTGAATGGAAATTCAGAGCAATTGTGGATTGCCAATTCCTCGTAAGAGCAATTCTAACAACCGCTTTAAATACTATCTAAATTTCTGTTGTCAAATGTCTCGAATTTTTATTTAATCCATTATATTAATTAAGTAATCCTAAAATATCATGTAACATTATTGAGAATGCATGATCATATAACTATTTTACTTTCTTGTATATGCAAATCGTGAGACAAGTCATGCTTAGGGGAGAGAAATGATGTTGCAAACTTAGTTTAGCCTAGACGATTCGTGCCAACCGATGATGATTCGGGCTTACGTTTTGAATACACTCATCCTCTTGACAATGATATCGGGGCTTGTAGCCATGATACATCATTATTATCTGGGCCATTAATTTGTTAGAATTGGGTATTTTAATTACATGATATGCGATTAGTAGTGGATTTGACATCCTAAATCTCTCTCCATATTCGGACAACTCTCTTCATTTGCACAATTACTTTAGTTTTAATTTAAATTCTCATTATTAAAAATTAATCATCCTCTCTTCAAATTAAATTAAAAATTACCAATCGAATTGATACAACTTAGCCCAAAATCCTCGTGGTACGATCCTGGACAATCCACTGTTCTACTAAATTAGTATTTTGTTTAGTTCTCTATTTTTGATTGAAACATGACCGATTAGGTAGTTTCTTTACCAATCTACCCATCTCTAGCATGTGCGGCTATTGCCATGACCAAAACAAAGCCAATGTTTTTTGCCGACTACCTCTTTGGTTCATCAATGATCTCATGGGCTTTGTCACCGATCTCATCCATCTCTCCGACAACGCACTGTTTGTAAAACCTTCCATTATATCAACAAAATGATTATTATAATATAATTGACTATTAAAAAAAGAACAATTATATTTCTCTTTTGGAATTTTCATATTGTGTCATATACAGACTTTTGATAATATATCCAAATCAAAAATTAAAATTTTGTGCATCAAAAAGATTAAAAAACTTTTAAACTCAAATTCTAAAAATTCCAAAAGTGAAGAAGAGAGAGAGGTTGTCAGTAGAGATGTTAGGGTTATGAAATTAAAGAGAAGAGAGAGATAGACATAAAGTAGAACTAAACTAACCTTCTTTAAAATCTAACTTCAAGAGTGAGAACGAAGCCCTTATGGCGATCGGAGATGGGTTGTGTGCCTAGAATCAACCGGAGGAGAAAATTACGGCGATCGGGGATGGGTGGTGAGGTGGTGAAATGGGAGAGAGGGCTTGCAGCTACCAGAGTTGGAAAGGACGTAGGTGAGCTGCGGTGGAAAAGAGGTTAACAGGGAGGAAAAGTAGACCTGAGAGGAAGAAATAAACTAAAGAGAGGAGGTTTGTTGCCAGAGGTGAGAGAGATTAGGAGTGGGATAGAGAGAGAAGAGCAGTGGGAGGGAATTTGTCTAGGTGAATCATGTAACGCCCTGCAATTTTATACCGCCATACAGTACAAGAAGCCTAGCAATATGTAGAACATCCATCTTTCTCATTGAACTAAGATCTAAGAAATTACAATTTCAAAGTTTACATTTTTCCAAGATACTTTAAACTCATCTCCAAGTTTAATTAACTAGATGACATTACAAAAGAAATAAGCCCTAAAAGCTTACGAGACAACAAGGCATTTCCTATACAACAAAATAGATTTACAAGTATTAGCACAAAACTTCAAATCTTGAATAACAAATGTTCTTGAGCTTTAACTGCTAAACTGAACGGCTAGCTACTCCAAATCATCACTGTGGAGGTACTTCATCATTTCCTAAAAATTAAATAGGGTTGAGCTATATGCCTAGTAGGAATACATTTAATCAAGTATTTAATCATTTGAATATGCCCATGACACTATTGAGGCGAGACACGATAAGTAATTAATGTACAAATACAAATATAGTCCATAATGTAAACGAATCTAACAATTGAATAATCACATTTCCATCTCACACTAATCATCATCAAATCAGAAGAGAAAGTATATCATGAGTCCTTTATAAGAATTTAAATAAAAAATACAAGTCACTTTTATTTAAAAACCATCCCCATATTTACCAACTATCATACGGCAGGACGTGGGCACCCAAAAATATTTTAATACTATCCCCACGTTTACCGACTATCATACGGCAGGACGTGAGCACCCCAAAATCATCCATTTTTCCACTTTTACCGAATACGGCAGGATCAGTGGACACCCAAAAACATTTTCTCACATTCGTTCGGCGATAAGCTCAGATAGGGCAATTGGGCACCTTAACTCCCCACACGGGCACCGATACAGCACAACCACATTAAAACCGACTCTTATTCCGGATTCATGCTCCATTTACCAAACTTTTATTCAATCAACAAGTATTCAACATTATACAAGATGAAACATAACACAACACTCAAGAAGAACCAATTCCCAAGTCACAATTTCATTGTCATAACAATATTCACATCTCTTATCCTTTATTGTTCACAAGATCCCAATCTAATACTACTTTCTACTTAGTTGGAAATTAGGGTCCTTAGTCACATTTGGGGCTTCCTCCCTATTTTTACATATGTATATATTCTCAACACCAATATTCCTCTTTTATGAAAAACTAGATGAAATTTTAATATCAATTGAGTAAAATGCCCCCTTTTTGTTAAATACAAAATTTAATTCAACTCAATCATTTAATCAAGCCCTATAATCACAACAATACCTTATAAACTTTTTCAAAACAAGAAATACGAGGTTAAAAGTAACCCTACCTCAAGCTATGAGCAAATAGACCGAGCTTCTAGAAGAATCTTTTGCAAAAACGAAATCCAATCGATAGGAATGAAGATCTTCACGTGTACTTCGCTCCTTGCAAGTGATTTCAACTAGATCTTAGAGGAATGATGAGTATTTAGGACAAGAAACCTAGGGTTTTTCGGGCTTGAGACAAGAAAGAGGAAGAAAGAAAAGAAAAGTGGAGAGAATGCTCTAGAATTGTCCGTTTTAAAAGCTGAATTCGCGCAGACCGCTCGGGCAGTTTTTTTATAGCTCGAGCGGTGAACAACATCTCTTGATACTTTTGGGAGCCATAATAGTTTAACTAATGGAATAGTTTTACCCCTTAATACTTGCTCTTGTGTATCAAAGATTTGGATAGGTCTTTCCTCATAAAA
The DNA here is from genome assembly GCF_004153795.1 of Camellia sinensis. Taxonomy (NCBI): domain Eukaryota; kingdom Viridiplantae; phylum Streptophyta; class Magnoliopsida; order Ericales; family Theaceae; genus Camellia; species Camellia sinensis. Next base: position 624,049 of record NW_021024794.1, on the reverse strand, counting down.
GACATCTTTATTAACTTCAATTTCTACTGAATCTAACATGTGGGAGGGATCAGGTTCACATTTACGAAGCATTGATACGTGGAACTAATTATGCACCCCCGAGAGTTGAGGTGGTAAAGCAAGGCGATAAGCAACTTCTCCTATTCGCTTGATAATGTCAAAAGGGCCAATAAATTTGGGAGATTACTTTCCACTCCTACCAAATCTCATTAATCCCTTCCTCTGAGAGATCTTCAAAAATACATGGTCTCCTACTTCAAAAGATAATGGTCGTCGCCTCCGATCGGCATAGCTTTTTTGACGGCTTTAGGCCGTGATCAATCTTCTTCAAATAAACGCTACCTTCTCCGTAGTCTCAGGAACCAACTTGGGACCAAGCATAGGTGAATCCCTTACATTCGTCCAACACACCGGTGATGTACAGGGATGTCCATAAAGAGCTTCGAAAGGTGCCATCTCGATACTAGCCTGGTAACTATTGTTGTAGGCGAATTCAACTAAGGGTAGGTGCTTTTCCCAAGACCCCTTAAAATCTAATATACATGCCCTCAACATATCTTCTAAAATTTGAATGGTACGTTCAGATTGTCCATCGGTCTACGGGTGATAAGCAGTATTGAAGTTTAAGTGAGTGCCCAAAGCACTCTGAAGACTCTGCCATAGCCTGGCTGTAAAGCGAGGGTCTCAATTAGACACTATACTCAGTAGAACCCTATGGAGACGAACAATCTCACAAATATAAAGTTCAGCTAGAAATTCTATGGAGTCCCCCATGCTTATGGCGAGGAAGTGAGCTGATTTGGTGAGTCTGTCTACTATCACCCATATTGCATCATTGCTTCTCTATGTTCTAGGAAGACCTATAACAAAGTTCATGTTGACATGCTCCCATTTCCATTCTGCAACTGTAAGAGGTTGTAGTAATCTCACCAGCTTTTGGTGTTTCGTCTTGACTTGTTGATAGGTCAAACACTTGGACACAAATAAGGCTATATCCTTTTTCATACCTCTCCACCAAAATTGTCAGCTGAGGTCATGATACATTTTGGTGCCTCCCGAATGCACGGCAAAGCGCGAGTGACGGAAGTCCCATAAAACTTCATCCCTCATTGATGTAGGCACAAACAACCGGTTAAGGTAACAAACACTAGAGTCTGAATAAATGTTCAGGCCCCTCTTTTCTTTCCCTTGGGAAATTCTCTCCCTAATTTTATTCACTTTCGAATCACACAATTGTGCTTCCACTACTTTCGTAATAAGGGTGGGTTGTGTAACGGTGGTAAACAGGGTGGCTTGTTTCGAGGATTCGCGAAGTTGCAAGTCAAATTCACTTACGTCCCTCATCATCTTCCATTCCCTCATAGCTAAGCCGGCTAGAGTACTTATGGATTTTCTACGCAAGGCATCCGCTACAACATTGGCCTTACCCGGGGTGGTAGTGTATTTCAAAGTCATAGTCTTCCAAGAACTCCATCCATCTCCGTTGACGCAAGTTCAAATCTTTTTGGGAGAATAGGTACTTAAGGCTCTTGTGATCAGAGAATACTTCAAATTTCTCTCCCTACAAATAATGTCTCCACAATTTTAAGTTAAAAACAACGGCGTCAAGCTCTGAATTGTGCGTCTGGTAGTTTCCCTTGTGAGGCTTTAATTGCCGCGAACCATACGCTACTACTTTGCCTTCGTGCATCAAAACACATCATAACCCTTCCTTAGAGGCATCATAATATAAAATATACCCTAAGCCACATTCTAGAATAATAAGAATAGGAGCAATAGTCAATCTGAGCTTTAGTTCTCGGAAAGATTTCTTATAAGCTTCACTCCAAATGAATTTCACTTCCTTGTGAGTTAATCTGGTCAAAGGTGAAGCGATTGAAAAAAAGTTCCTCACAAACCGGCAGTAATAACCGGCTAAACCTAGGAAACTACGAATCTCGAAAGCGTTTTTAGGTTGTTCCCAATTCTGCACAGCCTCTATCTTTGAAGAATCCACTATAACTCCATCTCCGGAGACTACATGACCCAAAAACTTCACTTTTAGAAACCAAAACTCACAATTTTTGTACTTCACATAGAAACGATGTTCTCTAAAAAGTTGTAAGACAATACGAAGATGTCTTTCATGCTCTACTTTGGAAGGCGAATAGATTAGAATATCGTCTACAAAGACAACCATAAATTTGTCAAGAAAATCTCAGAAAATTCGATTTAGAAGATCCATGAAAGTAGCTGGCGCATTAGTTAAACTGAATGGCATAACCAAGAACTTGTAATGACCATATCGGATACGAAAAGTAGTCTTGGGGATATCCTCCTCCCTAACTTGGATTTGGTGATAACCCGACCTTAAATCTATCTTTGAAAAACAACACGAACCTTTAAGTTGATCAAGAAGGTCATCTATTCGGGGCAAGGGATATTTATTCTTAACTGTAACTTGATTTATTTTACGATAATCAATTCACAATCTTAGTGACCTGTCCTTCTTCTTTGCAAACAAGGCTGAGGCTCTCTAAGGTGAGGTGCTTGGGCGTATGAAGCCCTTAGCAACTCCTGTAATTGTTCCTTTAGAACAACCAATTCAGCTGGAGCAAACCTATATGGCGACAAGGAGATAGGTGCCGTACCCGGTATTAAGTCTATAGTGAACTCAACTTCTCGGTGAGGAGGTAATTTAGTGAGATCTTCAGGAAAGACGTCAAGATACTCACATACTACCCTTGGAAACCCATCCCCGACTGTACCACTTCCGTCATCTAAAAATGCTGCTAAAAGAGAACTTAATTCACCTCGGCCAAGTGGATAAGTGGATAGTACGATGAGAGTAAGAATTTATCGTTCTTGTCTCCTAGAAATGTGAAACAATCACCACCCGACGTGCATACTGTAACTCTCCCATAATAACAATCTATAATAGCCCGGTAAGTGGACAGCTAGTCCATGCCGAGAATAACAACAAAACCCGACATTTCTGACAATACAAAATTAAATGGCAGTTGTCGGCCCGCAACCTCAATTACACACCCCTGACATCCTTGGGTCAGAATGACTTTACCCTCAATGGGTGACTCTATAGTAAGTGAGGATTTTAATTGTTTACTTTCCAACCCCAACAACGATGCAAATGAAGTGGCTATAAATGATTGAGAAAGCCCAGTGTCAATCAACACACTCGCCCAGGTATTGAAAATAAGAAATGTACCTCTCACAATTGACGACCAGAAGTCTGCTCCGAAGCAGCGATGACATACACTCTTCCCTGTGGCCTCTGCTCTCCCAATTCACCTCTATGAACATAAGTTTGCAGCACCGATGGTACCTATGTAGCCCTCTGTACTGGCCTGATTAAGTGCGTTAGTAAGACTGTTTTTGTCTTTGGCCCATCTGAAAACCTCCAGATTGTTGAGATTCTGCACACTAGTAGTCTCTGCTCTTTGTGGGCAACACTTCTTCAAATGTTCCAGTTGACTGCACTGATAACAAAACGGTGATTGGCCCCTATTTTGGGATTGGCTTTGCGGATGCGTAGGTTGCGTCTATGATCCACCCTTCTCTCCACACTCAGAAGCTTTGTGACCCAATTGGCCATATCTATAGCAAGCACCATGGATTCGACCCATACTCCCCGAACTTCCATCTATCATAGAATCGTAAGATTTGGCTTGCTGTGGGGGTGATTGAAATGATGATGACGAACCCTTAGACCTTTTTGAGGGCCCATGTTGCCCCTAGAGTTAGAATATCCCGGTCTTTTCAACTTCTGTCTTGCCTCCTTCGCCTCCACCATGATCTCAACATGCTCTGCAACCTCTACTAGCTGATCATAATCATGAATCATATTTCCTACAACCTTCATTAAAATCTTTAGCCTAGCCTCTTTTCAAATTCTAAACATCGGCATCCTTCCGTTGCGACTAACTCTAGTACAAAATGAGATAGACTAGTGAATGTGGCTTCAAACTCAGCCACAGGCGTATCGAGTTGTAAAAACTCCTCAAACTGTTTCCAAAACCTCTCCCTAGTAGTGGGAGGGAGAAAATTCTCTTGGAAGGCATGTACCAATGCCTCCTATGTGTGCTCCACTCTGTTTTTGACATATTTCCACCATTCTCCAGCCTCTCCTTTCAACTGACAGGCTGCTAATGCTACCCGTAATTCATCCTCTCGGATGTCTAAAATCTCAAAAGACTTGACAATTTGTTCTAGCCACTCATCAATTGTCATTGGATCGGGCCCACCACTAAACTCGGTAGGGTTAGAACGAAAAACTCCTTTTTCAAAAAGGAAGCTCTAGTTTTCCCTTGAACTGTTCTAGTCGCTTGCTCAACTCTAAGTATCTCCATAGACTGCCGAAGAGTTGGGTGGGTATGTTGTTTTGACCCGCTCATTCTTCTTGCAAAGAGATCTTGAGTTGGGCTAGAACATTCTAGCCTCCCTTACGAGGTTTACCTCGACCTCTGACATGCCCAGACATCCTATAATAAATAGAGACAATATTAAGTTCAAGATCAACTTTCCGCATCTAAGTGCCCCACTCATGATCTTCGTACTTTACACAAAATCCCAACAAGGGTTTACACAAGTACCTACTTTCACATAAAACAATCCACATAGTCAAACAATTATAAGAACCACACACGAGTCACCCTCATGGGATACTAGCTATTTCCATGGACATCAAGGACCTCCAAGTGGAAAGAGCATTGATCAGTTGCCTTTCCAAAAGGATCTCGATGGATGCAATGGACAATAGCTATATCATAGAAGTTTAACCCTATACCCACATAGCCACATAAATACACAAAGCACATAATAGGAACCCTATTGTGACAAATGTCATTTCCTACGAGCCTAAGTTGTTCAAACCTAGGAGCTCTGATACCAATTTGTAACGCCCTGTAATTTTATACCAAGATACACCACAACAAGCCTAGCAATATATAGAACAACCATCTTTCTCAATGAACTAAGATCCAAGAAATTACAATTTCAAAGTTTACATTTTTCCAAGATACTTTAAACTCATCTCCAAATTCAATGAACTAGATGACATTACAAAAGAAATAAGCACTAAAGGCATACGAGACAACAAGGCATTGCCTATACAACAAAATAAATTTACAAGTCTTAACACAAAACTTCAAATCTTGAATAACAAATGTTCTTGAGCTTTCACTCCCAAATTGAACGACTTGTTACTCCAAATCATCATTGTGGAGGTACTTCGTCATGACATTGAATTCATATGGATGGACAAGAATTTCATAAATGAGTCCCACTAACAAATTCTGTAAATTTTATTTGTTTATATATAGTTTGATAAGTTTAGAAATAAAAACATGATACAAATTGATATGAACGGACAAGATTAATGAAAAGTGAGCGAGTCACTAACAAATTTTTACATAAGAAAGTACAAGAAATTTAAAAGAAGTAATCACTTGTATACAGGTGTAACAATCCATCAATGAAGTTTTACCATCATGGATAAGCACAAAACAATCAAATCACCTCCCACCATGCAATAGCATATCTTCTGCCATGCTATCAACCCGAGCTATTGTTGTGTTGCTTTTATAACCTCCAACTACATATCCAGTTGGTGCCTTACCAAGCAAGTACTCAATCTCTACAGAATTCAAATCATTTCCAGATGTCTTTTTCCTGATCAACCCCTCCAGTTCCATTGCTACTTCATTCATATAAGGCCTTTCCTCCCCTTTTACTCTCAAGCATCTCTTTGCAAGATTAGTAACTTTTTTGAGCTCCTCATTGTTTCTTTCGACTACCATGTGTTCATCAATGATTTGGTTCAAATAATCATTGTTCATACAAGAAACAAAATACATAGCTAGGCATCTCTCCTTTTTTGGCCTATCAAATGACAACGCCTTTTTTTTGGTGATTAACTCCACAAGGAGTACTCTGAAGCTATAAACATCACTTTTCACGGTCAACTAGCTTGTGACCATGTATTTAGGGTCTTAAGTATCCAAGAGTTGTTTGTACCACTGTGGCTACTTGATTTTGGTCTAGTGGAACAAACCTTGATGCTCCAAAGTCTGACACTTTTACAGCGTAATTATCGTCTAGAGTATATTTGTAGACTTAATATCTCTATGGAAGATAGGAATCGATGTTGCATAGTGCAAATATGACAATACTCTAGCAATTTCAGCAACTATTTGCAAACAATTGTCCCATGAAATATTAGATGCCTTACTTTGGTTATTTATATGCTCAAAGAGAGTGCCATTGGTGATGAATTCATAAACAAGTAAAGGGACTTGAGTTTCCAAACAACAACCTAAGAGTTTGACCACACCTCTATGATTGATCTGTGAAAGCACGACCACCTTGTTGATGAATTGCTCTATTTGAATTTCATCCATCATTTGGGATTTCTTAATAGCCACTGTCTTGTTCTCTGGTAGAATTCCCTTGTAAACTATTCCAAAATGTCCTCGGCCAACAATTCTACTCTCATCATCGTTATTGGTAGCTTGCTTGAGCTCTTCTGAATTAATTATTTTGATCAATTCCTGAGTTGATCTCTTTAGTCTAGAGAGTTGTTTCAACATTATTCCACCATTCTTCTTGAAGAATTTTTCTTTAAGCATGATGACCTTCCTTTTCTTGAAAATCCAGTATAACCAGGAGCAACTCACCAAAATAGCCAAAGCACCAATGGCAAAACCTGCATTTCAATAAGTCATAAGTAACAAGTAATATAAATGTCTTGCCAATATATTGATTCAAAATTAAGCATATAAAGAATTTTATACTTGAGGAAAGAAACAATTAGTTATAGAAACATCTCAATTGTATGATGAATTGGAATGCTTCTATATGTTAAAGACCAAAGTTTTAGCTCAATAGGATTGTAACGCCCCTAAATTAATTAAATTAATACACTTCTCATAATCTGATAAATCCAAAATCTCTCCAAGCCAAACAAAAACGTTAATCCCGAAAGTCCTCTTTTCCATTGAACTACATATCAAATATTATAATTTTCATATTCTTGTCTTAGTAATAATAACATTTACATAGTTCAAGAAATTAGAGAATAAAAACAATAATGCCTCGATGGCAAACATCAAGGCAAGGCCTTGTTACAACAAAATGGACATGCGGTCCCAAACATATACGCTTGAAGATTCCATGTAATACATCTACAAGCCTTCATGCTCCAACAAAACAAAGAAGTCCACCTCTTTCTCATAGGGGTGATTGCACATCATCAATTCCTGAAATTGTTAGATATGAATGAGTTAGATGCCCAGGAAAAATAATTTTAACAATGTATCTAATTATTTGAAAATTCATATGGCATTATCACAGCCAAAACATTTTCTTGTTCAACTTATGTTAGGAGTTTAAGCAACAAAACTTAGATATTATAATTTCCATGAAAATCACATTTCAACACTGGGGGTAAATGCACCATGAAGTCCCTAAAGAGAGTCCCAAATCACATACACAAGTCACTTTCATTTAAAACTGCCACCACATTTACAGACTATTATACAGCACGACGTGGGCACCAAAAATCATCTGTTTTTCCACTTTTACCGACAACAATACCGCAGGACTGTAGCTCGCCTTTTTCGTGCCCCCTTTCGAAAGTTTGGAAAAAGCCCTACAGTTAGGACTCTTGCGGTTCTGAATCTAAGCTCACAAGTGCAATGTGAAATTGATAAACACCAAAGAGTCTAAATCCGGCTAACCTTTTTGGAAAATCGATTTTAGATCAAATAATGCCAGAACTGGACTACTTTGCCAGATACAGAGTTGCCACCTAAATATTTTTGTTTTGGGAAAATTTAGAAAACCCATGACTCGTGCCAAAGGCCATGTGTCCATCATCACCAAAGTTGCCTCGGCTCGAGAACGTAGGTACGAGAGGGGAAGGTCATGAATTGAGCACTCCCGCTCGCCCGGTCAAAGATTGGCTTCTACTAATTATAATATGATTTTTATCAACATTATGTGTTATTGTTCCGGTTATTAGACTAGCATTACTATGTGATGTGCACAAGCAAGTATAGACTAGATCGCAAGAATTGAAACATTTCAAGTCATGTTTATTTTGCGAAAAGGGTTTGAATTTGCCACCTCAAGTGGGCTTAAAGTTTGCGAATTTGCCACTCAACAAAGTGGGCTTAAAATAGTGAATTTGCCACTAGACATAGTGGGCTTAAACATACATTCGTTGAATCGTTCTAATTCAAGCAACAAGCCTTCATCCACAGGTATTCAAACAGTTTAGCAAGTAAGCATTTAGCCTCATGGTAAGCATGCTAGTCATGGTAGTTACTCACATTGATGCAAGTATGCTAAAGCATTAAAACTCACCTAGTACTCCAAGCTAAGATAAACAAAAGAGTTAGAAAAATATGCATGATTCCTAACTATACAGGATGCCTAATGCAACACAAGCAATAATGCAATTAATAGGCTTGGCTACTAAATGACATATGAGTCAATGAAATAACATACGATCTAAGCACGTATTCAAAGAAGTATTGAAATGACAATGCAGTTTGAATGATGCGCCGAGCCTCGGTGCATGCAAGACTAGATGAATGGATGCAAGCATAAAGTATGGAAATTGAAACATGTCTCTAATCTAACCATCAAAAGCGGATAAATAGAAGGGAGAAAGACGTGGGGTTGGAAGACATACACATTATTACAACATGCTCTCACGAAGGAGAGTCCGAATGAATAAAAGCTAACTAGCTAACTAGGCTAAGCTAATTAAGCTAATTATTACAACACAAATGAAATTAGCTAACTACTTAGCTAATTATTTCAACACTTGAAATAAATTAACTAACTATTCTAAGCTAATTAATTATTACAACACAAACTAATTGGGTACAACTAATTAATTTACAAAAAATGAATAATTAAACGCTAATCAAACTAATTAGCTAGTTAAGTAATCCTAGGAAGCGGATGGGGACCCATGTATGCTCGGTTTTCACTTGAAAAAACACCGGTTGTCTGCTCTCGAAAGTCTCTGTTTGCACAGTTGAACACTTCCAAAATAATTCTATTCCACCTTACCAATAGTTTGCTGACGTTTGCATCAGTGGCAAGCCGGCCACTGGTGAATGCAACCGGACTCTTGCCGGCCAGAGATGGTGCTCTGCCGGCCATGGATGGTGGCCTGTCAGCCATGAATGGTGCTCTGCCGGCCATGGATGGTGGCCTGCAGGCCATGATTGGTGGCCTACCGGCCACTGATGCACTGGTTCGTCTTGCTATAACAGAGTACAAACAGAGCAAAAAGAGGGTATTCCCACAGATTGTTTGCACAACTCATCCCTTATTTTCATGGGAAAATGCAAGGATTGATGAACTTAAGTCACAAACCACCAATTCAAACAATTTCATTGCATGATGGCTTGTGATTCAAGAGATGCAAATTCAATAAATGCAAAATGAGACACAAGCCTGCCCCTTTTCATGGAAGATCAAAGGGAGAAGTTAACCTTGGAGACTTGGATCGTTTCATCACTAACATGTATGAAATGGTCTAAATTCCATGCGTTCAATTAACGTCCGATTGAACACATAACACACGAGCAAATTTTATCTTGGCTCACTTTTAGTTGCCACTTTTATTTACCCATTTTAATTACCAACCATTACTTAATCACTTAAGTTCGAAAGGTGAGTCAATGTCGTCTAATGGAAAGAAAAGCTCAAGTCATAAGTCACTTTGGTATGAAAGAAGTCTCATACCGTTGGTAATGAACCTGCTAAAGGATTAAACCATTAAGTATGAAACCTCAATTTCACACTTAGGCAAACAAGTAACTTGAAACCACTTTCAAAGCAAAATTAAAAGCCAAGAAAGAGGGAGGTTGCAGAGATGATTAATGCTGAAATTAGGCATGAAAATCACCAAGAACATGCAATCAACTTAAACAAGAGGTGCCCAATGGCCTAAAACACCATTCTTGTGAGGACCTTTACACTACACGCATGCAAAATAAGAATCAACTGACCCAAATAGCCCAAAATAGAGACAAAAGCATGCTGGAATTAAGCAAAAACAAGCTTGAAAAATAAGCTAACACATGGCACCAACTAGGCTAGCAAACAAAACACAAGGAAGGGAGGCTAACCCCTCCAAATTTGGACTTTGAAACTTGATTTTTGCCACTGAAAAAGCTTTGAAAATCAGTGCTCAAAGGCCCAAAAAATGATGATTTTAAAATGGGAAACAAAGGTGAAAAGGGCTTAACAACAAGGAATAAAGAGGGATGAAGCACCCCCTAACATCAAATGGCCCAAACACCAATTTCAGCCCATAAAAATAGAGTTTTTTAAAGCTCAGAAACACCCCAAAACAATAGGAAAAAGATAGGAAAACAAGTATGCAAAGCAAGCTTAAAAGTCCCCTATTATACCTCTTAAAGAGAAGAGTGATTCCAAACAACAACTCAAGCCAAAAACCACCTCAAGAGCTCCAACAAGACTTCAAGGAACCTCAGTTCAAAGGTGAGGGCATTTGGTTAAGGAAGTCTAGGCAAGAGTGTAGAGAAAGTAGGCAAAACTGTAGAAAATTTGTAGAGAGAGGAAAATTTTTTAGTCTAAAATTTTCTCGCCCTCAAACATGAGAGAGAGGGTCCCTATTTATAGAAAACATGAATCTATACAAAGAGATCCAGCCCTCCATGCGTGGACAGATGCAAGAATCTGTGCAAACAGCTAGCACAGCTGGCACAAAATATCTGCAGAAACCATTGGTGGTCGGCCGGCCATCAGTGATGGCCGACAAGGGATCATTGATGGTAGGCAATGCACATCAGTGGCCGGCAGAAAAGAAGCCATGGCCAGTAGCCTTCAAGGATGGCCGGCAGGCCACCAGAAATTGTAGGTTGGAAAGACCAAGGCATGGTCCAAAAATAAGAGAAAATGGATGTAGGGTTTGTAAGGCTTAAAGTTGTGGCGTTCCGCTGAGGACTTCGATCGCTCGGTGAACAAACAGACTCAACAGCGGATGTACCTGGAAGAACATCCAAGTCTTGAAGAGCTATAAAAAATGGGGTGTCTACAGTTGCCCCTCTTTGACAGAACTTGGAGTCATGAAATGACTTGAGTGAATATCAAAGCCCAGAGACGACCCATTTTGACAAGGCTGTAAGACTTGGATAAACAATCAAGACAACAATATTTGGTTGCGCCCGTAGGCTGCCTACGTATCCCTTTGCAAGGAATCAAACCAGCGTAGTTCTGGGGTAAGATGCAAATGATATGCATAATGTAAGAACATAACTTATGTACATGCAATGAGGTTGTACGATGAAACATTTAAATGCAAATGGTATGCAAAGAAATGCCACAGTTAAGCAAACTGAAACACAGTATAGTGATTCCAAACATGAAAAAAAATAAATAAATGAACACTCCGCGCATGAGAATCACGAGCCAAACTACATTTCATGCAGAAAGGATGTAAGAAAATTAAAGCTAGCTATGCGACACGCAGGAAAGGCGAAAAGCGACATAGCCAACAGGCGCACCTGAGGTCTCAACCGAGGTTCTAACGCGTTGTACGCTAAAGGAGAAAAAGGATGGTGTGAACACCGAGCACACCCAAATGTTTTTAACCGATACAAACAATCCAAACGCGTCTCACGCGATAGGAGGAGGTGTGGTGTGAACATCGGGATGCACCCGAATGTTTTTAACCGAAGGAGGTGGCGTGAACACCTAGATGCACCCGAATGTTTTTAACCGAAGGGATGGTGTGAACACCGGGACGCACCCGAATGCTTTTAACCGAAGGAATGGTGTGAACACCGAGACGCACCCAAATGTTTTTAATCAATACAAACAATCCTAATGCATCTCACGCGATATAATGAGGTGTGGTGTGAACACCGGGATGCACCCGAATGCTTTTAACTGAAGGAGGTGGTGTGAACACCGGGACGAACCTGAATGCTTTTAACTGAAGGGATGGTGTGAATACCGGGGGCACTCGAATGCTTTTAATTGAATGGAAGGTGTGAACACCGGGACGCACCCAAATGTTTTTAACCGAAGGGTGTGGTGTGAACACCAGGATGCACCCGAATGTTTTTAACTGATACAAACAATCTTGACGCGTCTCACGCGATAGGAGGAGGTGTGATGTGAACATCGAGACGCACCCTAATGTTTTTAACCGAAGGGGTGTTGTGAACACCGGGACGCACTCGAATGCTTTTAACCGAAGGGATGGTGTGAACAACGGGACGCACTCGAATGTTTTTAACCGAAGGGTGTGATCCTAACACATCTCATGCGACAGGAGAAAGAGTTGAAGGATATGATCCGAAGGGTATGGATGATTTTACCTGGAGCTCCTCTTAATGAACCGTACATACAATATCGTGCATGTATAGGAAAGAAACTTAACAAGTGAGATATAGTACGAATGCATGTTCTATGCAATATAAACAACCGAGATATAATGTTAATAGCATGTTTTATGTGAAAGAAGCAATCGAGAAGCATATTCTATGCATGATTGGTAACAGGAGCATACTCTTATGTGTAAAAGCGGATGCACGTTCCATGCATGATTCAAGAGCGAATGCCAGATGAGCATGCAATTCCCGTGAAATGCACATCTTACAACAACACATATGGGATGCATATTTTATGCCACAATGTGAAGTGCTTATTCCATGCAACAATGAACAAGAAATGCATGTTCTATGCAGGATATCAAAGCATGATTTGATGAAAACAAATTCAATATCAACTTTCGATTCAGCTCTCCGAAGAATTACAATGCATTTAAAGGATACACCTGGTTCATCTTGACAAGTGGCGAGCATTGCACACTAAAAACACAATCAAATTTTTGAAAACAAGAGGCATTCCTTCCTCATTGTTTTCATCAAAATTTTGAAAATCATGATCAATGCAATAAACAAGCGCCACAGAGAAATACTCAGAATCTGCAGTGGCATTCTCAGTCACAAGGTCAAGCTTTAGACACCCCATTTTTGACCGTCCTCGAGACTTGGAAGTCATCGTTTGAACACTCGATGATTTTGTATGCTCGGGTTCATTTTGAGTGCCCGAAGTTCTTGGCCGAGCGCCTTATCTTTGATGCCTCTAAACCTTATCTGTTTTGTGCTTGGTAGTGGACCAGGAGCTTGTTGTTTTGAGTCTGGAGGAGAGGGTGGCCTCTCGGCCAGCCCTACAGCTTGTCGGCCATGACTTGTGCCTGTCGGCCATAAGTGGTGGCCGATCGGCTATGTTGGTGGCCGACGGCCACTAGTCTCCTTTTTCTAGATATTTGTTTGCCAGTTGTGCCAACTGTTGCTCACTAAACTGCATCTCCATACACGTGTATGGTAGGATGAATTCAAGCTTAAACCTTTATTTTCTATATATAGGGGGTGTCCACCCCCATTTTTAAAGGTTATAATTTTTGGGTCAAAAATTTCTCTCTCTCTCTCTCTCTCGTTAATTTTGCATACACTTGCTTACTTTCTCTACACCTTTGCACATTAACCCTTAACCAAACACCTTCACCTTTGAGCTGAGGTCTCTTGGAGCTTTGTTTGAGCCTTGGAAGGGGATTTGAGCTTGAATTAGTGGTTGAATTGCACTTTGTTTCAAAGGTATTGAACTAACTTTATTTTAGCTTATTGTGCATACTTGATTTGCCATCCTTTTCAACTGTTTTAAGGCTATTTTTGAAGTGTAAAATGCTCTGTTTTTGAGGCATAAAAATGGAAGTTTGAGTCCTTGTGAGTTGGGGGGTGGTTCCCTCTTTTTGTTCCTTAGCTTGTGAAGCTTTTTGTGCCATCTTTAATCACCTTTAAATCAAACTTTTTGTTGCATTTTAACCACTGAAATTCAGGGTTATTTCAGCGACAAAAACCTTCTTTTGAAGTCCAAAATTGGAGGGGTTAGTCTCCCCTCCTTGTTGTCTTGCTTGCATGCCTAGTTGCCTCATAAGTTAGCTTGTTTTTGTAGCTTATCTTAGCCTATTTTCAGCAAGTTTTTGCCTCTGATTTGGGCTTCTTTGGCTCTATTTTGGGCTGTTTGTGTTGTATGAGTGGTATTTTGCATAGTTGTAGTGTAAAGGGCTTCACTAGCATAGGGTTTTAGGCTTTAAACATGAATCGCATGACTCGCTTGCTTGTTTTAGTGTCAATTTGCACTCCATTTCAGCACCGAAATCTCGACCATCTCCCTCTATTCTTCACTCTTTCATTTATTTTGAAAATGGCTTTAAACCCCTTGTTGGCTTGAGTGTGAAATTGGGTCATTCATGCTTAATGGTTTAATCCCCTTTGGGTTTCATCATCAAGGGCTAGAGGTCTCTTTCATGCTCAAGACACTTATAGTTTAAGCCCACTTTCCATTAGAGGACACTCACCTTTTGTACTAATCAATTAAAGAATGGATTGGTAATCTAAAATGAGTAAACAAAAGTGTACAAGTAAAAGAGGCAAGATAAAGCATCTTTGTGTTGCATTGCATGTGTTCGGATCGGACGTTAATTCGAACACGAGGAAAATGAGACGTTTCATACTCAAAGTGATGAAATGTGTCACTTTCCTTGGTCGCCATCACACTTGATCATACATGATAGGGTTGTGGCTTTGTTGAGTCTTATTTTGCACTTATTAAGTTTGTACAAGCTTGGTTCCTTAGCCATCATGCATGGAAATGCTTGGTTAATGGTTTGAGGACCGAGAGTTACACTCCTTTGAGCTTGTGTAATGATAAGGAGGGTAACAATACACACAAACTGTGAGAATACACTGCTTTGCCTCTGTTTGCTCTCTGTTGCAGCAAAAGATGAAGTTTAGGGAAGGGGTGGCCGACCGGCCATAAGTATCAGCTGACTGGCCATCAATGAAAAATTGCACAAGTGTGCTCTGAGTTGGAGCGAAGGCATTCTGGAAGTTGGCAACACTGTTACTGTTCAAGCATGTGCAAACAAAGGCTGCAATGGCAAGGTGGTGGATTTTCGGGAGGAAAACAACCAAATATGCATGTGTCCCTCGCTTTTGAGGCCATTTAATTGCTTTAGTTTGCTTAGAATAGCTAGTTAATTCAAGTGTTGTACTTAATTAGTTAGTGTAACTAATTATTCAAATCTGATTTGTAATATTTAATTAGCTTAGCATAAGTTAGTTAATTTGTTTCAATTGTTGTAATATTTAGCTTAGAGTGGTTAATTAGTTTCATTCATTTTGTAATAGTTAGCTTAATTAGCGTAGCTAGTTAGCTTATTCATTCGGACCCTCCTTTGCGAGGGCATAATGTTGTAATAAGTGTGTATGTGCGTGCGTATGTTTTCCAACCCCACGTCTTTCTGCCTTTTACTTAACCGCTTTCGATGGTTAGATTAGAGACATTTTCAATTAGCATACCTTATGCTCGCATGCTTGCATCCATTCATTTGTCTTGCATGCACTGAGGCTCGGCGTATCATTCAAACTACATTGCAAACTCAATATCTTATTTGAATACGTGTTTAATCTCATGTTGTTCAAATCAATTCATATGCCATATTAGTAGCCGAGCCTATTAATTGCATCTTGTATGCATTGCATTAGTCATTTAACATAGTTAGGATCATGCATCTTTCTAACTAGTTTTTGTTTTGGCTTGGAGTAGTCTGTGAGTCTTTATGCTTTAGTATACTTGCATGAGTGTGATTGCCATGTTGCTATGAGACAATGTGCTTATTTGCTAAATTGCATGAATGCTTGTGGTTGTAGGCTCTGTTGTTTGGATTGAAACAATTCAATGAATGTGAGTTTTAAGCCCACTTTATGGTGGCAAATCATGTTTTAAGCCCACTATCTTTGGTGGCAAAACCGTATCTTTTAGCCCACTTGAGGGTGGCAAATTCAAACCATTTTTTAAAGAAAACATGAGTTGAATTGTTCCAAGTCTTGTGACTAGTCCATACTTGCTTTGTGTGCGTCACATAGTAGTGTTAGCTAATAACCGGAATAAGAACACATGATGTTTATAAATTTTCATATCATGATTAGTAGAGGCCGATCTTTGATCGAGCAAGCAGCGGTGCTCATTTCAAGACCTTCCCCTCTTGTGCCTAAGTTCCTGAACCGAGGCAACTTTGGTGATGTCGGACACGTGGCCTTTGGCACGAGTCCGGGTTTCCTAAATTTCCCCAAAACAAAATATTTAGGTAGCGACTCTGTACTCTGGCAAAGCAGTCCAATTTGGCATTATTTGATTGAAAATCGATTTTTCAAAACGATTTGCCGAATTTGGATTCTTTGGTGTTTATCAGTTTCACATTGCACTTGTGAGACTAGATTCAGGACCGTGGGAGTCTGAACTGTGAGGCCTTTCTTTTCAAACCTTTCCGAAAGGCAAGGGGGCACGAAAAAAGGCAAGTCCACCGTTTCTGGCGACTCCGCTAGGGATTTAGAAAACCTGTCTCAAACTCATGATATGTTGTTTTATCTATACTTATGTATTTCTTTGCATTTTCATTTGCGTCGGTGCACCTAAGTCACAGTGTTTGCCATCTGCTATTCCTGAATGGTTTGCCAGAGGCTCACTTGGAAAAACTTGCCAAAAGGCTGACCGGTTGCGGGCTCTGCCACGATGGGAACATAAGCCTTGGATCTAGACTACTGCTGTATCGTTTGATCCTCCTTTCACTTCTCGGTGTTAGGTGCGAGAGGTATATTAGGTAGTCTTGCTGAGGTATCCTTTTTGACCAATTGACCTAGTTGCATATCAGAAGCCTTAGAGACTGTTCCAAACTAGGATAGGTTGCTCAACCGAATGCAGGATTTGTTTGAAACTACTTGTTTGCGTAGTGAACCCCTAGCTCCTAACGAAATTAGGATAGGGAAACCCTACCCGACCATAGGGGTGTTTTGGTTCTCATTTGTTTGATGCGTGCTGTTAGAGTGAGACTCTATAGGAATGTACGCATCAGTTGGAAGCCCGGGTATTAGTTTGAGGATACCATTGTTGAGGCAAAACTTTGGGGCATAAATCAGTGTTTGAGTACAGTCGTCCAGCTTGTGATTGCAACTACGTGTTGTTTCTGTCTAAGCCGAGGTGCTGTGCGTTTCTGATTTTTTTTTTTTTTTGTTTCTTTTGCTTTATTTTCTTTTTGCAAGGTAGTCTTTCACGATTGCTTCAGACGAGGCAGTTACCTCCTAGCACTTTGGACTCGAGTAAGGTGACTTTACCGATCTAGGGATCTTGTAAGTGGACAACTAGTGTTTGCTTCACTACCCCCGGTTACAAGACAGAGGAGAGTCAGGCATAACTCACCGGTTCGACAGTTACCTTCATTTAGTGAAGTCCAGTTTTCTACTTCCACTTCGGAAAGAGAGTACACACCAGTTCTGATAGATCAACACCCCTTAGTCAATGTGGAAGAAATGCTCCGCCAACTTTAACAGACTATTGAGAATATGCAGCTGGATGCTGCCCGCCATGCGGAAGTGTAGACTCGACTTTCTTCACGCCTCCTTTCGGAGATGCTCGAATTGGTCCTACAGTTCGGACTCCTGTCACGGTTCTAAATCTAATCTCACAAAGTGCAATGTGAGACCGATAAACACGAAAGAGTCCAATCCGGCAAATCATTTTGGAAAATTGATTTTGAATCAATTAATGCCAAAACTAGACTGCTTTGCCAGATTACAGAGTTGCCACCTAAATATTTTTTTTTTGGGAAATTTAGGAAACCCTGACTCGTGCCAAACGCCATATGTCCGTCATCACCAAAGTTGCCTCGGCTCGGGAACTTGGGTACAAGAGAGGAGGGTCCTGAAATGAGCACCCCCACTCACCCGATCAAAGATCGGCCTCTACTACCATGATGTGTTGTTTTATAAACACGTGTTGTTATCCGGTTATTAGCTAACTTTACTATGTGACGCATACAAGCAAGTATAGACTAAATTGCAAGACTTGGAACGAATTCAACTCATCTTTGCTTTCGAAAATGGTTTGAATTTGCCACCCTCAAGTGGGCTAAAACGCGGATTGGCCACCCTCATGTGGGCTTAAAACATGATTTGCCACTTCGCAAAGTGGGCTTAAAACTCACAAGAAAAATACATGATTCCTAACTATACAAAATGCCTAATGCAACACATGCACTATGCGATTAATAGGCTCGGCTACTAATATGGCATTTCATTTGATTCAATTTGATAACATGCTTTGAAACATGTATTCAAATAAGTATTGAAATACAATGCAATTTGAATGATGCGCCGAGCCACGGTGCATGCAAGACAAAAGAATGATGCAAACATGCGGGCATAAGGTATGCCAATCAAAACGTGCCCTAAACTAACCATTGAAAGTGGTTAAGTAAAAGGAAGAAAGACGTGGGGTTGGAAGACATGCACACACACATGCATGCTTATTACAACATTGCGCCCTCTCGAAGGAGTGCCCGAATAAATAAGCTAAGCAACACTAAGCTCAGCTAATTATTACAAACCAACTAATTAACTTGTTTAAGCTAATTAATTACAAACCGAATTGAATAACTAGCTAGCTAAGCTAATTAAAATATTACAAAACAGATTAAACTAATTAATTATAATACTTGTATTAATTAGCTACAACTGACTAATAAAGCAATTAAGTGGCCTCGCGCGCGAGGGTGACATGCATGCTCGGTTGGCTTCCTCCTGAAAATCCATCGCCTTACCATTGGTTGCCTCTGTTTGCACTCGCATGGATCTCTGAAAATTGCACCAACTTCCAGACTGCCTCTGCTCCAAAACAGAAACACTTTTCCACAAAAAATTGATTGGTGGCCGGTCAGCCGCAAAAAGTGGCTATCGACCACTTTAATTGGCCAGTCGGCTAGTCTAAGTGGCTGGTTGGCTACTTTAAGTGGCTGGTCGGCCACCCCTTTTTCCAGACCTCTGTTTTTGCTGCAACAGAGAGCAACAGAGGCAAAACAGTGCATTTTTCAAGGAATGTGGGTACTACCAAACTCCTTATCATTTCTCAAGCTCAAAGGAGTATGGCACTTAGCTCTCATGCCATCAGCCAAGCATTTTCAATGCGTGATGGCCAAAGAGTCAAGCTTGTATAAAGTCAATGAATGCACAAACAAGACCTAAAGGACAACCACCCTATCATGCATGATCAAGGGTGACAGCGATCGAGAAATGTGACACGTTTCATCACTTTGAGTATAAAACGTCTCACATTTCTCGTCTTTGGATTAACGTCCGATCCAAACACATGCAATGCAATACAAACATGCTTATCTTGCTCAAGTTTTACTTGTCATGTTTTGTATACACATTTTACATTACCGATTAGTCCTTTAACTGGTTAAGTCCAAAGTGAAAGTCCTCTACTTGGAAAGAAGGCTTAAGCCACAAGAGCCTTGAGCATGAAAGAGGTCTCATGCTGTTGGTTAGGAGGAATCCTCAAGAGAGGATTAAAACCATTAAGCATGAGAGCCTCAATTCCACACTCAAGCCAACAAGAGGCTTAAGGCCACTTTTAAAACAAATTGTAAAGTGAAGAATAGAGGGAGGTTGCTGTTAGGACCCAAACCCGCCCCTACAGGTTTAGCGTCATGACCGGCCAGTAATCATAGATTACCTACTGCCTCCATACAAATGAGTCTTAAACATCAGGTACAGGGCTTAGCGGAAGTCTAAAATGTTATAGTATTCATCCATTGAACTGTGCAATTATGAAGAGAGCAAATATAATAAGCAAGGTATGATTCAAAATATACAACCAACATGGGTACAAGCCAGATAGTATAAGTGCAATTCATGTTTTAGAAAACGTAACCCCAAGTATATACACAAATACAAAGCCAACAACTTCACAAAAAGGGGTTAGACAAGCATGGCTCCTCTCGAGCCTGAGTACTTGACTCGGAGTTCTACAAAAGGTTGACCTGGGGTGGACCTAAGGCTATCTAACTCTGATGTTCGGTACGCCCACCTATAATTACATACATAAATAAATAGTCAGCTAGAGCCCAATGAGTAATAACAAAATTAAGAGGTTATATGAATGAAGTTCGACAATAATACGAATAACAAATTTTAACATCATTATCCATTCAAACTATCGTGCATTACATTCAGTAGAATGATAATGTTGCTATGGCAATAGAACCTCGAAGGTTAATCAAAATATCATATACAATTATCCAATGGGCCACGGTATTAATCTCCCCTGGGCAAGGGTCAATGGGCCATAGTATTAATCTCCCCCAGGCAAGGGACAATATGCCCTGGTATTAATCTCCCCCAGGCAAGGGTCAATATGCCCTGGTATTAATCTCCCCCAGGCAAGGGTCAATATTAATGCCTTGAATACATTTTCAAAAGGAACTTCATTCATTCGTAAGAAATTAAAGTTTCAATGAACCATCAATCATTCATATATCAATTCGATAGCAATAACGTTTTCTAAAATAAGTATAACTGGAACATATCTTTATAGCGTTATTACTCACAGTGGTTTGCGGTGACACTTAGCCTCGATGTCCACCTAGTGAAGCTCATGACAAAGTACAAATGAAATTCTATTTTATTTTAATTCAATTCTCTTTTTGTGCGTCTCTAACTTATTGCATGATATATGCGTCCAAAAAGGTGCCTAAGAATGGTAGGAATGGCATGAGAATGCAAGTATGCACTTAAAAGAGTTGGTAAAATTTTGCTGAAAACAAGGTCTCTGCTCGAGCGCAACTTCCTACGTGCGAGCGGGGGTTCAAAAACAAGGTGGTTGCTTGGGCGTGACATCTCTCGCTCGAGCGGTCTGTAAAAGTACTGGATATATGAAATTCCCACTCGACTGTCGCTCGAGCGGAAGACTGAAAGAAAAGGGGTCCTCGCTCGAGCGCCACTTTGGTTGCTCGAGAGGACTGTAAAATTTTGGAAACTTCTGGGAGCTCGAATTCCACGCTCAAGTGTGGAATTCTCTGCTCGAGCGAACAACGTGAATTTTGGAATTTCTAGAACGGCAATTGAAGATCAAGCATGCTATTCAAAGCCTCAAATCTTATATTTTTGATACAAAAACATGGAGAATCACTATATAACATGAAAACACTTCCATTTGAAACCATTTACTCAAAATCATGGCAATTCTCGACCATTAACTTCAATTTCAAGTTGTAAAATATTGTTTAGTTCAAATTGGATGCATATCTCTTCAAAACATATTCAAAACATGATCAAGTGGTATGAGAAGCATGAAAAGATGGAGGATATTCCAAATTAAGGTAGAAATGTGCCATGCATGTAGGATTTCCATGAATTCAACTCAAATTATGCATGCATGTGTGAAATTCAACTTCATCCTTCCATTTCTTGAAATTCTTAGCTCCTTATCTTCAATGACATGCCAAAGAACACAAAAATGAGATGAACTCATCGTCTTTATGCCATAACTACATGAATGAATGTTGAGTGTCATACCTGGTGTTGAATTCAAGTATGTTATGGCTCCAATCTTTGAGTCTCCCTTCAATCCTCAATAAATCACCTCTTTCTCTGTCTAAATGTTGAACTCTCCTCTCCTCCCTCTTAATTCTCAGCTGATTTGTGCACACCAAATGAGCTCATAAGCTTAGCTAGAGCCTTATATATGATGTGATTAAGTTAGCCTAATTAATGGTGATTAGGATTAATCAATTAGGTGTAATTCTAACTAATTCAATCAGTTTATTCTAATTATTTTGATCCAAATCAAATTTCAATTGAAGTTTCCATAAAATTCTAAATATTCCAATTAGCCTATTGGGCTAGTCAATTTCTACTTCTGAAGTATCTAGGCTCTCAATATCCGACTCTAAGTTATCAATTTATACAAACATTCCATGTATCAACAGGAAATTATAGAATCAAACATGTAATCACACAATCAAGCACATAATCATGTAATTAAACTCATTTAAATAACATAATGTACTAGTTTGGAGGTCGGGGTCGTCACAGTCTCTCCCCCTTAGAAAGTTTGGTCCTCTAAACTGAGGTTACCATCTGACGGAAATAAATGCGGATATTATTGCCGCATCTCTTCCTCTTTCTCCCAAGTGTCGTCCTTCCCATAATGTTCTTTCCACTCAACCTTCACTATAGGGATAGTTTTGTTTCTCAGTTGCTTTACTTGCCGATCAATGATTTGCACGGGCCATTCTTCATACATCATATCCTTATCTAGAGCAATCCGGTGGTAATCGATCCCATGGAATGGATCTCAGAGATATCCCCGAAGCATGGATACATGAAAAATGTTATGCACTTGTTCCATTCCTGGTGGCAAGGCAATACGATAAGCTACAGGACCCAACCTCTCAAGAATCTGAAACGGTCCAATGTAGCGAGGAGTCAATTTTCCCTTTTTACCAAATCTCATATGCCCCTTCATTGGGGTCACCTTCATGAATACATGATCTCCCACCTCGTACTGCAAGTCCCTTCTTCACTGATTTGCATGACTTTTCCTTCAACTTTGTGCAGTTTTGAGCCTTTGCTGGATGATTTTGATCTTCTCGGTTGTTTCCTGCACTAGTTCAGTGCCATAAATAGCTCTATCACCAATCTCTGTCCAACAGATTGGCGATCTACACTTTCTTCCATATAGCGCCTCATATGGTGCCATATCGATACTCGCGTGAAAACTGTTATTATAAGCAAATTCGACTAGTGGCAAATGAGTTTCCCAACTCCCCTGGAAATCCAATACACACATATGGAGCATGTCCTCTAAGGTTTGAACAGTTCTCTCGGTTTGCCCATCGGTTTGTGGATGAAACGCTATTGCCTCCTGTTCCCATCGGTTTGTGAATAGTAACAGCACTCCTTGATCTGTGAGTAAACAGGCAAGATTCCCCACATTCTTTCTACTAAGTGCATCCGCTACAGTATTAGCTTTGCTCGGATGGCAGTGAATCTATAGGTCATAATCTTTGATTAACTCAAGCCATCGCCTTTGACGCATGTTCAACTCCTTCTGTGTGAAAAAGTATTTCAGACTCTTATGATCTGTATATACTTCACATTTGACCCCATACAAATAGTATCGCCATATCTTTAATGCAAAGACAACTGCAGCAAGTTCCAAGTTATGTGTAGGGTAATTCTTTTCATGTGGTCTCAATTGTCGAGAGGCATACGTAATAACCTTGCCATTCTGCATTAAAACACAACCCAAGCCCTTATAGAATGCATCACTAAAAATCACAAAATTTTCGGTACCTGAGGGAATAGTGAGGATTGGGGCTGTAGTCAGTCTTGTCTTCAACTCCTGAAAAGCAATTTCTCTTTGATCCATCCACTCAAATAGTTCGCCTTTTCGAGTGAACTGAGTCAATGGCACAACAATTTTTTAGAACTCTTTAACGAATCTTCGGTAGTACCCTGCCAATCCCATAAAACTACGAACTTCGGATACATTAGTTGGAGTAGGCTAGTTAATAATAGCTTCAATTTTATGAGGATCCATAGATATTCCATCCTTATTAATAATGTGTCGCAAAAAAGCAATTTCATCAAGCCGAAATTCACACTTTTTAAATTTCCCATACAACTGTTTTTCTCTAAGTGATTGAAGAGTCAGTTTCAAATGTCGTTCATGCTCCATTTTGCTTGTCGAATAGATCAAGATGTCATCAATGAATACCACAACAAAGTCTTCTAGGAAAGGTTTGAAAATTCTATTCATTAAATCCATAAATGCTGCAGGCGCATTTGTAACTCCAAATGGCATGACTAAAAACTCATAATGTCCATACCTGGCCTAGAAGGCAGTCTTTTCAACATCCTCAGCTTTAACATTCAATTGATGATATCCCGATCTCAAATGAATTTTTGAAAATATCTATGCCCCCTGCAACTGGTCAAACAGATCGTCAATACGCGGCAAAGGGTATTTGTTTTTCACTGTTACCTTCTTGGGCTCTCGGTAATCAATGCATAGTCGAAGAGTGCCATCTTTCTTTTTAACAAAAAGTACTAGTGCGCCCCATGGGGATGTACTTGGTCTGATAAATCCTTTATCAAGCAATTCTTGCAACTGAACTTTCAATTCTTTCATTTCAGTAGTAGACATGAGACAAGGAGTTTTAGAAATTGGTCGAGTTCCCGGTATTACATCAATTGTGAATTCGATTTCTCTATCAACAAGTTGACCAGGTAATTCGTCCGGAAAAACATCAGGAAAATCCCTCACCACTGGTATATTGTCTAAAGTAATATCTACTGTGGGTTCGGTTATCACACTACACAAATACCGTTGACAACCCTTATTCATTAGTTTTCAAGCTTTCATGGCAGACATAAGGTTGGTGGTGAGACTACCCCTTTCCCTCAAAATAGAATTCATCTTGCTCGGGAGGTCTAAACATTACTCGTTTCGAGGCACAATCAATAGTTGCATAATATTTAGTTAGCCAATCCATACCCAGAAGAACATCAAAATGTCCCATGTCTAGAGGTATTTAATCAGCATACAAAGTAGCATTCCCGAGAAATAATTCACATGCAGTAAATATAGTTGAACATAGCATAGATCCCCCTGTAGGTGATGCAAGACATAGTATATAATTCAATGTTTCCATAGGTCTATTCCAAGTTTCAGCAAAAGCCATAGAAATGAACGAATGCATAGACCCGTAATCAATTAAGGTATAAGTAGGTTTACCACAAATCGAGATTATACCTGACACCACCGCCTCAGTATTTTGAGTATCCCCCGGGACCAGTGCAAAAACCCTTCCTTGCCTTTGTTCACTCCTTGTGGTAGATGGTGTTGTGGCCGGTTTCGTCGTGGGTGCGGATCCAATTGAGCTTGTGGCTCCTCGGTTGCCATTCGGTCGTGATTTTGTGCAATCCTTTGCCATATGTCCTATCTTCCCACATTGGTAACAAGCCTCCATCATGCGATAGCAGACACCTCCATGTTTCTTTTCGCATGTAGTACAAGCTGGTGTTGAGTTAACACTTTGGCTTGAACCGGAATTACCAGAACTCCCCGGCTTAAACTTCTTACTCATTGATGTGGTCCCTTTGTTAAAATTCTGTTTTTTGTCCTTCCATTCAAAGTTTTGCTTACGGTTAGTCACATTCCTTTCTGCTATTAGTGCCCTGTCAAGTACATCCACATACGTTGGCAATTTAAGTACATTAATTTTATCTACAATTGGGTCACGCAAACCTCCCACAAACTGTCTAGCCTTCTTGTAATCCGCATCCACCATGTGGGGCGCAAAATGGGCTAATTCTGTGAACTGAGCCTCATACTCAGCAATTGATTTGCTTCCTTGCTTTAGTTCCATAAATTCAACCACTTTTCTATCCTGCACACATTGTGGAAAATATTTTTCATAGAAGATTTCCAGAAAATGAGTCCAAGTAACATCCTTGTTATCGTTTCAGACCAACATCCACCAACGCCTTGCATCATCTTCCAATGTGAATGTAGCTAGTTGGACCCTCTGGGCTTCAGTACATGGGAACACTTCAAACAATTTCTCAATTCCCAATACCTAAGCTTCTGCCTTCAATGGTTCAATTCCACCATGAAACACTGGTGGCTTCATCTTTTTAAATTCTCTAGTCAAGGCAACAATACAGGTCTCAGGCTAACAACCTGGAGCTGGAGGTGGTGCAGGCATTTGAGGTGGGAGAGGTGGTTGTTGTTGTTATTGCTGCCATTGCTGTTGTTGTCTTATGGCTTCAACCATGTCTTGCATCATTTGTTCCATTCTATACAGTCTTGAGGAGGTTGCCTCCTCTATTTCATCACCTCTAGTTCTCACCATTTTCTATATGAAGCTTCGTATTATAACAAGCATGATACACATATACACACATAGTCATGTACGCAATTGCATATATAATCACAAGTTATCTTACTTACCATATCAATGCACATGAATGCATTCCTGAAGTTTCTTATAGACCCTCTATAGCTCAACGGATAAATGAGTGAGGCATAACTCGTGCTCTGATACCACTCTGTCAGGACCCAAACCTACCTCTATAGGTTTAGCATCATGACCGGCCAGTAATCATAGATTACCTATGGCCTCCATACAAATGAGTCATAAACAAACGGTCTAGGGCTTAGCGGAAGTCTAAAATGTTATAGTATTCATCCATTGAATTGTGCAATTATGAAGAGAGCAAATATAATAAGCAAGGTATGATTCAAAATATACAACCAACATGGGTACAAGCCAGATAGTATAAGTGCAATTCATGTTTTAGAAAACGTAACCCCAAGTATATACACAAATACAAAGCCATCAACCTCACAAAAAGGGGTTAGACAAGCATGGCTCCTCTCGAGCCTGAGTACTTGACTCGGAGTTCTACAAAAGGCTGACCAGGGGTGGACCTGAGGTTATCTAACTCTGATGTTCGGTATGGCCACCTACAATTACATACATAAATAAATAGTGAGCTAGAGCCCGCTGAGTAATAACAAAATAAAGAGGTTATATGAATAAAGTTCGACAATAATACAAATAACAAATTTTAACATCATTATCCATTCAAACTATCATGCATTACATTCGGTAAAATGATAATGTTGCTATGGCAATAGAACCTCGAAGGTCAATCAAAATATCATATACAATTATCCAATGGGCCACGGTATTAATCTCCCCTGGGCAAGGGCCAACGGGCCATGGTATTAATCTCCCCCAGGCAAAGGTTAATATGCCCTGGTATTAATCTCCCCCAGGAAAGGGTCAATATGCCCTGGTATTAATCTCTCCTAAGCAAGGGTCAATATGCCTTGGTATTAATCTCGCCCAGGCAAGGGTCAATATTTATGCCATGAATACATTTTCAAAAGGGAACTTCATTCATTCGTAAGAAATTAATGTTTCAATGAACCCTCAATCATTCATATATCAATTCGATAGCAATAATGTTTTCTAAAATAAATATAACTGGAACATGTCTTTGTAGCGTTATTACTCACAGTTGTTCGCGGTGACACTTAGCCTCAACGTCCACCTAGTGAAGCACATGACAAAGTACAAATGAAATTCCATTTTATTTTAATTCAATTCTCTTCTGTGCGTCTCTAACTTATTGCATGATATATGAGTCCAAAAAGGTGCCTAAGAATGCTAGGAATGGCATGAGAATGCAAGTATACACTTAAAAGAGTTGGTAAAATTTTGCTGAAAACAGGGTCTCCGCTCGAGCGCAACTTCCTACGCTCGAGGGGGGTTCAAAAACAAGGGTGGTCGCTCGAGCATGACATCCCTCGCTCGAGCGGTCTATAAAAGTACTGGATATATGAAATTCCCACTCAACTGTCGCTCGAGCGGAAGACTGAAAGAAAAGAGGTCGTTGCTTGAGTGCCACTTTGGTCGCTCGAGTGAACTGTAAAATTTTGGAAACTTCTGGGAGCTCGAATTCCACGCTTTCTCCGCTCGAGCGGACAACACGAATTCTGGAATTTCCATAACGGCAATTGAAGATCAAGCATGGTATTGAAATCCTCAAATCTTGCATTTTTTATACAAAAACATGGAGAATCACTATATAACGTGAAAACACTTCCATTTGAAACCATTTATTCAAAATCATGGAAATTCTCGACCATTGACTTCAATTTCAAGTTGTAAAATAATGTTTAGTTCAAATTGGATGCATATCTCTTCAAAGCATATTCAAAACATGATCAAGTGGTATGAGAAGCATGAAAACATGGAGAATTCTCCAAATTAAGGTAGAAATGTGCCATGCATGTAGGATTTCCATGAATTCAACTCAAATTATGCATGCATGTGTGCAATTCAACTTCATCCTTCCCTTTCTTGAAATTCTTAGCTCCTTATCTTCAATGACATGCCAAAGAACACAAAAATGAGAAGAACTCATCGTCTTTATGCCATAACTACATGAATGAATGTTGAGTGTCATACCTGGTGTTGAATTCAAGTATGTTATGGCTCCAATCTTTGAGTCTCCCTTCAATCCTCTATAAATCACCTCTTTCTCTGTCTAAATGTTGAACTCTCCTCTCCTCTCTCTTAATTCTCAGCTGATTTGTGTACACCAAATGAGCTCATAAGCTTAGCTAGAGCCTTATATATGATGTAATTCAGTTAGCCTAATTAATGGTGATTAGGATTAATCAATTAGGCTTAATTCTAACTAATTCAATCAGTTTATTCTAATTATTTTGATCCAAATCAAATTTCAATTGAAGTCTCCATAAAATTCTAAATATTCCAATTAGCTTATTAGGCTAGTCAATTTCTGCTTCTGAAGTCATCTAGGCACTCAATTTCCAACTCTAAGTTATCAATTTATACAAACATTCCATATATCAACAGGAAATTATAGAATCACACAATCAAGCACATAATCATGTAATTAAACTCATTTAAATAATATAACGTACTAGTTTGGAGGTCGCGGTCGTCACAGTTGCAGACTTTTTTAGTGCTGATATGACATGCAAAAGGACAATAAATCAAGCAAGCAACACATGCAAGACATGCTAAGAGCCAAAAGCATCAAAACTAGTGAAGTGCACAACACTATAAGCATGCAACACTAGGTTCAATTGACCAAAGCAGCTTTGGGCAGAGTTAAAACATGCCAAAATAGTGGCTAAAACATGCTAAGATGGAAACAAAAGGCAAGAAAAACATGCTCACATGTTAGGCTACAAACAAGGCTCAAGGCACAACTCTCAAAAACAATAAAAGAATGAAATAAGTGAGAATGTGGCAGAGTTATATGCACTGAAATCACATGTAAAATGGAGCTACAACATGCAATCAACACATGCACAACATGTTAGAGGCCTTAAAACACTAAGCTAGTGAAGGCATTTGCACTACAACCATGCAATACAAGGCTCATATGATCAAGACAGCTCGAAACAGAGCTAAATCATGCCAAATCAGTAGCTAAAAGATGCTCACATGTTAGGCTATCTACACTTGCAAATAAGACACAAGGAGGGGAGGCCACCCCCTCCTATTTTGGACCTCAAAACCAAGTTTCTACCACTGAAATTCCCCTGGAATTCAGTGGTTAAAATGCCAAAAAAAGGTTGTTTTAAAAGCTTGAAAAATGGCACAACACTTTAGCAAACAAGCTACAAAAGGGGTGGACCACCCCTAACTCCAAAACAAACCTCAAACCACCATTTTAAACCACAAAAACAGAAATTTTAGAGGTTAAAACCAACCTCAAAATAGCATGCAAAGGTGGCCAAACAAGTAACTAAAACTAAGCTTAAATGAGGTAAGCTTTATACCTTTGAAGCATAACACTAAAACAACAACAATTCTGAGCTAAAGCCACTCTTAAGAAGTCAAACTAGGCCTCCAAGAACCTCAGCTCCAAGATGAAGGTGCTTGGTTAAGGGTCCTAGAACAAAAGTGCAGAGAATTCTCACTTTCAAGCACAAAATAGGGAGAGAGAGAGAATTCCAGAGAGAGAGAGAGAGAGAGAGAGAGAGAGAGAGAGGAAATTTGCTCACAAATTTTTGTAACCCCTCAAATGGGGGAGAGACCCCCATTATATAGAAATGCAAGCCGAAAGCTTGCATTCATTCCTCCATACATGTGTATGGAGATGGCAATTAGTGATCAGCAGTTGGCACAGCCGGCAAAGAAAATATCTGAAAAATGAGAAAAATGGCCGTCGGCCACTTTAGGTGGCCGGCCGGCCACCTCTCCTAGCCGACCGACCACTTCAAGTGGTCGACCAAGGGGAAAGTGGCCGACAAGTGCCAAAAGTGGCCGACAAGGCCCTTCCCCTGTCCAGACAAGAGGCACCAAGGTTTGGTCCAAAAACAAGCACAAACAACGAGGGTTTAGAGGCTCAAAGACAAGGCATTCCGCCGAGAACTTCGGGCACCCAAAACGAGCACAAACATGCACAATCATTGAGTGCACAAACGATGACGTCTGAGTTTTAAGGTCGGTCAAAAATGGGGTGTCTACAGTTGCCCCTCTTTGATAGAACTTGAAAGTCATGAAATGACGAGAGTGAATGTCAAAGCCCAGAGACGACCCAGTTTTGACAAGGCCGAAGACTCAAACAAACAAGCAATCAAAACAAAGAATGCGCCCGCAGGCTGCATACGTATCCCTTTACAAGGAATCAAACCAACGTAGTTCTGAGGCAAGATGCAAATGCTATGCACAATGTAGAATATAACTTATGATCATGCAATGAGGGCTGTAATGAGACATCTAGATGCAAATGTTATGCAAAGAAATGCTACAGCAAACTTGTACATAAGCAAGTTAACACGAACCAAACCATATTTCATGTAGAAATGATGTAAGAAAATTATGCAATCTTAACTGTGCCTTGCGCAGAAAAGGTAAAGAACAACACCAACGTCAGGCGCACCCGAGGCGGCAAACAAGATTCCAATGCATGGCAAACGCGAGGAATGAAATGGTGTGAACCCAGGGACACACCCCAAGGTTCCAAACTAAAGAGAGCACATAATAACAATTGAAAAACATCCAACTACTATGCAACCGAAACAAAGAGTGGTATAAGCAACAGGATCCGTCCAGATGCAATTAACCAAAGCATCCTAACGCACTGCACACAAGAGGAAAAAGAGAGCGGTGCAAACACCAGAGGGTGGTATAAACATCAGAGCATGTTCTAATGTTTCTAACCAAAGCAGTGTGCTATAAGTGTCGGGAGATGGTCCAAACGCTTCTAACCAGAAGGGTGTAATAAACATTGGGCACACGTCCCAAGTGTTTCTAACCAAATGGGTGGTATAAGCGTCGGACACACGTCCCAAACGCTTCTAATTGGGGGGTGGTATAAACATTGGCCACACATCCCAAGTGTTTCTAACCATCGGGGTGGTATAAGCGTCGGACACACGTCCTAAACGCTTCTAAATGAGGGGTGGTATAAACATCGGGCACAGGTCCCAAGTGTTTCTAACCAACGTGGTGGTATAAGCGTTGAACACACGTCCCAAACGTTTCTAACCGGGGGGTGGTATAAACATCGGGCACACGTCCCAAGTGTTTCTAACCAACGGGGTTGTGTAAGCGTCGGACACACGTCCCAAACGCTTCTAATTGGAAGGGTGGTATAGACATCGGGCGTGTAACCTAATGCTTCTAACCAAAGGGGTGGTATAAACACCGGGCGTACCCGAGTGTTTCTAACCAACAAAGGAGTGGTGTAAACACCGGGCATACCCAAGTGTTTCTAACCAACAAAGGAGTGGTGTAAACACTGGGCGTACCCGAGTGTTTCAAACCAAAGGGGTGTGCAAAGGACAGGAATGATATTACCTAGAATTCTTCTGAATGAACCGTACATACAATATCGTGCTTGCACAAGAAAGAAACTTTGACAAGTACAATACAATAGGAATGCATATTCTATGCAAGACAAATAACCCTGACACAACGCTTAGAGAGGTATGCTTCATGCACATCATGCAAGAAATGGAGCATGTTCCACGCAACACCGAATGCATGTTCAATGCAACAGGCACAGACATTTTCTATGCGAATGTAAGGGCATGCACATTGCAATACAACGCGACATGCATATTCTATGGAAACATGAGAACATAGGTAATGCAATGCAATGCAACATACATATTCTGTGCACTATAACAATGCATATTCAATGTGACATCAATAGCATGTTCAATGCAAAACACCGAATGAAGAAACGTGTGCCTTAACAAGATCGATTTAGTTATAACCTCCGATTTACCTCTTGGAGGAGTTACAATGCATTTCAAAAGGATACACCTCGTTTATGCTGGCTGACAATGAGTCATGCATCAAAGACATGAGTTGAATCCTGCGCATAAACACTTTGAGTGGAAAAGTGGACTTTTCTTGCACTTTCTCGAGGGCCAAGGACACAAAACAGCCTGAGAACACACAGGGAGAACATTGGACACTTGCCGGACACCCTGAAGCCATGTCGGCCACTTGCCATTGTTGTCAGCCACCTAAGTGGCCGGTCGGCCACAAAAACTAGCCGGTCGGCCAATTGTGGCAGATTCGGGCCATTTCGGTCTTTTTTCATGGAGATCTTTAAAAACACATCCCCAAGTCACATTTTCTCACACCCACAGTGCCGAAAACACTTATTCTCCATCCTTAGACACTTTTTCCTTCCTAGATCCGGGCTTTACACGCATTTTCCAATGCCCGTCGCGAAGTTGATTCGCTAAAACCTTTGGGTTTCCTTCATTTTGAGCCGATCACAATTTGTTTTCGGAGCTTTTTTCTCCATTCTCATCGCTTTTGGTTTGTTTCCCTCAAGTTTGTCTTGAGTTTGGCACCTTTTCCTGGGCATTGACTTTTCTTCCATTTTCTCTCTCCGAGAGTTAACTTTTGTTGACTTTTGGCATTCTGTGCCCATTTTGCTCATTTTCGCCTACTTTCTCACCTTGTTTCCAGATGGTAGACGACGTTCCACATGACGAGGGTTCTCCAGGGATGGAGGGGGAGCCCAACTACATACTGTTGCCACCCAGAGTCTGACCGTTCAACCCAGAGAAGTACCACCCTGAGGCACATGTACTACCACCCAGCGTAGTCTGTCACTTTAGTGGATTTGCACGATGTGCACCAGCAGATCTTCTGCTACGAGAGCCAGAGTCTCATCTGCCCCATGATGCCTCCGAGGTACATACTGCATTCTTACATTTCCTGTGATGTACTTTACATTTCTTGCATAGCTTGCACTTTTGCACTGTATTTCATCTGCTTATTCGGAACACATTCACACACTGTATTTCTGCTCATTTTGAACACATTCACACACTATATTCCTGCTCATTCTAAACACATTCACACACTGTATTTCTGCTTATCCACACAGGTAGACTCCCATTTCACCCGCGGATATGGGTCCACCACAGCGAGGGAGTGGTACATGGACCTCCCCGACAGCGTCGGGCAGATCATTGATGATGTGGGGTTCAGTTTATTTTGCACGGAGCTACCGCACCACATGGCGAGCAGGGCCCTCTTAGGTGCATTGGTAGAGAGATAATGGGACACCACCAACTCTTTCCATTTCTCAATCACCGGGGATATGACGACGACCCCATATGACTTTGCTATGCTGACAGGCCTTGAGGTGGGAGGCCGGCCGAACCCATATGACTCTGATATAGGTGAGTGGGAGGCCGCTTGGACCTATCTGCTGGGAGCACACCCGCCTATCTTTCGATCAGGTATGGTCCAATATACCTGGTTTGCAGAGCACTTCAAAGGGACAGACCCAGTGACTGTAGAGGGGACTGAGTAGTACGCCCGAGGTTTCCTGATGTTCCTCTTCGGCACTACCTTGTTCGCCGATAGGGCGAACATAGTCGGGCTGTATCTTTTGGGCACCTTAGTGGACTTATCCCAGATTCGGCATTATGATTGGGCCGGCGCTGGCCTTGCTACACTATACTGCTACTTGAGCTCGATCTCCTGCAGGAGCGGGAATAGAGTGGGCGGCTATTGGAGAGCCTGGGAGGTATGCTTTACTTTTCAGCTTTACATTTTCTGCCATGCTTTTTGCTTTGCACTTTCTGTACACTGCACATTGCACACACATAGTTTAATCTTTGCTCTGCACTTGTACTTTCTATACATTGTGCCACACTTTGCTTTCTGTATTTTCTATATTCTGCATTCTTTGCATTCTGTATTTTCTGTGTTTATCTGTATTCTCACTGTAGGCCTCTTGCTTTCACAGTTATGGGTGTACGCCTATTTCTCAGTGCTTGCTCCCGAGCTGGAGGTTGAGACGTCCCTTGAGATACTATACTCGCATCGATATGACGGTCGATGCCAACTGAGGACCCGGGAGACCCTTTCGTACCTTCGCCAGTATTTTGACACCGTGAGGACGGTAGAGGTAATTCAAAACTCACAGTTCTTCCTGCTTTCAGCTTCAATTCATTTTACATATCTAATGGCAACTAATGAATCTATGCACTTGCTATCTGTAGGTCACATGGCAGCCTTGGGCGACGATGCCAGAGGGTGCCAGATTTCATTTTGCTAGAGCTTGGGGTGCTTCCCGATATCGGCTTGTACTTAAAGGGCCAGTAGGCTGAGCCTGGTTTCTTGGTGAGCGCTTCATGCGCCAGACACTGGGCCTGCCATTACAGTCGGTTCCCTTACCGTCTCCGCCTTCTATGCGAGCCACTGAGAGTCTCTCCCCTCAAGAGATTACTGACTTCATGCGATGCACAGATGCAGACCTGTTCATCGAGGAGGAGGACTATACGACTTATTTCCAAACATACCTCATGCCTCCGTTGACAGGTGTTGGTGTTTACACAGGGAGGGCAACTGATATCCCTTCGTCGAGTAGGGCCCAAGTAGCAGATACCACTTCGACGAGCAGGGCCTGGGCAGCAGATGGCCCTTTAACAAGTGGCGCCCGGGCACCGAGGGGTGAGGCTAGAGGGATGCTTCCTACCAGGAAGAGTGTTGGAGGGCCAGATCTTTTGACCGAGCTAGCAGGTTGGCGGTACACTGGAGTGCCTCATCAGATTTTGGTTGAGCCCCGTTGCCTGGTCATAGATATGTCAGGACAGCTGACTCACCACCGGTATGCATTATAACTTTCATTTATCGCTCAGATACTCAAACATTCATTCATTCCCTGATCATTTTAACTTGCATTTGCAGCCCTCCACTGGATACATCGAGGGATTACTCGAGGTGTTGGCCTCATTCGAGGGCATGATCTTGAGGAGAGAGACGATACTTAGTGCCCACAACATTCAGGTAATTTTTCAGCTTTCTTGCATTTTGGTTATCATATTTATGCTAATATACTGAAATTGACATCTCAACTGAACATTTTCCCACATTGCACTGATACACTGCATGCATAGATCATATCTGACACATTACATTCACATACTGTATCTGAATTTTGCATATACTCACCCTACACACTATACTTGCATCTGATACTCATGCTATGGCTGATATATTCGAACTGCCTTTTCAGGTCACACCTCTACAGACAGGGCCATCAAAGGCTTCTCCAGCAGCAGGGAGAGAGATTCCGGCACCTGGCCGAGGGAGACATCGGGAGCCTGTCATGCGTGATGACGATGATGAGTCCAGTGAGGACGAGGAGCCAGCGAGTCCGCAATTAGAGTCATCTGAGGGTGGAGGCGACAACACCGGCTCAGGTATTGAGGGTGGTGATGATGTTGAGAAGGGCTCCGAGGATGGGAGTGCAGGCAGCTCTGGTTCAGGCTTCGGTTCAGATTCGGATAGCGGCGCCAATGGCGACAGCTCTGAGTCCGCTCAGCCGAGGAATAGGACGAAGATGGCCTTTCGATCCTGAGATGGGTCGCACCGATTTTGATGCTTTTGCTTTGTTTCTCTTTTTGTTAGTAGTGTTAGCACATTATACAGCCTTAGGTAGTTTTATTTTCTTTAAAACTTGTACTCTTTGTAAAAAGAAACCATGATTGGAATGAAAATAGCTTTTTGACGAAAACGTGTTGCATTTAATATTTTGAGCATCGCATTGCACCATTTTACACAAAAATGGGATTAATGAAAATTGAATTATTGTACATTGTCTTGACAATTGCTTAGTCAGGTAGTGAACTAACCAAAACATAAAAAACAAAATAAGACAACTCAAAAAACAACTAGTGCAACAACTCGATAAACAAAACAATAACTTGATAAACGAAACAAATACAACTCGATAAGAAAATTGCAACAACTCGGTAAATAAATTGCAACAACTCGATCAAAAAATTGAAACAAACTCGAGAACGACTCAACAAAACTACTAAAACAAAACAGCGGAACGCATCCAGAGTAGAAAAAAACAATTTTTCAGCATTCTCAACACACAGGAAGGCCAAAGACATTTTGCTTGAGACTAACAGTGGCTGTTGGCCACTTATGATGATTGTCGGTCACTAAAGTCACCGGTCGGATACCTTAACTGGCCGGTCGGCCAGTAATGCAGGAAGTCTCCAGATTGTTGCCACCTGTCTTCCACTTAGGGCTTTATCTTCTACGAAAGCTAGGACTTCGTGGTTTCTTCATTCCAACCCTATTTTTGCTTCAAATGGAGCCATTCTTCACCAAAAAACTCTCCGATTGGATTGCAAACTTAGATGGCTCGGAAAAGCTGAACTTTCAGGGTTTCGGCATGAATGCACTATTCACGCTGAGTCGCGCTGAGTCGTACTTCGCTGTGTTTTCTATTCCTCCATGCCGCGGCTAGATGCTGGAACTCGGTTACACATGTTTTTAGCTTTGGGGGACAAGAGATATGTCTCACAATCGAGGAATTCCAAGCTTTGATGGAATCCCAGCGTGATAAGGAGATCTTGCCCCAGTCTCATTTTGGCCACGTCTAGGCTTTACGAAGGATGTGTGGGCTTACTTTACATGATGCTCGATCTTTAGTTCACAACGGAGAACTTGGCATTCCCAATCTCATTCTCCGATTTTCTGACGTCGGCAACCGTGGCGACCGTCTTTGGCAAAGTTTTCTATAGCATGCCCTTTGCTTGTGCAATTTGGCTCATTTCCTGCTTGCCCCTGGCTTCGGAGGGTCTAGCATTTGGCTGATAGAAGTTTCCCAAGGCTTGAAGGAGGGCAAGAGCTGCATTGGCTTGACACTAGCCGAAACTTTGATGGGCTTGGATGCTTTCCATTGCCGGGAGACGACCAGGTTCGCAGAAAGTCCACTACTCTTGTAGGTAATGTTTCCCACCCTTCTCACATGTGTTTCTCACATCACTCAACCCTCAGGCTCTGTTTTTCTCTCAAAACCCTTTTTCACTTTTCTCTCCACGTACATCTCTCTTATTTTTCATCCCTCCCTAGGTTTGGCTCATGGATAGGTTGAAAATAGGGGACTCTTGTCTTGTATATTCAGCGTGTGGCTATTTCTTTCACCCACGGCTAGTTGATTTCCCGAACGAGGGGTAGTGGTGCCACCGGATGTGCAACAGATCTGCTGTTGACATTGCTTGATGTTGCCCCTGGTTTGATCTGCCTGAGATGAGCTACAACATGTCTCGACAACCTGGTGTTCAGTTGGTTGGTTTGACACATTGTCTCTTCTACTTTCCATTTCGATTCCGGCGTCAGTTTGGACACGACCAGACTTGCCCCGAAGGGGGGATAGAGTACCCAGCTTCATTTCCAATCTAAGGCTCACAGCTAGCTCGGTATTCCATTGCATGGAGGACAAGAGAACTTCTAGCCCACGCTCCCAATTTCAGTTGCGCCTGTTCTGGCAAATGCATTGCTTGGCTTGAAGATAAGGCACAAACAGGGCCTACTTTGGCATCTGAAGCTTCCACAAGCTCTGGGAGGGGGCACAGGAACACGTGACTTATCGATGCCCCAAGTTTATTGCTTTAATTTGTACTTTCAAGTTTTCCTTTTGAATGTAATAAAAAACAACTTTGATTTGTATCAAAAGTTGGAGAACTCTGTATTAAAATCAATGAAATTGAAGGTTGTGGGTACTGAAAATTTTCCTTTTGGTCCAAAAATGGTCTAAGTTGTAAAAAGATTAATTTGAACAAAATCTACTTTTTTTAAAACTTTTCAAAACCATTTTCGATAAGGATCACAACTGGACACACTCGAGATCTATCGCTGAGATGTACAACCCCAAATCCAATAACTGGAAAGTTGCCCCTTGTCTAAATAGCACTGCACTGTACTGTAGATCACAACCGAACTCTTGGATGCTTAAAAGACAAAGATGACTAAAACAATCACATGGACACAATTGATTTGGAAGTATTTATGGCAGGATTTCGGAATGAAGTTGCCTACGTATCCCGAACATAGGAATCAAGCCTTACGTAGTTCGGTTCAGGTTCACTCGGGTTTTAACAATCTCCTTTTGCGCTCTAACTTTTTCCAAGGCCGCCCTTTCTGGATTTTCAACCTTGCGAGCTCAGTTTTTCTTTTTTCTAATTTTTTGTGCCATAACTTTTGCCTAGGTCGCTCTTTCGGGTTTTCGGCCTAGCGAGCCACTCAGGGGTTGTATTTCTTCAACTTGTCCATGTTGATTGGTTGGGAGAAAGGCCATCTAAGTCCATAAGAATGACAGCTCCGCCCAACCAAATTGATTTGATGATGTAAGGACCAGTCCAATTGGGTCTGAACTTGCCCCTAGGGTCGTAGATGGGAGCTCAGTTGTCTTTGAGCACCAAATCCCCTTCTTTAAGATTCCTGGACTTAACTTTCTTGTTGAAAGCCCTGGCAATTTTGCGTTGATAACCTTAGACGTGGTACAGTGCTTTCATCATCTTCTCATCAAATAATATAAGTTCCTCAAACCTGCTCTGCTGCCAATCCGCTTCTGTTATCTAGCACTCAGCCATAACCCGCAGCGAAGGAACCTCAACTTCAATCGGCAGAATGGCCTCCATCCCATAAATCAGAGAATACGGAGTTGCCCCAGTAGATGTTCGAATTGATGTTTTGTAGCCCCAAAGAGCAAATGGCAGCTTATCTAGCCAGTCCCTGTAGGTTTCCACGATCTCCTGTAGAATGTGCTTGAGATTCTTGTTGGCGGCCTTAACAGCTCCGTTGGTTTGCGGCCGATATGTGGATGACTTATGAAAAGCCACGTTGTATTTTTGCAACAAGTCGATTACTTCCTTCTTCAAGTGGGAACCATTCTCCGAGATGATCTTATTCGAAACCCCATAACGACAAATGATATTATTCCTGATGAACTTGGCTATATGCGACGCTTTCAACACTGCATAGGATTAGGCCTCGACCCACTTTGTAAAGTCTATTGCCACCAGGATGTACTCATGCCTATTTGATGCCTTCGGAGTAACTGCCCCAATAACTTCAATTCCCCAGATTGAAAATGGCCACGTGTAGACACCCCATTTTTGACCGACCTTAAGACTCAGACGTCACCGATTGAGCGCTTGGTGATGTTGCATAATGCGCTCGTTCAGAAGTTTTAGAGTCGCGGCCGTGAGCCCTGCCTCCGGACTTCCGAACCCTCTTTTGTACCTTGCCTCGGTTTGCGAACCAGACTCGGTTTTCTCTGTTTCTTTTCCTGAGGGGAGGGAGAGGTCCCGTAGACCATCTCTCAATGTCCGTAGGCTACATTTGGTGGCCGTAGGCCATTTTGCCCATTTCGAAGCCCGGTTCCCGGTTTTCGGAGCCGTCAGGCCGTGTGCCTCGGTTCGGGACCGC